>CM031613.1:4587131-4629631 GCA_018398815.1 Conus ventricosus
CTTCTTCGCTATCTATTTCTTTTTTCTCTTTCTTTTCTCTTCAGAGCCGTCTTTCCTTTATGGAATCAAGCACCGGCCTACGCGCACAAAACACAAATCAATTATAAAGTATCTTACCACCCCCCCCCCCCAACATATTTATTTATCTTCTCAGTCCACTATCCTTTTGAAACACCCCCCTCCTTTGCCTCATATCACTGCTCTTCGTTTCCCTTCTAACACTAACGATGGGCAATTATATCAGTGGGATTCCTTCACATGTTACTCGACTGTCCCCTTGTTATGTGACGCACTCCACCACCTTTATGTGAACACTTCAGTTTAAATGAACACACTGCTCCACTTCGTTTAACGAGCGACAGACTGGCCGAATTATACTGTGGGACGCACTGTCCACCACATGTTTACTGTGGGACGCACTGTCCACCACCTGTTTACGACCTGGCTATTGTTGACTATTTTTTTGAAGCCACGTGACCGCTTCCAACTACTTACATTAATCACGTCTTGGGGTGTTAATTTGTCAACAACCCTCCCCAGCGAAATTAAAGACGATAAGATTGATGGGAAGCGAAGCGTGAATATCGAAAAGGAAAAAGCTGTCTTGGCGACAGACAGACAGACAGATAGACATATACACACGCGCGCGCACACCCCCGCACCCGCCGACCACACACACACACACACACACACATACACACACACACACACACACACAGATGGGAGAAGGGAGAGAAGAGGCGGGGGGGGGGGGGGGTGCGGATAAAAAAACAACCGCCCATAAAGAGCTCGGGAATTCTAATCAGAAAAAAATAGAAGAGAGAGAGAGAGAGAGAGAGAGAGAGAGAGAGAGAGAGGAGAGATGAAATATATCAACGACATTGCTGTTTTGAACAGAAACCCTCGACTCTGGGAGAAAAAAAAAAAACACAAGCAAACCAAGCCAACAAAATCGACCCCCAACAACCGAAGCGGGATACGACTTGGAAAGAAAGGAGCGAACTGCTCAGGAAGGGAGCACGCCTGGCGCTCCTCGTGGTCAGCAACAATGGCGGGTCCCCTATCTTGACGGCCGGAGACCACAGCTGAAAAGATAATAGATCAGTGGCCGCCGCCCAATGCCCTGCCTCCCAATAAGACGACATCGATTTGGGTCAGTTTGTTCATGAAGAACCATTAGAGCGACGAGCACGCCCCCTTCAAGGAGGACGACAAGAGCCAGCAATTTAGGCACTTCAGTGCGTCGGCTGATGCGCAGGGGAGTTTCGAACATCGAACTGACATGCCACTCTACCGGGTAGTCATAGCATGCGTGTAGGAAATGGCGCCTGGTAGGGAACTTTCCGAACATGTAACACAGCACTTGGATTCAGTTAACGGTACGAGCCCCACGGAACGCAACGACGCACAGTTGAAGCTGAACTACATCAACGTCGAACGAAACACATGGAGGTGTCAGAGTATAGAGGATATACGTCCTACGCAGTTTTTATTGGACGTGCGCACTGCACAACTGCAGGCAGGCAGGTACTGGAACACCTGGCAAGCGGCCAGCTGTTGAACCGAGAGATACATGCCCCACGGAATGTCAGAGGGCAGCAGTTCAAGCTCTTTAATGTCGAGGACTAGGGCGTGTATGTCGTGTTTAGGGGTTAGTCTTCAGCTTTTGTCGGGACACGTTGCGCACTGCAGCAAGCTGCAAGAAGTGGTCAGTTGTCTGGTTGACTTGGAAACTGGCAAGCTTGGCCAATGTCTGTTTAGATTCGGCAGGAGGTATCCCGGGTAGTTGCTTCCTCGTCAGACAGGAGACTAGGACAAATTGTTCATTCGTTCTCTGTAATCGGTGCTTTCTTCACATGTTGTCAGTCGTCCCAGGAGGTTGTGTGGCATCTGTGTCGCGCCTGTTGCCCACCCTCCAAGCGTCTTCAGGACCACCGGCGGCCGTCCATCTTCATGCTGAGTGGCAGGAGTCCTGTTCTGCATGAAGCCGACTCTGGACTACAGGCCGGACAGCCGCCGCCAAGCCGCTGCCAAAGTCCGTGTCACATGTCCACATCTGTGCCCGTGAGGGGAAGCGTTACCATCACTGCCTTCCCCAAGGGGAGGGCTCTGCTGGTCGTGCACGGTGAAGTCGCAGAATGGCAGTGTCTCTCGTGGAACTGCCCCACAGCCTCAAGAGCCATTCCCATGCGACATCCGTATCACTGCAGATGCGACGAAGGTAGGCTGCGCCGCCCTACGCCTATCTGCCACCTAGGCGCCTTCCGCTGGTAATACCACCTCCCAGTAGGTATGATGTGTGTCCAACGATGCAAAACCAATTGTACAATTAGCGACATGATTTGCCGTTGTAGTGCAAATATCAAACAGAAACGGCTGCTCGACATCAGTGCAAAACACACAGGAAAAACAGAAGTAGAGTATCCAGCGTGGCTGGTAACACAATGCCTCGTGGGGGTTTGGTAGAGAGCCCAACGCGTAAGCCTGTGAGATTGGTTCAGATTCGAATCCCCGCTGGGGGCGTTTCGTCGGCACAGAGGGACTTTATTCACGCCCCGGAGCTAAAATCGGTTCTGATGCGCTTCCCTGAAAGGTCCTTCGAATGAGACCATGAACCGAGCCTCCTTGTTCAAGGCACGCATAAAAGTCGTGCACGCTACGTATAAGCCATCACCAGCTTTCGGAAAGAAAGCCAGTTTTGACACGTATACACATCGCATCACTGAAGAAACTTAAAACCTGAACAAAAAGCTTGCTGATGAGGATTAAATACACGTGAAACACGACGGAATGTAGCACACGGCAGATAGCTCTTCGGTCGGCTCTGCCCCGGGTAAGCAGTCCATTTGGTGAAAGGAAAAAATAGATAACAAAGTACTTAGAGCTTAGTTTCCGAAGGACGACAGAGGCGGGCACATAAGGACCATCATCATCATCATCATCACTCATCATCATCATCATCATTATTGTTGTTGGGTGTTTGTTATTGTTATCATTATCATAATTTATTATGATCATTATTGGTATTGTGAGATTCAGCCTGCAAAAACAGAAGGACCTTATACTGCTGCCGATTTTGAAACAGATGCAGACCGACGCTTTTACTACACTACATTCGGCCTTTCCAGAGGATGAAATTCACCATCTCACTGACTAAAATGAAAGGATAACTTCATGAGTACAAAAAAAGAGGCTCTTGAATACCATATAAGGATAGATTGGGGGAACTATGACAGTACTGAATGTCCTCGACACAAGCAGGATGTAAAAAAGAACAAGAATGCAAAGCATATAACATGTAACGCCTCCCAGTTTATCTTGAATACGCGTGGGATGGGGTGGGGGGGGGGGGGGTTGCTGGAAAACGTCCACAAACCAGACCACGCGTCCAAATGTATTTGGACTCACTCAAAACGTAATTTTCTAATGCGTCCACGTTCTACTGTCAAACCCTCCAAAAGACAGCTGAGATATTCCATAAAGAAGAAAATCCCGTTTTGGGGGCCCGTTATAGCCGTTAGTAAGGGCTATTCTGGTAAAAGAAAACATTCGGCATCAGCCGTGACCCATATGATCATACCTACAAATTTTTCAGAAAGATCGGCCCAGAAGTTTTGGTCTGAGCGAGTGGAACACATTTTGACCACTGGACAGACCAGACACACAGACAGACAGCATTTTTTCGTTCCCATTCGAAAGCAATCCCTTTTCGATAAGAACTGGGAGTTTAAAAACAAAAGTGGATCCCGAAGAGCTGTGCAGCACATGTTCGTGATCTGAACACCAAGCAAAAAGGCCCAGAGACCAAGAGAAATGAACTGGTTTGACCAATTGTGACAGCAAATAATTATAGGGGGGAGGAAAAGGCAACAGTGATGCACCCCGCTGAAACACTGAGACGTTTAACAGTATCGCAGATGCCTGTGGGGGTGAAGTACAATGGACAAGAACCGTTCCCCCGATGAAAGCCCGAAAAGAATTAAATGGAATAATTATGAGTGGCAAAAGGATTGGCTTGTAGTCCAGCGGTTATTCGATCGTTGAATGTGAAGCTGAGACGGGACTTGGGTTCGAATCATCCTCGAATGCTCGGTTGTGTTGGTTGGTTGTTTTTATTTAAAGTCTTTTCACCGCTCGATGATTTTTAGAACGTTAGCATAAAAAAAAAACATGGGTATTTTTTGAACAGCATCACATGTTTTTATTTTCAAAAACGTCACCCATGTCGACGCAACACAGCGTTGTGTTGCAGACAGCGGCCCCTTCCTGAAGAACAGTCTCAGAGCTGTTTTCTGAACGACCTTCGTTTGGGCTAGAGGTGTCTTGCCTCGCCTGCTCTTGTGCTCAACATCGACCGGGAGAATGTAAACAGAAAACGCGCCTACGGCACATTCGAATGCGTTATTGCAGGTAGTTTTGGAGGCTGATGAGAATGAACTGTGGCAGGCCGTGATGAGACTGATGTGGCAGGCCGTGATGAGATTGACGCTGGCAGGCCGTGATGAGACTGACTGTGGCAGGCCGTGATGAGACTGACTGTGGGAGGGCCGTGAGAACTGACCTGTGTGAGGCCGTGATGAACTGTCTGGTGCAGGCCGTGATGAGATTGACGCTGGGAGGGCCGTGATGAGATTGACTCTGGGAGGCCATGATAATTACCTCTGGGAGGCCGTGATGAGATGGACTGTGGAGGCCGTGATGAAGATTTGAAACGCTGGGAGGTCCGTGATGAGATTGACTCTGGAGGGCCGTGATGAGATTGACTCTGGGAGTAGAGGATGAGAGTGACTCAGGAGGACGTGATGAGATTGACTCGGAGGAAACCTTAAAGAAGACCTTCAGGAACTCACAAACCAGACTGGGGAAAAGCATCAAGTATATACGATAAATCATTTCAAGAAAGCAAAAGCTTAATCAGCGGAGATCCAGACGATGCAGTTTTTTTTGTTTTTTTTTGTTCCAGCAGTCCTGCATGACCCTGAGCAGACAGACACTGACAAAACAAGTCCAGTCAAGCGACAAATCATTTGCCACGCAGATCGCGGGCCTTGGAGATCGTGGGTTTGATGCCTGCTAGTGTCATTTGTCCCTGTGGACATTCCGCCTTCATCCGGCTCGTTACACAGAACTGAGTTTACCATGACTCAACTGGGAAAGTCTGGAATCTTACAGTTTACCATGACTCAACAGGGAAAGTCTGGAATCTCCACAGTTGAGAGTTTCATATCCCACTCAATGTTGCAAAAAAAAAAGTATTCGTATCAACACAACAGGAGAGTCTGTGTTCCCCGAGCCTGGTTGACACCGGGGATTGGACTATGACAGTAAGTGAGACATTATGACACCGGGATGGACTATGGCAGAGTAAGTGTGGAGGACATTAGGACACCGGGATGGACTATGACAGTAAGTGTGGAAGGACTTTATGTTGTGTAGTCTAAGACCCAGAGTGCAGCTCAACAAAGACATCCTCTCCATTTCTCACCGGATCAGAATGAAAAAGCCATCTCCTCTTCCGTGGCCGCTCGTGTACTGGTGCTCGCAACGCGCACCGGAATCTTCCATTTCTTCCCCATGTCAGCTCCCGTTGAGATTTGTTCGAGGTCGCCGGGGTTGGTAACGGCATGGGGGACCGGTGACTGGACGGACGCAGTGACAACATCGAGAATGGATACTCACTCAACCTGCGCACTGCACGCGCGCGCGCGCGCGCGCGCGCGCACGCACACACACACACACACACCACACACACACACACACACACACACACCACACACACACACACACACACACTACACACACACACACACTCTCACACACACACAACACACACACACACATCTCACCCACACACACACATGCGCCCACGCACACACATGGGCCCATGCCCACACATCATACACACACGTGTACATTCAATTACAACTCACATTAAAAAAAAAAAAATGGTAGATAGGCTATCAAGGGCTGACGCAGCGCGGTTGGCTAATGCTAGGTCAACATCCGCTGATCGTAGCCACGAGAACCCTCTTCCTTCATTGTCTCATCTTAAGTTGTTAATTCATTTATCCATCACTTCAAATCATGCTAACGTGGTCGTTCAAAACTAGCGGATGTGATTGTAGCGTATAGACTTTAGTCCGCACGCAGTGACGGCCTCCTTGATAAAACTGATACTGAAACACACACACTGGCGCCCCGACTAAGCCATCAGAGCTGCTGTTGTCTGCAGCTTGGTAGGCTGTGTCCTCATATGGAGGCCAGAACAAACTCAACCGAACTCCAGGGAAAGGTGACTCGGCGGTAGTGCAGTGTCTGCTCTAGTGGGGTGCCTGAGGATAACGTGCAGGTGACTGCGCCAGCTGTAGCTGACGGCTGCAAAGTGACAGGCCAGAGTGTGAAAATACACAAGGAGCGGGAAATGGACAGGCCAAGAATGGGGACAATACATCTAGGAGACGGAATGGGGACAGGCCAAAGTGTACCAATACACTAAGGAAGTCTGGAATGGACAGGGCCAGAGTGGGACAAAACACTAGGAGCTGGAATGGGACAGCCAGAGTGTGACAATACTACTAGGACTGGAATGAGCGGCTCAGAGTTAAGTCACTGAAGTGGCACGGAAGATAAGAGAGAGAGAATGAGAGAGAGAGAGAGAGAGGAGAGAGAGAGAGAGAGAGGAGAGAGAAGAGGGAGGGAGGGAGAGAGTGAGGGAGCGAGGGAGAGAGAGAGAGAGAGAGAAGAGAGAGAGAGAGAGAGAGAGAGAGAGAGAGAGGGGGGGGGGGGGGGGACAAGAACAAGACAAAATTCTTTATTTACGAGGATAATAGATAGCACTGGATGTGTTGTTTCCATCCAGCCCGCCCTGAGTAGGTCAACAATTGCAAAATAAGATGAGGTAACAAAAGAAGCATGCAAAATGGGCTAGAACAAAAATTAAATACGACTTTAAAAAAAAAAAGTAAGAAAAGAAAAGGAAAATAAGAGAGACAGACAGACAGACAGACAGAGAGAGAGAGAAAGAGAGAGAGAGAGAGATAAAGAGAGAGAGAGAGAGAGAGAGAGAAGAGAGAGAGAAGACAGGAGAGAGTGAGAGAGAGAGAGAGGAGTCAGGAAGGGCGGGCGGGAAAAACAAACATGAACAAGACAAGACAAAATTCGTTATTAACGAGATAAGATAAGCACCTGATGGTTTTTTACATCTAGTCCTCGCCCTGTGTAGGTCACAATGCAAAATAAGATAAGGCAACAAAGAAGCATGCAAAAAGTGACTAGAACTACAATACGATAACGGAAAGAGAGAAAGAGAGAGAGAGAGAGAGAGAGAGAGAGAGAGAAGAGAGAGAGAGAGAAGAGAGAGAGACAACGACAGACAAGACAGACAGACAGACAGAGAGAGAGAGAGAAGAGAGAGAGACATACAGACAGACAGACAGACGACAGACTGACAGGATAGAGAGAGAGAGAAGAGAGAGAGAGAGAGAGAGAGAGAGAGAGAGAGAGAGAGAGAGAGAAGAGAAAGAGTAATTCTCCCACTCCCTCCCCGCGGTTATCCTGAGCTGTAATTTTGCCTGTAAGACATGTGTCTCGCCATCACTACCTCTGTCCAGACAAGCCTGTTTTTTTTTTTGTTTTTTTTTTAAATGCTAAACCAATGAGAAGAAGCCGATGTCCCAAAGTTCCATTCGATCTGAGACTACATAGCAGGACGGTACCCTCTAGCTTAACTTTCATAATATGTACCTACGTCAACCAGGCCCGAGAGATACAGACACCTGCACGTTGGTCAGGAATTTGAACCCCAGAGCACCAAGCGGAGGGAGCATGGCCCACAGCAAAGAACACGTCCAAGACCTGCTGGGTTATACAACGCTGACGGAGGCTGAGGATAAAGGTCCCGTTGATCATGGACCAGAGCCAGCGTTGGTCATGGTTTTTCACACACACACATGCCTACAAAACTACACTCAAAGGTCCTTGATAACATAAACTACGGTAACTCAGCGGCAGATATTGCCAAAGAAGTCACGCATCAAAAAAGCACCTGCGAAACGTTATTTCGCCGCACTGGAAGAAACCTCATTCTGATCCAACTCGCTCAGAGCAGCGAAAGGAAAAACGATAGATCAAACGGATACTAAAGGCCTTGTGATTATCATCCTACGAGACGCAGTGTTTGCATGCCAGTGAGTCCCAGGTTCAATTTTCCCACCAGGGGCTATAACCCATGTAGAATTCCATCGACCTGGCGCGAACCCTTGCCAACAGAGTTGTTGAGAGATGCCGAGCGAAAAAGAAAAAAAAAAAAAAAGAAAAAAAAAAGGGGGGGGGAGAGAAAAATGAAAGAGAGAAAGACCGTGTGAAAGAGAACCTCAGATGGGGGGAAGGAGGGGGGGATCATGGGACGGAAACTGAAAGGTGATGAGGCGAACAAGAGAGAGAGAAGAGTAGGAAGGGAAGGAGGGAGGAGGGCTGGGAGATAGAGTGAAGGAGAGTTAAGCGAAAAGAGACAAGAAGGAAGAGAGAGAGAGGGAGGGGAGAGGAGAGAGAGAGAGAGAAGAGAGAGAGAGAGAGAGAGAGAAGAAAGAGAGAAAGAGGAGGGAGAGAGAGAGAGAGAGAGAGAGAGAGAGAGAGAGAGAGAGAGAGAGAGAGAGCGAGAGAGAACCGAGGGACGAACAGAAACGGGGCACACAGAACAGAGACAGACAGAGAGAGAGGGGGAGGACGAACGGAGGGGGCTGAGAGAGAGAGGGAGGGAGGGAGGGAGGATGGACGAACGGAGGGTACAGAGAGAGAGAGAGAGAGAGAGAGAGAGAAGAGAAGAGAGAAGAGAGGAAAGAGAGAGAGAGCAGAGAAGAGAGAGAGAGAGAGAGAGAGAGAGAGAGAGAGAGAGAGAGGAGAGAGAGAAAGAGAGAGAGAGTCAGAGAGCACTGATGATGAATCAACCCCAAAGATCCGAACCTGAAATCCCCGCAGGGGTACGACTACTGCGGTCCCAGTGCAATCTCCCCCAGCCCATCCCAGCCCACCCCCTTCATCCCGCCCACCCCCATCCGACCCTTCCTTCCCGACTGCCACCCACCCCCTCCCGCCTCCCAACCCCCCTCCATAGAAGCAGTAGTGCCCAGCCCCTCCCCCACAGACAGAGGATCGATTTTCACAACCCTGAGCCTTTCATGTCCAGCTCCTTCCTCTCTCTCTCTCCTCTCTCCTCTCGCTCTCCTCTTCCTCTCTCGTCTCTCTCTCTCTCTCCTTCCTCCTCTCTCTCTCTCTCTCACTCTCTCTCTTCGTCTCTCTCTCTTTCTTTTCCTCTTTCCTCTTCCCTCCCCGTCCTCTCTTCCTCCATCGGCTCTCACTCTCTCTCTCTCTCTCTCTCTCTGCCTCTCTCTCTCTCTCTCCCACTTCTCCTCTTCCTCCACCTTCAACTCAACACTTCTCTTCTACTCCCCTCTACTCCTCTCCCCCCTTTCCCCTTATCCTCCCCCTTCCTCCCCTTCTGCCTCCCGCCGCTCTCCCCTCCCCCCCTCTTCCGCCCCCTTCCCTCCCCCCTCCCCTCACTACCCTTACACTCCGATCTTCCATTCTTTCAGTCGTATCGTTTTTAAAAACGTTTTGTTGTGTGTTGTTGTTGTTGTTTGTTTTGTGTCTTTGTTTGTTTTATTATTTGAAAAGAGAGGGGTTAGTTACCGCCAAGATATACAGACAAACAAGATACAGGACTAGACGCAATGCATTTCGAACGGCTGGTTCTTCTTTAGACGAAGACAAATAACATTGAGACAGCGACAAGAAGAACACGTAGCCACTTAACTGCGCTTCTCCTGTTCGTCTCCAAATCTATTAGTATTATTAATCTTTGTACAAGGTTTTGCAACCTTAACCTCCCCCCCCGCCCAAACAAACAAACAAACAAACAAAAAAAAAACCCTCTCCCGCACTTTGTACCTGTTTTGTATCCTATGTCCGGCCTACGCACTTGCAGTGAAGAGTCTTTTCGTGTCATACCTTAAAAGAAAAAAAAAAACCAATATCATATTACCCACCAGAAAAAAAGCAAGAATACCAATCCAATTTACAAAGACCAAAACTCGACGCGTTCCGACCGCTTTGGGTCTTCTTCCGGCAAGAGATAGACACCATGTCAGTGAAAACATAAGAACGAGCAATCACTGCTGACTTCCCAAATTTGGGCGCAAAATAACATTGTGGAAAAGACTACCAACGCTAAAGAAGGCGAGGAGCAAAAAAAAAAAAAAAAAAAAAAAAAAAAAAAAAACAAAAAAAAAAAAAAAAAAGCCCGCAGTTTTTTGTTGTTTGTTCAATGTGAAGGCTGTCATCTCCATTGGTCTATCACCACAATGGACTGTTCGTGTTTCATCCGATGATTCATCGTTATTTTGCGTTCCCGTATGATGGTCACTTTTTCTCTTTCTTTTTTTTTTGTTTGTTTTTGGGTTTTGTTTTGTTTTGTTTGTTTTGTTTGTTTGGTTTTGTTTGTTTTGTTTGTTTGTTTCGTTTGTTTTCTTTTTTTTTTTCGCTTTCCGTTTTTTATTTTTTTTTTAATTTCAGAAATTGTTTATATCTGTCTGTTCGTTGTTTTTTAATTCCAAAATTTTGTGGATATACAAACGTACTGATTTCCTGTCTGAAGAATTACAAATTGATTCGTGTACTTTTATCTCTGTTTTGTACTTCATCTGAGGGGAAATTTGTCAACAACAACAACAACAAAAAAGACGACAAAAAAAGAAAGAAAAATCCGAATATTTCACCTGTGATTCGCGGATGGGGAAGGAAAGGGGGGGGGGGAGGGTTGGAGGGTAACGCGGTCTCCCCTTCCCCACTTTTGTATTTTTCCGTTTCACATCACAAACCCTCTCCTGAACTTATTCAGTTTGATTTTCAACCCACAGCTCTGAGAGCGCCAATCCTGAAAATCATTGACAGAGAAAGGAATGCCAGAGAGGGGAAGACAGGAAATTGTGATGAAACAACAACAAAAACAATGACGACGACGACGACGACTACGTCATACCCTGAGGCCTAAAGCCTTCATCTAACTCATTTCTTGCGTCATGTATGTGTGTCGTCAACAATTCTTGGGTTTGGATATAACGCAAACATTATAGTGTGGTCAGTATAAGTAATTTTCCCTCTCTCCTTACCCGCTCGTCCTCCGCATCCCCTTCCCTCTCTACCCCTCCTCCTACCCCCGTCCTACACACACAAATGGCATTCTGTCCTCGTCGCCCACCCACTCATTCAGTACATCTTCGGTAAACGAGAACATGTTGAATGGCCGCCCCCTTCATCATCACCCCCCCCCCCCCCTCCACTTGACCCCACCCTCTCTCACACAATTTTTTTTTTTTTTTGCCTTAAGAGACGAACCCTTCTTCTCCCTCTCTCCCCTCCTCCCCAGTTGGCCCTCAGACTTGTGTGTGAGTGGGGGGGTGGGGGGTGGGGTGAGTGTGTGAGGAGAGTGTGTGTGTGTGTGTGGGTGTGTGTGTGGTGTGTGTGTGGTGTGTTGTTGGGTTAGTGTGGTGTGTGTGTGTGTGTGGTGTGTCTGTGTGTGTGTGAGTTTGTGCGTTCGCGCGCCGCGCATGGCGCTGGCGCAAGCGCGCGTGTGTGGGTGTGTGTGTGGTGTGTGTGTGTGTTGTGTGTGTGTGTGTGTGTGTGTGTGGTGTTGTGGTGGCGTGCGGGCGTGCGAACACGTACTTGTGTGTGTGTGTGTGGTGTGTGTGTGTGTGTGTGTGTGTGTGTGTTGTCTGTTGTCCTGTGTGCATTTGTGAGTGTGTGTGGTGTGTGTGTGTGGTGTACTGTCCTGTCTGTCTGTCGTCTGTCTGTCTGTCACTGTGTGTTGTGCGAGTGTGTGTGTTGTGTGTGGGTGGTGTGTGTTGTGTGTGTGTGGTGTGTGTGTGTGTGTGGTATGGGGTGAAAGGACAGTTCTGGGAGACTTTGAAGAGATGACCGTACTCACCCCTATGGGGCCACAGAAAGAAAAACAGGGCTAACGAACTTGTAAAAGGCCGTTTGAGCACCGTGATTCAACAAGCAAGGACGTCGGTTGAGGGCCGGAGGGGGTGGAGAGGAGGGAGCAAGCTGTTAGGAGTGGGAGTAGGGAGGGTGCAGGGGGCCTGGCACAGAAGATGGTGAAAGACGGGGGGGGGGGGGGGGGGGGGGTGGGGGGGGGGGGGGGGGGTGGGGGGAAATTGGAGAGAGGGAGATGAGGTAAGGAAGTCAGGTCGAGAGAGATCGTTTAAAGGCAGCGCCTTTTGTCAATCGCTATTTTCCAATCAATTGTCGACAGACAGACTGGCTTCGAGGAAACAAGAAAAAGTAAGAAAGGGAAAACGAAAAAACAAAAAAAGCAACGAAACACTCCTGCCAAATAGATAACTTGTTTTCGCGACGCTGACAGTTAGTGTTCCTTTTCTATATTCCTTTCCTCCCACTTCCACCACTCCCCTCCCCTCCTCTCTCTCTCTCTCTCTCCTCCTCTCTCTCTCTCTCTCTCTCAGTCTCTCTCTCGTCTCCTCTCTCTCTTTTCTCTCTCTCCTCCCCTCTCCTTCTCTCTCTCTCCTCTCTCGTCTTTTCCACGCTTCTTCCCCTCCCCTCCCCCTCCCCTCCCTCCCCTCCCCACCCCACCCCACGGCCAATCCTCATCCTGTCTTCTCTAAACAAGTTGGAAGGATGTAGAAAGAAAAACGCAAGGAAGGAAAGAGCGACGGGGCGGGGGGGGGGGGTAGAAAGAAAGTTGAGAGAGGGGGGAGGAAATATTAAAGGGAAACCGAGCCGAACGAGCGTGCGTCGTTAGCAAGCTAGAGAGAGAGAGAGAGAGAGAGAGGAGAGAGAGAGAGAGGAGAGAGAGAGAGAGAGAGAGAGAGAGAGAGAGATAGAAAGAGAGAGAGAGGAGATAGAAAGAGAGAGAGAGAGACATAGACAGAGACAGAAGAGAGAGAAGAGAGACAAGAGACAGAAATGAAAGAGAGAGAGAGAGACAAGACCGCAGAAGAGAGACAGGAGAGAGAAAGAGTGAGAGAAGGGAGAGGAGAGAAGAGAGAGTGCGATGAAGAGAGAAGGAAGAAGAGAGACAGAGAGAGAAAGAGGGTGAGAGAAGGGAGAGAGAGAGAGAGAGAGAAGAGAGAGAGGGGGAGAGGGAACCAAAGACAGAGAGGAGAGAGAACAGAAGAGTAAAGATGAAGCAGGGAGAGAGAGAGAGAGAGGAGAGAGAGGAGAGAGAGAGAGTAGAGGAAGAGAGAGAGAGGACAGAGAGAGCAAGAGAGAGAGAAGGGAGAGGAGAGAGAGAGAGAGAGGCAGAGAGAGAGAGAGAGGAGAGAGAGAGACGCGAGAGTGAGAGAGAATAGAGGAGAGAGCGAGAGCGAGTGCGTCGAGCGCGCGCTTGATCTATCGCGAGCGTGCTTCGATCTCTAGCTAGCTCGCTTGCGCGCGCTTTCTCTGCGCGCGCTCGCGTCCCCCCTCTCCCCCTCTCTATCTCTCTCTCGCGTCATCGGCGAGCGCGCCTGGACGTTTGCTCTCAGCTCTATCTCTCTGCTCGCTCGCTCGTCGCGAGCGCCCGCGCGCTCTCTCTCTTCTCTGTCCTCGCTCTCTCGCTATCTCCCGCTTCTGCTATCTGCTTCTCTCTCTCGAGCTCGATTCTCTCTTCTCTCTCGCTCTTGCGAGGCTCCCTGCGCGTCTCTCGCGCGCGCGCTATGTCTCTCTCTCGGCGCTCTCTCTCTCTCTATCTTCCCCTCTCTTCTCTCTCTACTCTCTCTCTCTCTTCTCGCGAGCTGCGTGCTCCCTAGCGCCCTGGCGTAGCCACTCCATGCCCAGCAGGAGGCAAAACGGCAAGGGCGGGGCTGCACACTGGCGTAAGCGGACACGTCTTCACATCATATTGAAGAGTGCATTGGAAATGGCTAACACTGAACTACCAAAAAAACAACAAAAACGAAAGGAATGAAAAAAAAACCCCCACCCCACAAAATGAATATGGCGTAAGACTGAATGCCATGTCGCTCAGAACAAGCTAAACAAGCAACGTTTTAACAAAACGTGCAGACGTTCTTTATGAATACAGCTACGAACAACAAGACATCTGCTAACACTGACACACACATAACACACAACCCATCCTCCCCCACAAACCCACAACACCTACGTGCAGACGCGAGCGCGCGCGCGCTCTCTCTGATCCGCTCGCGGTCTCTCTCGCGCGCTCTTCGCGTCTCTCGCTCCGCCTCGCTTCCGCCTCGCGTACCTGCTTTTGCAATCATTAATCTGCCACCCCTCACCACATCATCATCAACATCATCATCTCATCATTCTACTTCTTCTACTTCTTCTTCATCTTCTTTCTTCTTCTTCTCTTCGTCTCTTCTTCAACATCTAAACAATCCTCATCATCCACAACATCACATCATCATCATCATCACCGTCACCATCTTCTTCTTCTTCGTCGTCGTCGACGACGTCGTCATCGTCTCGATCATCATCATCAATCATCATCATCATCCATCATCATCATCATCACTTCATCTTTTCTTCTTCTTCTCTTCTTCTTCTCTTCTTCTCATCTTCTCTTCTTCTCCTTTTCTTCGTCAGTTTATTTTTTCAATAATTTTTCTCATAAAAGAACAAAGGCGGTGAAGAGAAAGAACATTTGTTCAAATGAAGAAGTAGTGTGGGGTAGTGCCAGCAGCAGTAATAACAAACAGCTGTAGTAGCAGCAGTACCAGAGAGTTTTTTTTTACCCTATGTATGCCTATAAGCCTATATTACGTATGCATGTGTGTATGTTAATGTATGTGGGTATGTTGCACGCAGGTATGGTATGTGTGTATGTAATGTAATGTTATGATATGTATGTATGTATGTAATGTATGTATGTATGCTATGTATGTATGCCATGCATGCATGTATGGTATGTATGTATGTATGTAGGTATGTATTGTATGTATGTATGTATGTATGTAGTATGTTTATCAATCTATGCTGGATGTATGTACTTATGTGTGTGTGTGCATATACGGACCTACTATGTATGTATGTATTATGTATGTATGAAAAGAATGTATGTAGGTACTTATGTGTGTGTACGGATGTATGCAAGCATGAAAGAATGTATGTCGGCATGTATACTATGTATGTATGTAATGGTTAATGTATGTATGTATGTATGTATGTATGTAGGTATGAATTAATGTATGTATGTATGTATGTATGCATGCATGTATGTATGTACCTACCTCATTTTTGTTGATAAGTACCACGCCATGATGACGTACGTGTCCTTGAATACGTGTGTTGGTGAATGAAAGTGTGTGTTTGTGTGTATTAGTAGTATAGTAGTTTAGTAGTAGTAGTATAGCAGTAACAGAGTAGTAGTAGCAGTAATGGTGGTGATGGTGGTGGTGGTGGTGGTGGTGGTGTGGGTGGTGGTATACGGTATAGTAATAGCAGTGTGGTGTGGAGGTGGTAATAGTAGTAGCAGGATTGTCCCAACAGAAACAGTATAACAGAAGCAGCAGCTGCAAACAGAGAAGTAAAAAGTAGCAACCAGCAGTACAATTTTTGTTAGCCAGAAGAAGAAGAAAAGAGAGAGGAGGAGAGGAGGAGGAAGGAGAGGAGGAGGAAGAGAAAGAAAGAAGGAGGAGGAGGAGGAAGGTAGAGGAGGAGGAAGGAGGAAGAGGAAGAGGAGGAGCAGGAGGAGGAGAGAGGAAAGAGCGGAAGACACTCGCCGTCAAACAACATTGGGGGGGGGGGGGCGGGAGCGGAAGACGGGGCCCAAACAGCCAACCCAACCACACAGAACAGTCAATACCTTCAACAACAAGGAGCTACAACTCTAAAGAAAATGACGGGTCGGAAGAGTGCAGACTTTCCTCAAGTCTGGCGAATCTTGGATTCAGCCTCCCAGCCAGTTCACGAGTGACAACAAAACAGTTTTCTCGCCAGTCACCACGTTAGCGTGGTTCTACTGAGCTGGCTAAAATTGGATCGTGGTGATGTGGCACAAAATTGGACCGGGGTGATGGGCCAAAATTGCTCGCGGTGATGTGGCCAAAATTGGATCGGTGTGATCCACATCAAAGGCCCTGAAAAGGGACTGCACGAGGGCGCTGAAGGAGGCGCCACAGTGAGCAGACGACCAACAACCCCGACTCCGACCCAATCACCACCGGAGAACCTCTGCACACCAAGAATTTTTCAGTTCATTCAATATACTTTATCACCTCAGCAATGAGAAAATTTTGTTTGCAATGATCAGCATATAAGTCTTACACCATGTAAGAACGTTAACAAATTGATACAGTAAAGCACAAATAATATAATGCATAAAGAACGATAACTTAAACAGACTACCAGCCGCTTGGCGATTTGGTTAGTGGTGTGGGACTCCCGGGCTGAGGAGTTCGAGTGGTTCGAGTCCCATCAGAGCATGTGGGATTTTCTGCCCCGACCGGCTCCTAACCAGAAGTTGAGTTTGCCACGGGCTCATTTTGGGAAACTAGGAACACACAATCGAGTTTCATCCACTTATATGATGCGCCTGTAGAAATGTGCCAAGTTTCCTGACCAACACTACAGGTTGTCTATAATCTCTCGGGCCCTGTTTATGCCGGATATATCATGAAAGTAGGCGTAGAGTAACAGCCCTGTCCTAGGTAGTCTCAGAACCGGAAATGAATCGTAGCATTATCTTCATCATCCTCATTCTCACCGATCAGCATTTTTTTTTCAAAGTCTCAAATCCCACTGTGCCCCTTCAGCCCTGCTCTCGTGGTAACCTCAGTTTCGATGTCCTCGGCCACGGTGTGACTCCTTTGACTTCATCAAGGTCATCGGTCATCGGCAAATTCACGGAGACGTTCCCCCCTCCCCCCCCCCCCCCCCCCACCCCCCCCGTTGGATGGAAGTGGTGCGCCCTCTGAGGGAGAGATCACTCACGCCGGCTCCGCAACTAGGGGCTTAGTAGGTGGTGTCCTGCGTATGTGGGATCAGAACAGGCGCCACTGAACACCACCAAAATGACTCAGCAGAAGTGCAGTGTCTCCTCCGGTGGGTTGCCCTTTGACGACTTGACATTGACTGATTCCGGTGGATTTGCCGGTGCCGGGGTTGCGGCGGGCCGGATCGGGCTGTGGCTGTGGACGGGGAGTCGGAATGAGCGGCGTGGGTGCACTGCCTCTGAGGTGGCACAGAAGATGGGACAGAAAAAAAAGAACTACATAGACTAGAGCCTGGGAAACCTTGTCCTTAAGGCCTCCGGCCACTAGCACGTACATCTCACCCATCACGGATCACCAATTGTTAACGAGTTCGTCTCTTGGTCTTATTCCACCTTCCCACCATGGTTTTGCTCAAAATCAGTTTAGAAGTTTTTGTGAGAGGAATCCCTGAAGGAGCTTGACGCCTAAAGGTCTTTAGAAAAGACCGCCCCTCGGCCATCCCTGAACTCCGCACATTCTACAGGGACTGCGCGCCGTCCATGTCGATGTCATGACTTTTGAATGGCCCTCTGCTGACAGACCTTTTCTTTGATCTGGCGCTAACGGGATTCGAACCAGCACCTGCAGGATGGGTGGGCATATCAAAGCGGGTGTCTTACCCACGCCGCGATGGGACACCTGTTGTGAATTAGGACATTTAAGCGTTATGAAGTTCACTTGTGTTTCTCCTCGACCAGATCCAGCTGGAACACTTTACAGCTGCCTCTGCCGTTGTCTTGAGGGTTCTGGTCCTCTTCTTCACAGAAATCCCGAGCTGTTTCATAAAACCAAGGGTTGATGAGGGTACAGACTCTCTGGCTGTAACGTCTATGGTGAGGGCAAGGGTTGATGAGGGTACAGACTCTCTGGCTGTAACGTCTATGGTGAGGGCAAGGTTTGATGAGGGTACAGACTCTCTGGCTGTAACCTCTATGGTGAGGCAAGGGTTGATGAGGGTACAGACTCTCTGGCTGTAACCTCTATGGTGAGGGCAAGGGTTGATGAGGGTACAGACTCTGACTGTAACCTCTATGGTGAGGGCAAGGGTTGATGAGGGTACAGACTCTGGCTGTAACCTCTATGGTGAGGGCAAGGGTTGATGAGGGTACAGACTCTCTGGCTGCAACCTCTAGGGGAGGGTTTGGCGGGGAAAGGGCCCGTCCTTTCAAGCTGCTGGTTCACTGCCAAAACCCTCTTTTTCCCTTGTAGAGGTGAGTTTTGCTTCATTCTGCTTTCATTTTGGTTCCACCAAAAATCAAATTTTTTTCCCATAAACCCTAAAGGGGAAATGCATCACTCGGGTTCATCCCCAATTTTTCCTGATCACATCTGAAATGCTTTCAATTTTCAAAAACCATTAAATCAAACCTGTAGAACAATCCTGGATCAGTCTTTTTAATCCAACCCGGGGATCCGAAACCCCCAAAAAATTTCAGGGTTGCGCCCTTGGGTTTACAAGCGATCTTGTGTTAAAGGGGTTTGATAAAAGGGGGAGGGGAAATTTCAAAAATTGCTGCGCCCCCCAAAAAGAAAAAAACCACACGAACAAAAACAAGCAAAACGCTTTTCAAAACCCCGGGTTGGGCCCCCCGGCCCCCTTTCCCTTTAATCAACTAACATTGCACACAGTAAAAAAAACCAAGGGGGGAACGAGGTGCAAAACGGGGCCCTTGGGTGAAGGACCAAAACCAGGGAAAGGGAAAACCGGGAGCCCAAAAGGGGGAGAAAAAACCCAGGGATCCCAAAAATTTAATGATGATCTTTAAAGAAAAACTACTACTAAAAACCTACTGCTGCTGCTGCTGTGCGCTGGGGTAACGGGGTTTTAAAAGCATTTAACAATAAAGATAAACAATACCCTTTAATCGTGGGGAAAAAATAATAAACGTTTAAATTGACAAAGAAAAAATAAACCCACCCCAAAACCCAAAACCCAAGGTAGGGGTTGGGGGGGGAAAACATGTTCTCTTTGACCGATTTTGGGCCCGGCCCAAAAATCATTTGTACCCCCCTCCCCCCCCCCCCCCCCCCTCCCCATCATTTCTCTCCCCCGGTCCCCCCGATTCTCTCTCCTTTTCTCTCTTCCTCTGTCTTCTCTCCTCTCTCCTCTCCTCTCTCTCTTTTTTTTCTTTTGGGGGGGGGGGTGGGGGGATTTTTGGTGGGGGGGGGGTTTGGGGTTTTTTTTGGGGGGGGCCCTTTTTGGTTCTTTTCTGTTTTTCTTTTCTTCCTTTTTCCTCTCCTCCTCTCCTCCTCTTCTCTCTCTCGTCCCCCGCCCCCCTTTTCCTTTTTTCCTCTCTCCTCCTTATAAATCCTGTTTTTCTTTTTGTTTTTTCCCACATTGACTTTTCTCCCCTTCCCTGGCCCGGGTCTGTCTGTTGTCTGTCTCTGTCTTGCCCGTCAGTCCTGTCTTTCTCTCTCTCCTTTTCTCCTCCTCTCCTCCTCTTTTCTTCTCCTCTCTCTCTCTCTTCCTCTTCTCTCTCTTCCCTCTTCCCCTTCTCTCTCTCTCTTTTTTGAGACAGAACCGGTAACAGTTTATACTGTTCGGGCTAAAATTTTTTTTCCAGTGAGACATTAGTTCCCCTCCCCCCCGCCCACGGGCTGCACAAGAAACACAGGGCACAGTGAAAATTTCAACAACAAAAAAAATCGACATGGGACAGTGTGACGAAACCCTCCCCCCCCTTCCGCACCAACAAAGCTGCACGGACACACGGCCCATTGCCAATCAAAACAAAAAAATCGACCCTTTGGGGGGACAGTTTTTTTTTAAGCAGTACCCCCCCCCCCCCCCCCCCCCCCCCCCCCCCCCCCCAAAAACCCCCCCCCCCCAAAAGTCTGCACGGAAACCAGGGCCCAACATTGAAATCAAAAACAAGAAATCGAATGGACGTGGCCCGTAGTTCCCCCCCCCCCCCCCCCCCCCCCCCCCCCCCCCCCTCCCCCCACACAGTTGCACGAGACACCGGCCCAGTGACAATCAAAAAAAGAAATCGACAGGGGGGCTTGGTGAAAGTAGTTCCCCCCCCTTCCAAAACTACAGTTTTGCACAGACACACGGCACAGGCAATAAACCAACAAAAAAATCGACTTTGGAAACAGTGGACAGTAGTTTCCCCTTTCCCTCCGCCCCACACATCTGCACGAGACCCCCGGCCCCCAGTGAAAATTTCAACAACAAAAACCCGCCCAGGGGGACGTGTAAAGTATTTCCCCCCCCTCCACCCCGACAGTCTGCCCCGAGACAAAACGGCTCAGTGACAATAACAACAAGAAACCCCGCCCGGGGACAGTGTGACATTTAAGCTCCCCTCCCCCCCCGCCCCACAAGTCTGCACGAGACCAGGGACATGACAATAAACAACAAGAAATCGCAGGGACAGTGGGATAAACAAATGTGACAATCGTACACGCGGAGCCCCCTGCAGATATTGTGTCGTCAAGCAAAAAGTGTTACGAAACTGTGGTTTTTTAGAAATTGTTGGGAAAATCTTTCTGTGGACAAAACGGGCCAGCCCCACCCTTTTGGGGTCCCAAAACAAGAGAGAGGAAGATTATGCAAAGTGAAAACCACGGCAGGGGGAAATCAAACAAAATCTGACTTTAAATGTTATTTGAACCGAAAAAGAAGAAAAAAAAAAAAAAACAACCGTGGCCCAAAACGTTTTCCACAAGACAAGACTGAGCCCTTTTTGCCCTTTCGTGGGGTTTTCCCTTCAGGTAAGAGACAAAAAAATTGGACAACGAAAATGAACGACCATTACTTACCTTAAATCAGGGAATAGGGGTTGAATGGGAAAAGAAATGTCAGAAGGGAGACAATGCGCGGTTTAAGGTAGTAAAAAAAGGAATTTTTATTAATCATAGGAATAAATCACCATTTTTTGTGGGGAATCATTTTTTTGTTCTTGCCTGAAAAAGACCTAAGAGGTCGAAAAAGTGTCAGGTTTGTTTTTGGGGTAGGTTTGTCCCCGTTGTTTGGGGGCGGGGTTTACCCCAAAATTTATGTAAGATTTGTTAAGGAAGGGAGTCTTGGGGGTTTAAAATGAGGATGGCTATGGGTCACAGTGCAGTGCAGATCCGGAAAAAATTTCTCAGGTCAGACAACCACAGAGTGCCCCTTCTGATGGTTGGTGATGGTTTCTGATATTTTCGTGATCTGGTGTCCACATCACGATGTTGTATTCTGACAGGTATTATCTTTGTTTATTCTTTTACAGTAATGTTATGAACACCACCCTCCCATCAAGTCCTCCCTTTGAGAATGGGTGTTGTAAGCCTTCCTCAAGAAATTCATTCATTCATTATCTCTCTCTCTCTCTCGCTCTCTCTCTCTCTCTCTCTCTCTCTCTCTCTCTCTCCCTCTCTCTCTTTCCTCTCCTGCCCTCGTCTCTGCCCTGTAACCCCTCCCGCCCCCCCCCCCCCCCCCCCCCCCCCCCCCCAATTTCCTTTGCTCAAGCACTCGGAACATTCAGTGACAAGGCTTTCACTGGGCACGTGCAACATGTTGTTTATATGGTGTGTGACCCAAGAAGCCACAGATAGTACGTGTCGTATTGATTTCAGTTTAACATTAACAAATAAATGGCAGAAATCCAGCGATGAAACTGAACCTCTGGTCTTTGGCTGTCTGTCTGTCTGTCTGTCCTGTCTCTCCCTCTATCCATCCATCCCCTACCTCACCTCTTCTCTCTCTCTCTCTCTCTCTCTCTCTCTCCCCTCTCTCTCCTCTCTCCCTCTCTCTCTCTCTCTCTTCCTCTCTTCCTCTTCTCTCTGTGTCTCTGTCTCTTCCTCTCTTCTCTCTCTCACTCTTTCCTCTCTTTCTGTCTCTCTCTTACTCTCCTCTCAGTCTCACTCTCTCTCTCTCTCTCTCTCTCTCTCTCTCTCTCTCTCTCCTTACACACACCACACACACACACCTCTCTCTCTTTCCTTCTCTCTCTCTCTCTCCCCTCTCTCCTCTTTATGGTTTTAAAGCTGTCCACATCCCTCTCTCATATTCCCCTCCCTGTCCCTTCTTTCCCCCGCCGTTTTCTCTGTCTCTTATTCATTCTCTCTGTATTCTGTCTGTCTGTCTGTATGTATGTCTCTCTGTGTCTGTCTGTCTGTCTGTCTGTCTGTCTCTCTCTCTCTCTCTCTCTGTCTCTGTCTCCTCAGTTCTCTTTTCCTCGCCCCCATACCTCTGCCTCCTGTCTCTCCCCCCCCCCCCCCCTTCCTCCCAATTTCCTTTGCTCAAGCACTCGGAACATTCAGCGGTACAGGCTTCACTGAGCACGTGAAACATGTTGTTATATGGTGTGTGACCCAAGAAGCACAGATAGTACGTGTCGGATTGATTTCAGTTTAACAAATAAATGGCAGAAAGCCAGCGATGAAACTGAACCTCTGGTCCTTGGCTCTGTCCGTCTGTCTGTCGTCTGTCTGTCTCTCCCTCTATCCATCCATCCCCTACCTCACCCTCTCTCTCTCTCTCTCCTCTCTCTCTCTCTCTCTCTCTCCTCTCTCTCTCTCTCTCTCCTCTCTTCCTCTCTCTCCCCTGTATCTTGTCTTCTCTCTTACTCTCTCACTCTCTTTCTGTCTCTCTACTCTCTCTCACTCTCATTCTCTCTCTCTCTCTCTCTCTCTCTTCTCTCTCTCCTCTCTCTCTCTCTCTCTTCTCTCTCTTAACACACACACACACACACACACACACACACTCTCTCTCTCTCTCTCTCTCTCTCCCTCTCTCTCTCTCTCCTCTCTCTCTCTCTCTCTCTAGTTTAAAGCTGTCCACATCCCTCTCTCATATTTCCCCATCCCTGTCCCTTCTCCCCTGCCGTTTTCTCTGTCTCTTTTTCATTCTCTCTGTATTCTGTCTGTCTGTCTGTATGTATGTCTCTTGTGTCTTCTGTCTGTCTGTCTGTCTCTCTCTCTCTCACCCTCTCTCTCTCTCCTCAGTTCTCTTTCCCTCGCCCCCATACCTCCTGCCCCCTGTCTCCCCCCCCCCCCCCCCCCCCCCCCCCATCCCCCAAATTTCCTTTGCTCAAACACTCGGAACATTCAGCGGCAAGGCTCGACTGAGCACGTGCAACATGTTGTTATATGGTGTGTGACCCAAGAAACTGCAGATAGCACGTGTCGGATTGATTTCAGTTTAACAAGTAAATGGCAGAAAGCGAGTGATGAAATTGAACCTCTGGTCCTTGGTTCTGTCTGTTTTGTCTGTCTGTCTGTCTCTCCCCTGATCCCTCCATCCCCATCCTCTCCTCTCTCTCTCTCTCTCTCTCTCTCTCTCTCTCTCTCCTCTTCTCTTTCTCTCTCTCTCTCTTTCTCTCTCACTCTCTCTCACTCTCTCTCACTCTCTCTCTCTCTCACACCACACTCTCTCTCTCACTTCTCTCCTCTCTCACACACACACACACACACACGCTCTCTCTCTCACTCTCTCTCTCTCTCTCTCTCACTCTTCTCTCACTCTCTCTGCGTCTCTTCTTTCTTACTCTCTTCACTTTCTTCTTTCTTTCTTCCCTTCACACTCCACCTCTCTCACTCTCTCTCTCCACTCTCTCTCTCTCTCTCTTTCTCTCTCACACTCTCTCTCTCACTCTCTCTCTCTCTCTCTCTCTCTCTCTCTCTCTCTCTCCACACACACACAACCACGCTCTCTCTCTCACTCTCTCTCTCTCTCTCTCTCACTCTCACTCACTCTCTCGCGTTCTCTTGCTTCTCTTACTCTCTCTCACTGTCTTTCTTTCTTTCTTCTTTCTCTCTCTCTCTCACGTTCTTTCTCTCTTCTCTCTCTCACTCTCTCTCTCTCTCCTCTCTCTCTCTCTCTTCCCTCCTCTCTCTCTCTCTCTCTCTCTCTCTCTCTCTCTCTCTCTCTCTCTCTCTTCTCTCTCTTTCTCTATGGTTTACATCTGTTCACATCCCTCTCCCATCTTCTCTCCTCCCTGCCCCTTCTCCCAGCCCTTTTCTCTGTCTCTGTCTGTCTGTCTGCCTGTCTGTCTGTGTCTGTGTCTGTCTGTCTGCCTGTCTCTCTGTGTCTGTGTCTGTCTGTCTGTCTGCCTGTCTGTCTGTGTCTGTGTCTGTCTCTGTCTGTCTGCCTGTCTGTCTGTGTGTGTGTCTGTCTGTCTGTCTGCCTGTCTGTGTCTGTCTGTCTGTCTGTCTCTTTCTAGTGTCTGTGTGTCTGCCTCTCTCTCTTTTTTTTCTCTTTCTCTCTTCTCCCCCCCCCCCCCTCTTTACCCACCCCAATCCCAGATGCTCCTCCCCCCCCCCTCTCTTCTTATTTTTTATTTCCTTTTGCTCAAGCCCTCGGAACATTCAGCGGCAAGGCTCACTGAGCACGTGCGACATACTAGCCATGGGTGTGTGACCCCCAACACCGCAGACAGTATGTGTCTTATTGATTTAACAAGGGGGATGGTGGAAAGCGAGCGGTGAAAGTGAACCTCTTTGTTCTTGACGTTCTGTCTGTCTGTCTGTCTGTTTGTCTCTGTCTGTCTGTCTGTCTGTCTGTCTCTCTCTCTCTCTCTCTCTCTCTCTCTCTCTCTCTCTCTCTCTCTCTCTCCTCTCTCTCTCTCTCTCTCGTACTCCGTCAGGCGGCGGTGTGATTGATGAATGTTGAGCAGTACAAAGAACTAACAGTGCATAAAGAGAGGAAAGAAATAATAAAATGACAAAAACAAAAAAAAATGTTTCGGACTTTTACATTTGTTTGAAAGTGTAATTATTTTAGGAAGCTGCTTTTAAGGATGCGAGTCGGTGCATCAATGCTTACCTTGCCCTGATGGAGAATTTCGCAGGATTCAAGACGAAAATGACAGGAAGGGTGGTCTATTGAAACATGCCTTCATTATGGTTTGCTCCTTGAGATAATGTTCGCTTCGCCTGAAAATTGCCATGTGTGATTCTTCTAGCATCAGCCTCGCCACGCGCATTAAATAATACGTCGACAATGAAGCAAAAGTACAGCTTCGAGTCGATAAGGATTTTTTTTTTTTGAAAGCATGATAATGATGTATGGCATTAGCATTGAGAGGGTTAATGATGATAATAAGGCATTGGCACCCACAGGCCATCTCTGACCTGACATCACACGTGTTTTGCTGTATGGTATGATGAACAATCGCTTGAATTTAAGGGAAAAAATCAAATCCCATCCCTGCTCATTTCTATTCATTATTTCAAGACCTGTTGTTTAGCCCGGAGGACTGTTTCCTTCATAGTTAAAAGAACAAAGTTCAAAAACAGTTCAAAGAACAGACGTTCCAGGTTCGAATCCTGGCAGCAAACACCACTTACAAACACGCGCGCGCGCGCTCGCGCGGACACACAAATGTATGCACGCACGCAGGTTTATGACGCACACCACACAACACTCTCTCTCTCTTTCTCTCTCTTACACACGCGTACGCACACGCACGCACTCCCACGCACTCACACACACGCACGCACACACACACACACACACACACACACACACACACACACACACACACACACACACACACACACACACTTGTCTTTTTGGTTGCCCTTGTCGTTCTGGTGGCAGCTACGTGTTAGACTTCCTCTCTCTAGGATAATTAACCCGTCTGCCGCATCTCCTGTAGTGTACCTGAAACTTCAATGTGACTAAACAGACTACACATACGACAAGCGAAAGACACTTCCGGTTCACAACACACACACACACACACACACAACACACACACACACACACGGACATACACACCACATACACATCCACACATTCACACATCACACACACACACACTCACACACTACACTCACACCACCACACACCACCACACACCACACCACACACACCACACACACACATATTATATATATTTATATATATATAATTATATATATTATATAATATATATATAACACGCAGCACTCACACACACAAACACACACACAACACACACACACACACATCACACACACACACGGACCACGCACAGTGTGCTGTGACCTCCTAAAGTTTTGACGTCATTTGGTACTTATCTACGTTACCCTTCCTTGTAGATGATCTTACATTCTTCTTGAAGCCTCCCCCCCTGCCCCCCTCACCCCCCCTTTTTTTGTGTCGTTTTTTTGGACACGGCCTATGAACAGCTCCGTAAAACCGTCAAGCGGGGACATACCTTTCAGCTCCAACAATACGGTTCCTGGTCCCAGTTGCACCCCTTTCAGCCCGCCAAATACTGGGAGCGTGTGGGGAAGTCGATTCTCCCCCCTATGTGACGGCGCCATGAGTTGCTGTCCTTGTTAACTTTGCTTTTCCGTTCTTTGTTCATTTGCTGCCGTAGCTTGCTGTGATTCTCCCTGTTGGTAACATACTGCTTCAGCTGTGTCCCGTTTTTTCTGTCTTTTTTTTTTTTTTTAATTCTGTTCTTGCCATTATTGTCGTCGTAGTCGTCGTCGTCGTCGTCGTCGTCGTTGTTGTTGTTTGTGTTCTGTTGCTTCAGCTGTCGTGTTGTAATTGCTGCAGCTGTGTTTTCACTTTGTTTGTTGAAGGGGACAAAAGGGTTAACTTCAGTTTTCTGAGGGTGTTGTCTTACTTTCTTGTCTTTCTTGTTTTTTCTTTTCTTTTTTTCTTTTCTTTTTTTTCTTTTTTTTCTTCTTCTTTTTTTTTTTTTTTTTTTTTTTTTTTTTTTTGCTTTCCTTTTTTCTTATAGTACTTTAGGTACGTTACGTTTTTGTAGTGTTTTTTTTTCCCCGTCCGTTTTTGTTTTGTTTTTTTTTTTTTCGTTGTCATATCATGTTTCGTCTATTTCTTTTTGTGTTTCTGTTTCTTCTGCCTCGTTCATTCGTTTTTTGTTTGTTTGTTTGTTTTTTCACTCTGTTTTCCTTTCTTTTTCTCTCCCTTTCTCATTGCTTTTCTCTTGTGTTCTAGTTTCTTTCTTTTCTGTTATCCTTCTCTTTCTTCTGATTTTTCTTTTTCTGTTATTTTGTGGTCCCCTTCAACTTTTTTTTTCTTGTTCTTTCTTTCTTGTTCTTGTCTTCTTTGTGTGAAACTTTGTGTCAGTCTTCCTTGTTTCTTTGTTTCTTGCTTCTTTCTTGCGTCATGCGGGTTTTTTTTTTTTTTTCCTTTCTTTTTCACAAACCCACACACTCTGAAACCGGATTGAGTTCACATCACACGTTCATGGAACAGTTTGCTGTCGGCTCATTGCCCGTGATGGTGAAGAATACTTCTCACTGATCACCTTTTCTGTTTTTGTCCAACAAAAAAAAAATTATTGTTTGAAGGTGAACGCGTTTTAGTGTCTGATGATGCTCCATCATTTCTCTCCGCTCAAGTGTCTTTTTTTGCTTGTCTTTTTCCTTCCTTCCTTTCCTTCCTTCCTTCTTCTTCTTCCTTCCTTTCCTTCCTTCCTTTTTCTTTTTCTTTTTTTTTTTTTCTTTCTCTCTCTTTCTTTCTTTTTTCTTTTTTTCTTTCTTTTCTTTTCTTTCTTTCTTTCTTTCTTTCTTTCTTTCTTCTTCTTCTTCTTCTTCTTCTCTTCTTCTCTCCTCTCTCCTCTCTCTTCTTTCTTCTTCTTTCTTCTTCTTCTTCTTCTTCTTCTTCTTTCCGTTTTTTTTTTTTTGAGCGAATCGATAACCATTGAATGAATAATTCAATACTATTATCTATTATACCTCCGCCAAGGTAGTTATGTTTTCATCTACTTTATTGTTGTTGTTGTTGTTGTATTTCTGTTTGTCATCAAACTCGTGTCAAAACTACCCGACCGATTTGAACGAAACGTGGTGGAAAGATGAAGCGTGTGGTCTGAAGACGAACCCGCTCAACCTGGGTGCGGACCTGGACCAAAGGGTGGATATCCAGGATCCGTTCGACCATGGCGAGGGTTTGCTGCGCTCTCCCGAGCGTCCTTCAGGTTTGAGGTCTGACGTCATCAACAACATTGAAGAATAGATTGTACAGGAATGACATCATCAACAACATTGAAGAAGAGATTGTACAGGAATGAAATCATCAACAACATTGATGTATAGATTGTACAGGAATGAAATCATCAACAACATTGATGTATAGATTGCACAGGAATGAAATGAGCAACAACACTGAAGAATAGATTGCACAGGAATGAAATCATCATCAACATTGAAGAATAGATCGTAACAGGAATGGAACAATCAACAACATTGATGTATAGATTGTACATTAATGGAACAATCAACAACATTGATGTATAGATTGTGCATGACTAGAACAATCAACTACTTTGAAGAATAGATTGTACAGGAATGAAATTATCAACAACATTGAAGAATAAGATTGTACAGGAATTGAAAATAATCATCATCACGTTGACCAATAGATTTTCAATGCAAGAAAATCATTAACAAATTTGATGGGGGGAAAATGTGAAGAAATGAAAAAAATCGAGAACATTGATGAATGGATTCAGGTAAATTGAATCATTAAAGCCACGTTGAATAGATTATAGATAAATCAAATCATCAACAACATTGATTAATGGAACATGAATGGGAAAAAAATCAACAACATCCATGAATAGATTGTAATTAAAACAAATCATCAACAACATCGATGAACATATCGTAAAAAGGTGAAATAACCAACAACATTAATGAATAGATTGTAAATAAAAATGAAATCATCAACAATATTGATGAATAGATTGTAAGTGAATAAAATCACCAACACCATTGATGAGCAGATTATAAAGACATGAAATCATCAAACACATTAATAACAGACAAATGAAATCGTCAATAACATAGATGGATAGATTATAGATTAATGATTCTATCAATAACAAATATAAATAGATGAAATCATCAACAATATGGATGAATAGATTATACAAATAAATGAAATAATCAACGACAGTGGTGGACAGATTACATCAATAAATGAAATTGATGGACGTTACAAAAAACTGAAATCATCAACAACTGTGATGGACAGATTATAAACAAATGAAATTACCAACAATAGTAATCAGTGGCACCATCCTCTCCCTACTCACTCCGGCTCTCCCCCGACCCCTCCCCCTCCCCCGTTCCCCGTCCACAGCCACACCCTGGCTTGTCCCGCCGCAGCCCCTACACCGTGAATCCACAGGGAGCAGTCAATGTCAGGTCATCGTGAGGCGACCCACCAGCGGAGACACTGCACGTACCACCGCCGAGTCACTTCGGTGGTGTTCAGTGGCGCCTGTTCTGAACCAACATGCACAGGACACACCTGCTGGCCCCCTACTGACAGCGGTCACTGCTTGGTCGCGAGCCGGCGTGAGTGAGCTCTCCTCCAGAGGGCGCCACCACGTCTGTTCGACGACAGTGTCCATGAACCTGCAGATACTGGCGACCTCAACACGACCTCAACACGACCTCAACACGACTTCAACACGACTTCAACACGACCTCAACACGACTTCAACACGACTTCAACACGACCTCAACACGACTTCAACACGACTTCAACACGACCTCAACACGACTCAACACGACTTCAACACGACCTCAACACGACCTCAACACGACTTCAACACGACTTCAACACGAACTCACCAAGTCTTCGCCAACTGGTGTCAAACATTGTGCTGCAGACACCGGCGACCTCACCACGAACTCAAGAAGTCTTCGCCAACTGGTGTCAAACACTGTGCTCGGAACTGCGTTCTAGAGAGACTGCCTTCAACGACGCAAACCACGACGTCTCCATGACCATGCGGGCACCTCACGATCATCTATACTCGAACAGCGTGCACTACTTTCATGGCATATAATGATTACCAGCATAAGAAGTCATTCTGTCTTAGGGTGTCCAAGTAGCGTTATATCAGAACGTCCAAAGAATCTCTTCTCTGAGGATGGTTGTTCCCATTCATGCATGCAGTTCTCGTGTCACCTGCGATGAGCGTTGATACTGAACTTGAATGTAACCCAACTGGCATCCCACGGACATGTATTACGAACAGAACTTCCCTTGAATGTAACCCAACTGGCATCCCACGGACATGTATTACGAACAGAACTTCCAAACGACGCCTGACTTTGTTCAACCTGTAAAGCGCTTACAAATCGACGCTGCTTACAAATCGGCGGGTTACACAACCCACCCGTCTTGAATACGTCTAGGGGGGCCGGAATAGCTCAGTTGGTAGAGCGCCGGACTCGTAATCCAAGGGTAGCGGGTTCGAATCTCCGCCGGGCTGTTTCGGTACAGGGGGATTTTTTTCCTCGGAGTTTACATTAGTTCTGACTCCATTTTCCATACAGTCCTTCGAATGAGACTCTAAACCGAGGTTCCGTGTGTGGACGCACGCGTAACATCTTGCACACACGTAAAATCCACCACCAACTTTCGGAAGAGAAGACCAGTTTGGCCGTTGGTATGGATGACACATTACACATAGCATGCACCTTCCCCGAAGATGGCGTATGGCTGCCTTAATGGCGGGATAAAAAACGGTCATGCACACAAAACTCCACTCCTTTGTTGGGCAATTGGGATTCAGACTTGCCTGTCCATATAGGGAGTGTCCGCAGGAGTATCAGCCTGCGTACGCAGAAGAAGAAGAAGAAGAAGAATACGTCCCACGCTTATGTTTCCTTCAAAACATCAGGATTCAAACAGTGCCCTCATTCAGTCGGCCGGCAGTTTCATGGAGACCTGCCAACACATCCTTCAAGAAGTCTCTCCCGTCTCACCGCCAGAAGCCTGCTCCCTGAAGCAGCTCAGGGTGATGAGTTTGTCAGAGTCCTCTGAACATGGAGAAATGGGCTGAACAACCAGGTCTCATTGGCGATTGACACCGATATCACGCCAACGGACGCGTCATTGAGCGCCGAAACACTCCTCTCTTCTTTCCTCTTTCGCTTCCTAACAGGCTGGGCTCTAGCCGACGACAAACGCATCCATTCTCAACTCATGGACCCCCAAATGCCGTCTGCTGCTTGACAGGAAGCGCTGTTTCCGTGCCGCGCATGCGCAGAAAGATGATGACGTGGCGGTATCATGGGCGGCGGGCGGCTCTTTTCAGAAAGGCTCGCGTTGCGGCGCGGCTCGGAGGCATGTCGTCAGTGCCAGAGAGGCTTTGACGGACAGACAAGGCAGTCCTCCACATCGCACGTGCAGCCCTGACATGAAATCATCGGAACAACTCCCACTCCCACCCCCGGCCGCCTCACCTTGCAACCCCCCCCCCCCTCCCTTTTTCTTCCTATGACGGTCCTTACCACCTTGCTCTTGGCCTTTCCTATCCCACATCTCCCTATCAAAAAGATAAAGAAAGAAACAAACTATCAAAAAAAGAGAAAAATAAAAAAATCGAAAGAAAGAAAGAAAGAGAGAGAGAGAGAGAGAGAGAGAGAGAGAGAGGCAGACAGACGGACGGACGGATAGACAGACAATCAGACATAAAGAGAATCAGACAGACCGACAGACAATGCAGAGACAGACAGAGAGACAGACAGATAGAGACAGACAGAGACACAGAGAAGAGGAAAAAGAAGGAGGAAGAGCATAATATGAGGAAGAAGAAGAAGAAGAAGAGAAGAAGGAGAAGCAGAAGACGAAGAAGGAGAATGAGAAGAAGAAGAAGTAGAAGAAAAGAAGAAGAAACCGCAGACGCCATAACGCCCTCTTTGCAGCACCAATGTTTGAACAAAGGTTAACATAACGTTATGCCGACAAACTGATGCTCCCCGTCTGTCCTTGGTTATACAGCTGCTTTCTGACACAACTGGAGAGAGTGGAGTTGGGGGGGGGGGAGGGGTAGGGGTGGAGGGGGGAGGGGTAGGGGTGGGGAGAGTGTGACGGTGGAAGGAGTAGCCCCAACTGCTCTTACAGCTGGAGTGCTCTGTCTCTGCCTGTCTGTGTCTCTCTCTCTCTCTCTCTCTCTCTCTATGCGTGGTGCAAGGCGGCAGGTTGCTGGTGTCACGTCGTCCTCAGTTTTTTGACTATTTGTGGTAGACAGTAAACAAGTGGGGTATGTTTTGCTCCCATAAGGAAACCTAACACAGAGTAACTTTTATTCAAGACTGGCACAGCCTTTTAAAGTTGACTAAAGTCAGACAAATACATAGACGAACAATCTAATAGTGGGAAAAAAACAAGCGCAGGCCAACAACTGAACTGTCTTCATAGTAATGACTTGGCAAAGATTTGGATTTAAGGAGGGAAGGGAGAGGGGGGGGGGGGGCGGAGTTTGAAGATGGAGAAACTGGGAACATGAAATTAAAAACAAATATGTTACAGATATGAAAACACTTCACTAGCTGCATAAGGGAACCATCGCAATCCCTTTTGAAGGCAGATATATTAGTATTGCCTGCTCCAAGGCCTTTCGTCCGCTGGGTCGGACTCATCAGGGAGACACGGCTGGTTGTGTCTGCGCTCCCGGCGTCAAATAGACACACACCACAGTCCATAATACTGTGGTGTTCTCACCACCAAGGGTGCAAAAAAGAATCCAATAGCACCCCCAAGCAGCCAGCGAAGAGTAGTAAATGCAACCAACGAAAGTGTGAGGAGGAAAAAAGTTGCTGTAAAACTAAAGACATTATGCAAGTAATATATAATGTAGGGGACAGTCTTTGAGCCTACGCTTGAGGATCCACCCAAAGATGCAAGGGAGATCAAAAGACAAACACACAGACGGACAGAAACAAATACAAATAACCTCAATTTAATCAAAGCAAAATCGGAAATGAAATGAGGTAGGGAACAGTAAACGATAAACAGTAAACGAGTGGGGTATGTTTTGCTCCCATAAGGAAACCTAACACAGAGTAACTTTTATTCAAGACTGGCACAGCCTTTAAAGTTGAATAAAGTCAGACAAATACATAGACGAACAATCTAATAGTGGGGGAAAAAAAACAAGCGCAGGCCAACAACTGAACTGTCTTCATAGTAATGACTTGGCAAAGATTTGGACTTATGGAGGGAAGGGGGGGGGGGGGGCAGTTTGAAGATGGAGAAACTGGGAACATGAAATAAAAAAAAAAATATTAAAAAAATATTTAAAATTGTTTTTTTCCTCCTCACACTTTCGTTTGGTTGCATTTACTACTCTTTGCTGGCTGCTTTGGGGGTGCTATTGGATTCTTTTTTGCACCCTTGGTGGTGAGAGCACCACAGTATTATGGACTGTGGTGTGTCTCTATTTGACGCCGGGAGCGCAGACACAACCAGCCGTGTCTCCCTGATGAGTCCGACCCAGCGGACGAAAGGCCTTGGAGCAGGCAATACTAATATATCTGCCTTCAAAAGGGATTGCGATGGTTCCCTTATGCAGCTAGTGAAGAGTTTTCATATCTGTAACATATTTGTTTATAATTTCATGTTCCCAGTTTCTCCATCTTCAAACTTCCCCCCCCCCCCCCCCCCCCCTTCCCTCCTTAAGTCCAAATCTTTGCCAAGTCATTACTATGAAGACAGTTCTTGGCCTGCGCTTGTTTTTTTCCCCACTATTAGATTGTTCGTCTATGTATTTGTCTGACTTTATTCAACTTTAAAAGGCTGTGCCAGTCTTGAATAAAAGTTACTCTGTGTTAGGTTTCCTTATGGGAGCAAAACATACCCCACTTGTTTACTGTTTATCGTTTACTGTTCCCTACCTCATTTCATTTCCGATTTTGCTTTGATTAAATTGAGGTTATTTGTATTTGTTTCTGTCCGTCTGTGTGTTTGTCTTTTGATCTCCCTTGCATCTTTGGGTGGATCCTCATGCGTAGGCTCAAAGACTGTCCCCTACATTATATATTACTTGCATAATGTCTTTAGTTTTACAGCAACTTTTTTCCTCCCCACACTTTCGTTTGGTTGCATTTACTACTCTTCGCTGGCTGCTTTGGGGGTGCTATTGGATTCTTTTTTGCACCCTTGGTGGTGAGAACACCACAGTATTATGGACTGTGGTGTGTCTCTATTTGACGCCGGGAGCGCAGACACAACCAGCCGTGTCTCCCTGATGAGTCCGACCCAGCGGACGAAAGGCCTTGGAGCAGGCAATACAAATATATCTACCTTCAAAAGGGATTGCGATGGTTCCCTTATGCAGCTAGTGAAGAGTTTTCATATCTGTAACATATTTGTTTATAATTTCATGTTCCCAGTTTCTCCATCTTCAAACTCCCCCCCCCCCCCCCCCCCTTCCCTCCTTAAGTCCAAATCTTTGCCAAGTCATTACTATGAAGACAGTTCAGTTGTTGGCCTGCGCTTGTTTTTTCCCCACTATTAGATTTTTTCGTCTATGTATTTGTCTGACTTTAGTCAACTTTAAAAGGCTGTGCCAGTCTTGAATAAAAGTTACTCTGTGTTAGGTTTCCTTATGGGAGCAAAACATACCCCACTTGTTTATCGTTTACTGTTCCCTACCTCATTTTATTTCAGATATTTGCGGTAGATTTAAAGTCTCGACCTTCTTCAACATCGGTGACTTACGACCTATGCCATCATGCCATCGGCGCATCTAGATTTCAGGGTGAAATGTGGAACATTTATTCCAATATTCATCAGTATTATGTGGAAGAGGGCCATTGTGAAGAAGGCAAAACGGATAGCCATGTTAACACCACGAGCTCGCACGGCCGATGCTCTGCTTGGACTGACCCTCGTTCTGTTGTTCTGGGGGGACAATCCCTTTCTGCATCGGGGCGAAGGCAAATTACTTCTGCGCTGTGGAGACATCGAGTCAAACCCCGGCCCCAACCCCGATCAAGGCAACCCTTCGTCGGCTGGCAACACGCGGCAGACCCGGCTCTCCACCTCCTATCCCTCACGCTCTACCAAGGAAGCTTCTATCTGTGGCGGAAGTGATTTCAAGACTGGACAGCATAAACACCACCCTCAACAGCAAGCTGGAAGACGTGAAACAAGACGTGAGTCATCTCCGGCAGGAGTGTGGTGTTCTTCATGAACTTGTGAGTGATCTTAAGAGTCAACTTAATGATCTGAGACACAAGAATGACATTTTGGAACGACAGAATAAGGACTTAAATGGAAAAGTGGATGATTTACAGAAGAAATGCGACGATTTGGTAAACAGGTCAAAACGGAACAATCTGATTTTTTTATGGCATCCTGAAAAGTGAGAATGAAACTAATGAAGTTTGTGAGGGACTAATTCACGATGCCATCACTGATCAATTAGAACTGACGGATACCATAGAATTTGACCGTGTTCATCGACTCGGCTCTAAACCTGACGCCCCCATCATTGCTCTGTGCTCCTTCTATAAACAAAAAGTTAAAATCCTAAAAGCGAAACAAAAACTGAAGGGCACCGGAATATTCATTGGGGAGGATTTTTCACCAAGTGTCCGTGAAATCAGGCGCAAGTTGAGCCCATTTCTGAGAGAGGCCAGAAGCGAAGGCAAACAAGCACGAATGATTTTTGACCATTTGCTTATTAATGGCAAAATGTTTGCTCTAAATGCTCACGACTCTTTAACAGAAATGAGATAGGTTGTCGGCCGGCCCGTTAAACGTATTGATTCATGGAGGGGGGCAGTTTTCAGAGGGGCACAAAGGTCTCGCTGCCATCTAAGCAATCCCTTTCTCGCTCACACACTCGCTCTGTGGCACCGAGCGGGGCACGTGGAAATCAAGCGCCCGTCCTCCGGTGAAAATGTTATAAACTCAGATTCGCAAGTTTTGGTTTCCCGTGCGTCGTTTGGTGTCACGGAGGGGGTGGAAGGAGACTTTTTCTCTAACGGCGTTGTGCAGAACAGTGTTTCCTCTGACAACAATACTCCAGATCTTGTTCCACGCTCTAAAGTATCTTCTGTACATACCCTGAGACCTTTATCATTTCTGTCTTGGAACGTCAATGGTTTACGTTCAAAGTTAATATTTAATGACTTTTTGTGTTATGTTTCTTCTTTCGATTTTGTTTGCCTGTGGAGACTTTTGAAAAGACTGGGATTTCAGTTCATTCGTTCAATTTGAAATGTATTGTATGCCATCTGTAGAATTTACTAGTCAAGGGAGAAACTCAGGGGGGATAATATGTTTAATAAAAAAAGGAGTTTTGTCCGTTTGTACGTCAACTGAACGTTAAGTATGAAAATATGTGTGCTTTCGTTCTTGATAAGCGGTTATTTGGGTGTTCTTGTGACGTTCTATATGTATGCGTGCATATTCCACCGGAAAGTTCTCCTTTCTATGGTTATTTTGGTTACGATCAGGGGTTTTACAATACTTGAAGATTGTTTGACTGACTTATTACTAACACTGGATGATGTTTATGTTATGATCTGTGGTGATCTGAATAGCCGTATTTCAACTCTTTCTCCGTGTCACGACCGCCCCCTGGAGGTCTGCCCGGGACAGGATCGGTCTAGATGGGAGTGAAGGGAGTGACTGACCTCACACGCCTCGCAAGAGCCCACACAAGAAAGATTACGATACAAACCCCATTTATTCACATCAACACACACAATCACAAATAAATATTTCAACACACGCACCATGCACAATCACAATCAAGCATTCCCAACACACACAACATGCACAGTCACAATCAGGCATTTCGATAACGACATACGCAATCACAATCAAGCATTTCAACACATATGACATATACACAATTATAAATAAACATTTCCAGCACCCATCTCTTTCCCTGTCATGTAGTGCCTCACACTCCTGCCTCTTCAAAGTCTACTGGGAACACCCTGTCGCACTGGGTGCCCCAAACGGTTCGGTTCTTGAAGAGAGTTGTTCAAGGCCGACACCCTTGACACGCACAAACAGACGGTGGAGAGCGCGCCCCGGGGGACGGGGCGCCGTCGCCGGAGGTCCCAGACGGGGATCAGGCCCGTCCAGCCAAGTCCCGGGCTTTTCCACCAGTACGTGGCCTCAACCAGTGCGTGGCCCCCACCAGTGCGTGGCCCCAACCAGTGCGCGTTACCAACCAGTGCGCGGTCCCAACCAGCGTGCGTTACCAACCAGTGGGCAGTCCCAACCAGTGCGTGGCCCCAACCAGTGCGTGCTCCGGGGTGAAGTCCCGGGAGGAGGGAAAGGGTAACGGGGAGGAAAGTAGAAAGACGGGCACTGGAACCCGCAGTCAGTACTGTCTGACAAAATGCTGTTAAACCTTAACAGCCACTCGCATGATGGGCGAGGGGAGGTCTACTAAATACACCACAACATCAGCTCAACACAGACCTGAGCATAACGCGGCAAACCAACCAAATCAGGAATGTTCGTTAAAGTCCTCTCATACGAAGCAGGTAAGAGACTGCATTAAATTAACAGGCTATAAAACAAATATGAATTATCTTCATCCTTCTCTCACTCACGTTTAACATTTTCCTTTCTTAGGAATTGAATAAAAAAGAACCATGGCTTTACATCTGCCACCACATTTTCAAATAATAATAATTCAATGGCACAATTATCCCCCCATTTTATGGCAACATTTCAAATAACACAAATTTCCCACCACGCATCCAAACGACTAATCATGCGTACGCACGCTCGCGAACATAAACTCGTTCTCCATGCACACACAAACAGACGGTGGCCGAAGAATGTGAGCCGGCCAATTGTGACAGGGGCGGACGAGCGAGACCAAGCAAGTACCAACCCTGAATTACCAGGTTCTCTCCCATCCCCGCCGACTACCGCATCACCAAATGCATAAAAAGGAGAAAGACTTTTAAGATATAATTTTGATGGCCAGGTTAAAGATTGAATTAACCAGAAAAAGTGGTCTCAAACAATATTTCTTTTATAATTTTTTAAAACCAAAAAAAAATTGCGCAAAAGAGAAGAATTAGCCCGGCTAACATTAAAAAAAAACCACAACAACAATAAACCACGAAACTGATGCTTACCAGCTACCGTGGGTGACCCAAAAGAGGCGGGTCAAACGACTCTCTCTGCCCTCTGTCCAGTCGAGAGGACAGCAGCGCAGATGCGGAAAAAGATGAAGTGATGTCTCTCTCCTACAGGCCGACTGTAGGAAATGAAAGTACCGACTGTACCTTCGACGATAAGGTGAAGAACCAGGACCGGAGCAGGCGCTCCCAGAGACATCTTCCGCTCGAGTGAAGAGAAAACCTGCCTAAGCGATGGCGGCCAACATGCCACGCTACGTCACGGTGAGAATACCTCAAGCCTAAGAGGAACCTCGCACGTGCGGCAGGTGAAAAGACAGGTGAGAGGCCGATAGAGACAGCCAGTACAAGAAAAAGATACCAGCCACCCGTGAACCTGCAGGATGAATTGCACGGGCAGTGGAATTAGAGAGAGAGAGGAGAGAGAAAGTAAACCTAACCTGAGCTAAACCACACCAAAGGTGCAACCACACCACAAGCCACATTAAGGGACAGATATACGACAACAACGACGACAACAACCAAATGAACAATTCTACTACCCTAGATGGGCCAATCGTCATAGGCCTCGTAACAAACCCGTGACACTCGCCTCGACCAGTAAACAATCATATACCTCATTTTGAAGACAGCACTAAACAATCTAATCGTCACTCTCAAGATACACAGGTAAACACTTATAGAAAATTGTTGATTAATATGTGCATTGCCCTTGATCTAGTTGTTCTCAATGGTTTATGTAATGGCGACCAAGAAGGTCGCTACACATATATTGGTGAAAATGGATGTAGCGTGAATGATTATTTCATTTTGTCTAATGACTTTTATGACATCATTTGTGATTCATGTGAAATGAATGTTGTTGACTGCGTTGAATCTGACCATTGTCCTCTTGATCTTGCCCTTTCGGTTCAGAATGTGTTTAACAGAAATGATGATGAGGAGATACAAATTATTGAAAAGTTTATGTGGAATGAACAGTACAGTCAGGTCTTTTATGGTAAACTCTGTGAAGCAGAAAATCGCAGTAGACTAAAAAAAAATGCCATAGAGTTAATTGATGTAAATATCAGTGAAGCATTGAATCTGTTTAACGATTGTATACGAACATGTGCCACATGTATCAAAAGAACAATAAAGATGGGCCAGACTAAATGTAAAGAGGGATGGTTTGACGCAGAATGTCATGTTAACAAGAGAAAAGTGCGTACTTTGTTGGGAATATTTCGTAGAACTTTGGATAAGAATGATAAAGATCTGTATGTAAGAGCTAGGAGAGAATACAAAAATTTGTTAGTTAGAAAAAAACGAATGTTTGATAATAGCAGACTAGAAGAGCTTGTGGTATCTGCTCATAATCAAAAAGATTTTTGGAATTGTATGAAAAAAAATTCATTGAAACGTAAACAACCTAAGAATAATATTCCATTGGAGGAATGGTTCCAACATTTTGAGTCCTTACTGAACAAAGATTTACCAAATGAATCTGATTACGTTCTACAAAATGCGGAAAATGAGTTTATGACCGTCCTATTTCAAGAGACGAAGTTTTGCTTGCACTTAAAAAATTGAAGTCTGGCAAGGCTGCAGGTCCTGACGGAATTATTGGAGAATTCTTTAAAGCACCATGTGAAGAAATTATAGACTTTTTGTCATGTTTTTAATGCATTGCTTCAGAAGGGTATCTTTCCTGAGTCTTGGTGTGAGTCTATAACCCTTCCACTATATAAAAAAGGGGATGTGAACAACGTGAATAATTACCGAGGTATTTCGTTGTCTGATATAAGTAGCAAAGTATTTAGTTCTATTATCAACTTAAGACTCCAGGAATATGTAGAAGAACAAAACATAACTGGCGAATGTCAGGCTGGATTTAAACGTGGATACTCGACTGTTGATCATATGTATACCCTTCTTGCCTTGATTCAAAAGCAGTTTTCTTTTAACCGCAAGTTATACGTAGCATTTATTGATTTTGAAAAAGCGTTTGACTCGATCAATCGAAATTTACTGTGGCCTGTATTGATGAAGAATGGCATTAGTGGAAAATTTGTTTAAATCTATTCGTAGCATGTACAATGTAGTTAAAACAAGAATAAGAAGTGGCAATAAATTAACTGACTTTATAGCGTGCACTAGAGGAGTAAAACAAGGAGATGTGTGCAGTCCTATTTTATTCTCATTATTTGTCAACGAGCTTACAACTGAAATAGTAGAAAACGGTAGGCATGCTGCTAGGTTTATAAACGATCCTACATAACTCTTTGTTTTATTACTAGCAGATGATCTAGCTCTGCTCTCAGAGACTGTTGTTGGTCTGCAGAGACAACTAAATAATTTGAAATACTCAGCTGATAAATTAGATTTGAAGGTCAATTTTGATAAAAGTAAGATTATTGTCATTAGGAAGGGGGGTTACTTGGCTGCAACTGAGAGATGGCTGTATGATGGTACTGTCATGCCCGTTGTAAACGTTTATAAATATCTCGGCATAATTTTTTCTACTCGGCTGAGTTTTGCTGCAGCATGTAAAGACCTTTCTAGTAGGGCTAGGAATGTATTATTATGTGTTATGAAGAAATTGTTTGTGTTACATAATAATTCCTTCGAAGTGTTTGTCAAAATTTTTTATGCACAGATACAACCCATTGTGCAGTATGGTTCGGAGCTATGGGGTTTAGATAAGAATGCTGCAGTTCATTGTGAATCGGTTCATTTGAATGGGTTAAAAAAGTGTTTGGGTGTAGAACTTAGAACGCCAAATGATTTAATATATGGATAAACAAATAGGTATCCAATATATATAAATTATGCAGTTAAAAGTATCCGCTACTGGTTAAAGTTATTAAGCATGACTAATGATAGATTACCATGAAAAGCGTACAATACACTACTTGATCTCGACTCAAAGGGCAAAAATAATTGGGTTTCAAATGTTCGTATCTGTTTGTGTGAGCTGGGATTAGGATATGCATGGATATACCAAGGAGTAGGAGAAGAACGTAAGTTTATTCAAACAATTCGACAAAGATTGATCGACAGTAGATGGCAAGCGTGGGAAAGTCACATTCAATCAAGTAACAGATTTGATGTGTACAGAGTTCACAGTTCCTCACATTTAGTTAAGAATTACCCTTTGTTTAATATGAAAATGCACTTGCGATTTACTTTCACTAGATTTAGATTTGGAATCTCTGATATTAAGGTACATTCTAATCGCTACAAAAATGCGAGTTACAATGAATTGCTCTGTCCCCTTTGTAAAGAATCAGTCGAAGATGAAGTTCATTTTGTCCTGCAGTGCCCTGCTTATAGTAAGCTCCGTTTGCAGCTAATACATACAAAATTTTATAACCAACCATGTATGTTTCGTTTTTCCTTGCTAATGGCATCAGAAAAAGAGTGTGATTCGTAGTTTAGTTCTTTATGTATATAAAGCTTTCCAGTTAAGAGAAACATTGCTTTCTTGATTGACTGCATTTTGTAATTGTAAGGACTCGTGATACTGCTGCCTTTATGATAATTTTCTTGTAATATTGTAATATTGTTATCGCTCCTTTCATATGGGGCTATGGCCTTAAATCATCTGAATCTGAATCTCTGTATGCGTGTGTATGATATTTGCGTGATGCCTCCATCTCTTTCTCCGTTTCTCTCGCTTATGAGATGTTCAGTAGTTTGACTCCAGTGGCGATGTATTCATTGGTTTCGGAAAATCGATACAACTATTTCAAACTGCATTTTCGGAATAGTGTGGATAAATCAAAAGGTCCAAAAACAGTGATAGCTTTTTTTTTTCTTTTTTTTTAAAGAACTTAGCCAAAAAGTTACAGATTAATTGCCCATGGCAGAAGTGTGGAATGAATATAGCCAGGATTTTGACCGGGTCTCTATGTGTGAAACTTTCAAATCAGCCAGGAACTTTGAGAGCTTATAATTATTCAAATCGACATTGACAGATACTTCAAATGTTATTTCCTTAAACTCGGATTCGGATTAACAGATATTGTAACACAACGCTACTTTATCAGTCTTTCTTTTTTTTTTTTACATGCCTTTCGTGCAAAAAATCAAAAGAAGACGAATCACACACTTATTTTTGTTGTTGTCCAACTCTCTGTTATAGTCAAGAATGTATCCCATAAGATTTTTATACAAACCCGTATCTGTTCCATCTCACCTTACCTGACCATATCAATAGCAATATACTGCAAACTTTATGATGCATCTTAATCAGATAGTAAAGAAGCGTGCCATAACAGCTTATGTATTTAAATGCTAATTAATCTTGAATGAATATTAAGGGTATTCCCCTTGAATTTCGATCACCGGTGATCGACGTTTTCTTCCCGGAATTATGGTATTTAAAACAACATTTTTGTTATCTGAAGCAATGTATCGCCTAAAAAAAAAAAAAGAAAACCCGAAATAGACACATTCATCACAAAAATATTACTATTTTAGAAATAATGCGCAGAATGTTACAAAAAATTACGAAAAAAAATTAATGCAAAATGCAAAAATCTTAAAAACTGTTCAGAGTTAAGTAAAGATGGGGAGAAACTGTCATCAATTGTTTGATGTGTCTATTCATGGTGAATGTCTCACTGCATATGAAACTCGTATTCAGAAGGGACTGTAGTCTATTCTAAGTAAAACAATCTCTCTCTCTCTCTCTCTCTCTCTCTCTCTCTC
>CM031613.1:4634631-4637131 GCA_018398815.1 Conus ventricosus
TGTGTGTGTGTGTGTGTGTGAGTATATTTGTGTGTATGTTTGTGTATGCGGGCGCGTGCACGTGTGAGTACATGTGCGCGTGAGTGCATGTGTTCTCCAATCAACGTCTATTCAACCATGTGTTCTTGATTTTTGCCCCGTTGTACCCCTGCGTCATGTATGTGAATTGTTTGTATTGACCTGTCCACTGCAAGTCTGTGTCTGTGTGCTGAACGGTTCAAAACCGAAATAATTTCCATTGCGAATTTAATGGCTAATACAGAATTTTGATATCAGCAAACTTCTCATAAAATGTCCTAGATCGTGTGCATGTACCATCGTGAACAATATTGCCAAGCCGTGACCCAGACTGTTTTTGAACACATCCATCAATGCAATGGTACCTCACTCCCTGCAGCTGCAGTTCGTCTAACAGCAGGGGAGCAGAATAGCTCAGTTGGTAGAGCGCCGGACTCGTAATCCAAGGGTTGCGGGTTCGAACTCCGCCGGGCCGTTTCGGTACAGGGGGATTTTTCCCTCGGAGTTAACATTAGTTCTGACTCCATTTCCTATACAGTCCTTCCCAACGAGACTATAAACCGAGGTTCTGTGTGTGAACGCACGCATAACATCTTGCACACACTTAAAATTCCATCACCAACTTTCGGAAGAGAAGGCCAGTTTGGCCGTTGGTATGGATGACACATTACACATAGCATGCACCCTCCCCGAAGATGGAGTATGGCTGTCCTTAATGGCGGGATAAAAAACGGTCATACACACAAAACTCCACTCCTTTTGTTGGGCAGATGGGATTAATACTTGTCTGTCCATACAGGGAGTGTCCGCAGGAGTATCAGCTGCGTACGCAGAAGAAGAAGTCTAACAGCAGGACTAAAACAGCGTCATCAATCTCTTAATCATCAGCGTTCCAGAGAAACACGCGGATTTCCTGAACTTAAATTACAGCCACGAAAATCGTGACTTAAAACAGTACCCTCTTTCAGAGTGTTCAGTAATATGTAGAAAAATCCTCTGACGTATTCATCAACAAGTCTCTCCTATTACCTAGCAGGTAGCCAGGAACATGGGGGGAACCCAAGTCAGTTCCACGAACGCCAGGACTCGAACAGTGCCCTAGGAAGTTAAAGGTATTATCAAGGAGAAGCAGAAAAGCAGAGGGCTTGAACACCTCTCAGCCTTTAACAAGAAAGATGCATACTACCTGCTGCCCAGACCAGACTAAGTGAGCACCGTGAGACTGAGGACAGGGTACTCCAGACTGAAACACCACATGTTCACAAAATTCCACATTGGCGAGTCTTCAGGGTGTCCATGCGGTACAGCGCGCGCCACTGACAGTTGAACACTTCCTGCAGGACTGTCCCACGCATCAAAAGCTAAGGGCAGAGACCTGGCCTGCTGATACATCAACGAGAGAGAAACTCTATGGATCTCTAAAGCGCCCCCGCTGTACAGCAGCCTTCGTCAGTGCCTCTTGGGTTCCTGTCTGAGTGTACGAAGAAGAAGAAGAAGAAAAAGAAGAAGAAGAAGGAAGAAGAAGAAGAAGAAGAAGAAGAAGAAGAAGAGAAGAAGAAGAAGAGAAGAAAGAAAGAAAGAACGAAAGAAGGAAAGAAAGAAAGGAAAGGAAAGAAAGAAAAAGAAAAAGAAAGAAAAGAAAGAAAGAAAAGAAAGAAAGAATAGAAAGAGAAGAAGAAGAAGAAGAAGAAGAAGAAGAGAAGAAGAAGAATCAACTTTCAAAGGCTAACTTGCGCTGAAGTGATGAAGGTAAGTCATTGCTCGTTAATTTTCGTTGTCCTAATTGTTTTGTTTCCTGCCTGAGAAGACCCAAGAGGTCGAAAACGTGTAGTGTTTTGTCTTGTGATTCGTTTGTCCACGGTTTTTTTTTTCTTTTTCTTTTTTTTTGCGGTTCGCTAATACTTAGAATAGGATTTGTTTAGATTTCCGCCTGCAGTCGTCTCACAGTGCAACTAGATCAGACAAATCTTGCAGTCGTCTCACAGTGCAACTAGATCAGACAAATCTTGCAGTCGTCTCACAGTGCAACTAGATCAGACAAATCTTGCAGTCGTCTCACAGTGCAACTAGATCAGACAAATCTTGCAGTCGTCTCACAGTGCAACTAGATCAGACAAATCTGGTTCCTGGCTTCCCTGCTGCAATTCCCATAACATACATTGGGATTTACCCAACGCCCTTGAACAATTCCCATATCAAACATTGGGATTTACCCAACGCCCTTGAACAATTCCATCACATACATTGGGATTTACCCAACGCCCTTGAACAATTCCCATATCAAACATTGGGATTTACCCAACGCCCTTGAACAATTTCCCATATCAAACATTGGGATTTACCCAACGCCCTTGAACAATTCCCATCACATACATTGGGATTTACCCAACGCCCTTGAACAATTCCCAATAACATACATTGGGATTTACCCAACGCCCTTGAACAATTCCCATATCAAACATTGGGATTTACCCAACGCCCT
>CM031613.1:4647131-4649631 GCA_018398815.1 Conus ventricosus
ATGGACTTCCATTGCCACCAGGACTCCAACAGTGCCCTTAATGTGTTATTCATGAGTGCTTCAGGGAGACATGCTGACTGTCAGAGTCGAATTTTTAACCATCAACTTTGGGGCTTAAACAGTGCCCTCATTCAATCTGTCAGCATTACATAGAACAAAACGTAGTAGTCAAACAGTCTATCACATAGTACAGTTAGTAACATGGTCCCTGCCAGAACCTAAATCATATGAACAAGAGGGCATGAACAAGCCCTATTCTGTTTCAATTGTAGCACTTGCAAAGGTAGTCCTTCATTTCCTTTGCTGGGATTCCACCCACAAACATGTATAATGAAACGGTGCCCTCATTCCCATCTGTCAATGGTTTATGGAAACCTGCCAGCAGATCTGTCAACGTTTCCTTCCCACCCCACTGCCAGTAACCTGGTTCCAGAAGGAGCCTAACTCTGAAGATGATGAGTTTGTCAGTCTTCCTAACAGAAGAAAATGGGCTGAACAGCAAAGTCTCAATGGAGACTGACACCGATATTACGCGACCTGACATGTAATTGAGCGCCAAACACTTCCCCCTCCCTCCCTGCTTTTTAACACTCTTCTTAAACCGACGACACACAGCAATTTTCAACACGCCAATCACCCTGCCGTTTACTGCTTGACAGGAAGCGCAGTTTCCGCCGCGCAGGCGCAGAGAGGTGATGACGTGGCAGTATCGTCGCTGGCCTGTTCTTTCGAAAATGGCTGGCTGTACCGAGCAGCTCAGAGGCATGTCGTCACTGCCAGAGAGGATTTGATGGACAGGCAGTCCTCCACGCTGCACGTGCAGCCTTGAGGTGAAATCATTAGAACATTCCTCACCACCACTGTTTCCTTTTTTTTCTCCCTCACCACCGTGTCCTCTTTGTTCCCAACCTCCCTCCAACTCCTCTTCTTTTTCTCTGTAGAATCCAACAGAACAGGGAAGTTTAAACTGAAAACAATGATGCTGGTACACACACACACACACACACACACACACACACACACACACACACACACACACACACACACATGTAAATGAACCCCCCCACCCCCCCAAAAAAAAAAATCAGTCTAGAGTTCTCCAAGCAAAGGAAACCTCACACTGCCTGTAAGGAGGAAAAAAATGAATGCACTATATTGCACGGATGAAATTTCTCTGAACCTTAATGCTTTATGCAAAAACAACAACAAATTACAAAAATTATCATATCTTGTAGATGACAATGATAACTCGGCGTGAATAAGGAAGGCTGTCAATGATATATAGCTAGAATCAATTTCTTTCTCAAGTTAACTTTAAGCTAATGGTACAAACGAAATGCAATTCATTTTCTGGTTATTCTATTTAATTTTTTTTTTTACAAAATGAGCAAACTAAATGTGTAGAACTACGTTCTCTATCTCTGTATCCTAACATGCTTTTAAAGTTGATACCTGATGTCAATCTTCTCATTGCAAACTGACGATTTAGATTCAAATTTTACATAGAGGAAGATTTTATTTCATATGTGCTACTAAACGTTCTAAACAGAATGTGTTCTTTACTATTTCGGATGTGATTGTGCCATATCTGAAGTCTACAATCAAGCAATGAAAAACTGTAGATTCTTTTATGTTACCAACATCCTGATTTATCATACCATCAGCAAAACCATGTTGAAACAGACGAACACGTACACCGGAAACTTAATTTGCTTTCCGTTACACCTAATTTCTTAAAAACAAATTTCATAAGCTTTACTCAGTTATCGTTGTTCTCCTGAGTGCGAGAATTAAAACCACTAACATGTGAACCAGACAGTAGAACGTACATGTATCGGGTATATGTCTCTTTCACCATATACTGAATCATTAGATATTTGTATACCTAAAAGCAAACACTTCTCCAAAGCACACAGATGTCCACACTGATATTTATAATCTGCTTTGGTCCATCTTCACAGTTTAGAACCATACTGCTTTTTAGATTTGTGTTTGTTTTAATCAAACATTAAAAGAGAAGTTTGGAAAAGTCCTGTTTAGGAATGAAAATCCATTTTTGGCTCTGCCAGTACGATTTGTACAGGCAGAAACAAAACTCAAACATGTGGTCAAAAGCATTTCCAAACATTCATAAGCATTGACCACAGGCATCGTAACTGTGCCGTACATTCATCTTTCCAAAGTATCTACCTTCACAAAACACGATGACATTGTTTTTATCCATATTCATTTTCAAATAAAGTGATGTATCATCCTTTTGCAATTTAACACATTCCCTCTGTAATCCAATAGCATCTCGTTTAATGAAAAGACAACATTATCTATCAACAAGAGAACGAACAGTTCAAAGGCGTCACAGAGAAAAGCAAGAACACATGTACTATCATTAATTACTTCCACCGCCACTTCATTTATGAAACCAGGGCTGCATATGTCACCCTGTTTTACAATAGATGTACGGTGGATAGTCCGTACCTAAATTCAGTGTTAGTGTACTCAT
>CM031613.1:4664678-4683290 GCA_018398815.1 Conus ventricosus
AAGCAAGATGAAGGTCTACCAGCGCAACGTGTGTCGATTCCCAAGCTTTAAGTGACTGAGGTAAGGTAAGGTAATGTTGCTTATAGCCCAGCCGACCGCAAAGGCCATATCAGGGCTGTCACCACGTTAAAATCAACTCACAAGTCATCTGGAAAAAAAAAACCCAAAAAACTTTCACGCATCTCTTTAAAATATGTTCTGAAAACTCACCAGAAACTTCGTTAAAATTTTTCTTCCGTAAAGTCTTCAATCAGATGAAAATGTTAATCTCTTTCAGAAACTCAAAGATCCACCAGGGGGGGACAGCTCTGAACAGGGTTGTCATGGAGTCTGCTGTAAAGTGTTTATGTCTCACATCGTGCCAAGTCCCAACACTCTAAAAGAATAGTTTCACTGTGAGTGGAACATGACATGGAATACACCACGGAGCCTCTTCACCTTTTAAAAGATAAGAATGGGTAAAAAAACGAGTGGCCTGGGGTGCAAGCGGCACAGGACTGTTTCTTCTTTACGGCCGCCTCTGGAACATGGGTAAAAACTCGTTGAGGTTTGGACGGATTTTAACAGTTTGTTATCCGTCTGCAAGGTCCATTCCTCTTGCCAGAGGTCTTTGACATAGGTGACTGATTCAGCCTCTAAGTAAACGCCTTGAATAGGAAGACAAGGAAGTTGAAACAACATTGATGTTAAGTGTATGAGTGGTATTACCCCATCTACAAATGATTGATTCAGCTTCTTCCCAACAAGGTAGAGTAACACTGAAAACCCCGAATATTAAAACAGTGCAAAGTCAATGTGTACTCCCTTCCGCTCTCTCTCTCTCTCTCTCTCTCTCTCTCTCTCTCTCTCTCTCTCTCCTCTCTCTCTCTCTCTCTCTCTCTCTTCTCTCTCCCCTCTGCCATCCGCTACTGGCTGAAACTGTTACAAATGGAAGACTTTAGAATTCCTCGTAAGGCGTACAATATGTTGTATGACTTAGATGCTAAAGGCAAAAGTAACTGGATGTCCAAAGTGCGCCTTTGTCTATTTGAATACGGATTTGGATTTGTTTGGCTGAATCAAGGGGTTGGTAATACTAAGAGTTTGTATGTGTTTTCCGTCAACGGTTGGTTGACTGCAGATGGCAGAAATGGGCAGATTCATATTCAAACAGCGACAGATTTGATTTATACAGGAACTTTTGTGATGTTCATGACTTGAAAACGTACTTAACCTTAAATATGGACAGGCACCTAAAACATGTAACGGCAAAGTTCAGATTAGGAATATCTGCATTGGCCACTCATTATTTTAGATATCGCATATGTAATGATTATGATATGCTTTGTCCTTTATGTAAAAAATCAGTTGAAACCGAATTACACTTCGTCCTGTCCTGTCCAGCTCTCATGAGCATCAGAGAAAAGTTTATTAAGCCCAAATATTACAGACAGCCATCCTTGTTTAAACTGAGCCTACTTTGTTCATCTACTTCTGCAGAGTTGTTAAGAATTTTTCTTTGTTTTTGTACAAGGCATTTAAGTATAGAGAAATTTTCACTTCTTGAAATTGCCCTTCAATTATTCTTGTTTCGTTCCGTAATTTGATTTCATGTAAACTATTGTACTTGTATGTTCACACACCCTTCATTAGGAGCCCTGGCTGTTTTTATGAATAAATCATCTGAATCTGAATCTGAATCTCTGCCATCCAAAACAAAAACAAAAAAAACCATACACGTGTGTGTGTGTGTGTGTGTGTGTGTGGGGTGTGTGTGTGTGTGTGTGTGTGTGTGTGTGTGCACGTGCGTGCGTGCGTGCGTGCGTGTGTGTGCGCGCGCGCGCGCGCGCGCGCGCGCGTGTTGTGTGTGTGTGTGTGTGTGTGTGTGTGTGTGTGTGGTGTGTGTGTGTGCGCGCGCGCGCGGCCGCGTCCGTCCGTCCACGTATACCCTATGACCTTGTCGATACCGGTGACCAAGACAGAACCAAACCTGGGTCATAGACGTGGAAAGGTGATGGACACTGAGGGTCACCATGAGAGCAGGGCATAAAGGGCTGCACAGAATGGAGACTTGTTGTATGCTGATTGACGAGGATGAGGCTGATGAAGATGATGCCACGGATTTTCATTCCGGTCTGAGACTGCAGACGGGGGCTGTAAGCTACGCTTCCTTTCATGACCTATCCGGCGGTCACAAGGCCCTAGAGATACAGACACCTGCAGCACTTCTTTGTTTTCTCAGGACATTGGAGTAGCACTTTCAGTGGCGCATCCATGACGTGAGTGAAACTCGTCTGCGTGGTCCTAGTCTTCCCAGCTGAGTCTGTAGCAAGCTCAGCTCTGGGTAGGAGCTGGTCGGAGGTAGAAATGACTCTTGATGGGATTCGAACCCAGACCTCCCAGCCAGGAGTCCGCGACGCTAACCACTTCGCCACGGTGGCGGACTCTTTGTAATATTGTTCTAGAGGACGGTGTATCACGTCTGGAAAAGATAGAGGAACTACAGAAGCAAACATGTTCGCCAGCATATCCCATTAATTGAGTACACAAACGTTGTTCAAACGTCCTCATGCAATTTACAGGCATATGACGCGCGAAGTGGGGTGGGGGGGGGGTGGGGGGGGGGGGGGAGGGAGGGGGGCCATTTGGCACCGAGAATAATTTGCTGTTAAGACCATTACTCTAGACACAGAGGTTTAAAGAAGAAGGAGACAGAGAAAACTGCACCCACCAGGACTCGACCCTTAATCAAGAACATCATTCAGAGTCTCCTTTTACGTAGGAAGAATTTCATAAAGCTTTGCAGGTCTTTCTCTTCCAACATATATACATTCAAAAGCTAAATTTGTGATTTCGCGTTTGAAAATGTGAAACTCTTTTTGTGCCGGGAAGAGGGGTTTTTAATTTTAATTTTTTTTTTTTTAAACCATCTTCACAGCAAAATGTATGCTATACTTATGTAAATGGCTTGTATAAGCTACAGCGGAAGTTCAGGTTTTATTGTCCATATACTGTTGGTGATACACATGGATGTAAGTGTGTATAAATAGAACTAACCGTATGTCCATTTGTGTATCTAAGCACATGCATTTATGCTCTTTTGATGGATGCATGTACATTGATTTGTGCAGGTACATAGCTGTGTATATATACATGGTATGATTTATGCATAAATGCAAATTAAAAACAAACAAATGTGTGTGAAATTGCAAACAAACAAAACAAAAAAAAGGAAAAAAAAAAAAAAACCCCTGTCTTATACGGCTTCCAAAACGTAGATCCCAATATTAGGAGAAACCAAGCTTTTGAAATAAAAGCGTAAGCCCCACCCTCATTCACCCTTTTCCGCCCCACTACCCACCACCCACCACCCACCCCCCACCCCGATCTTCCCCTCCCCCCGCTCCCCTGCTCCTAGCTCTCCCCCCCCCCCCCCCCCCCCCCGCTCCTTCCCCCGTCCACTCCCTAATTTCCCACGACCCCCACCCCTCCTCCCCATCCCACCCCTCACCCCCACCTGAAAATAAAGGTCTCTCGCTTCAATCGTCAAACGCTTGGAACAACAAGAAGACTTTGAAACGCTCTTCGATCCTCACCCGTCTCCTCTAGTCCTTTCAGTTATCGGTATGACACTCACTGTCCACTCAGCGGTCACACATGACCTCAATCCTCCTCCACCAAGGGTCACTAACGTTCGGCCTGTGAACGCGCCACGAACAACCCCTCTCCCCCCCCACCCCCCACCTCCTCCCCCTCTCTCTTCTTGCAAACCCGCCCCCTCCCCCCTCCCCCCCCCCCCCCCCCCCGCCCACCCCCCACACACTCACACTCACCACCCTATGCTACCACCCTCACCCATCCCCCGTTTTCGCATCCTCCTTTTTTTTTTTCCTCCTCCCATCAGTATGCCACTAGGTATCCAAGACCAAAAAACCTCTCTTGACAGAAGAGCTCAAAACGGGAAGGGGGCGATTAAAGCTCCAAGTACTGAAGCGAGGTTGAGGTGGCTCACGTTTTGGAGATAAGACACGAAGGAACCTGTGACCCGTGAACAGAGAGTAAAGAATGAGGAAAGGGGGGGGGGGGGGGGGGGGGGGGGGGGGGGGGGGGGGGGGGGGGGGGGGGGGGGGGGGGGGGGGGGGGGGGGCTGGGAAGGATGGGAGGGAAGTGGGGTGGCTGAGGGGGGAGGGGGGGGGGGAGAAGTGGCGAGGGACCCAGAGTGTGTGAGAATGACCGTTCTTCTGTTGTCCAAGGACTATGGATGGAGACGACCTAAACGGCGGAATCACATCACATCATCAGAAGTATCCCCTTGCAGGCCCCGCACTCTTTAGATACGATGTTTCTTGTGCCACGGTCAGAGATCAAGTGGATTTGAAACTGGGAAATTAGAGACCTGATTACTTTAAACTTTGTGTATGTCTGCGCTTTATCTCCCTCTCTATCTATCTGTCTGTCTGTCTGTCTGTCTCTCTCTCTCTCTCTGTATGCAAGCACGCACACACACAACACACACACACACACACACACACACACACACACACACACACACACACACACACGCGCGCGCGCGCGCACACACACACACGCACACACACGTGCGCGCGCGCACGCACGCACGCACGCACACACACACACCGTCTAATATCACTTAATGTGGAAAGACGTTAAATTGAAGACAACAACAACAGCAACAACAACAACAACAACAACAACAACAACACACACACACACACACACACACACACACACACACACACACACACACACACACACACACACACTGTCATGTGACGTAGCCTCACATCAAGGCAGTGACGCTCCATCACATGTAGTTAGTGATATGAATCATTTCCCCATGCCACTACTAAAAAGGAAGAATATTTATGTGGCTTGACTAGTGTAGCGGGCGTCCCCAAATAATGGTGAGAATGACTCATTAAAGAAAGAAGGGTGGTCATTGGGTGAAAGTGACCACTGAGAGATAGTTTAGTAAGGGCTGGTAAGGTGCTGGTCATGTGTTTTGAACACTGAGTATGCACTCACTATACTAGGAGGAGGGAGGAAAGAATCAGTTTTAGCCCAGCAGATGGCCTAGAGACTCGAACCTGTCAGGACGCTGGTCCTCACTGCTGACCAGTCATTACCAGGTGAGCCATAGATAGTTGGGGAAAGCTACAGGGGAAAACCTAAAGAAAAGAGAAAGAAAGGATTCATGTTAAATTGGGAAGCAGGTTACTTACACGAACCTTATTCGTGTTTCAGCCCTTCACCCTTCGCCCTTCGCCCTTCACCTTTCACCCCGTGAGGTGGTTAAAGATGGCCATGGTGTGGGGAACACACCGGTAGTTCAGCTCCAGCAATTAAAGACACCAGGGAGAGGAGTTGGAACTCGTCATCTCTCCAGTGACAGGAGAAGTCGAGGGAGAGGAGTTGGAACTCATCATCTCTCCAGTGACAGGAGAAGTCGAGGGAGAGGAGTCGGAAATCATATCTCCAGTGACGGGAGAAATCAAGGGCGATACGATGTCTGAGAGAGACAGGGAATCAGGACAGTATGGAGTCTTATATCTGATGCAGGCATGGCATCAATGATTACAGGAGTTATGTATTCTCCTGGTCTGGATTTTGGGCTAATGTAATGTGAAGGCCATGACTTTATAGAATCTTGAATGAATTAGTTTATCTCTCAGTGTAAAGAGAGATACATGTATAAAATCTGTTTATAAATTGTTTGATGTGATTTAGTAAAGTGTTTTCCCTGAAGGAGAGGGGGAGAAGAAAAACATTCGGTAGTGCGCCTTTTGGTTGATTGGAAAGATTGCGTGTGCGTATGGAGTAAATGCTGTCATGGATGCGTGTGTGCAAAAGTGACAGTGTGACACACACACACACACACACACACACACACACACACACACACACACACACACACCAGAAAGAGAGACAGAGAGAGAGAGACAGAGAGAAAAATAGCGAGAGACAGACATGGGGAAAGTAACCAAAAAATGAATTAACATGTCAACAATTATCGAATTTCAGGATAGAAGAATGGTAAAGAGGCAGAACCGAAATCTTCCCTGAATAAACTGTTGAGTTAGCATGTTGACGTCAGCTGGTCGAGTGATGACGTGAGTTGCTCCAGTACTGACGCATACAGGTCCTGCAGAATCGAACAGTCCTCCAATGATGAAGTAGGCTGGTTCCACACTGATTGGGCGCGGTCCTTCCATTCAATCAACTTTATTGTCCATCGGAAATTTGTCTTCGGCTCCACATCATTTCACACGTATATAAGACATGACAAAAAGACATTATGAATCGGGGATTTTTTTTAATATACATTAACACTCATCCACACCCACACACACTCATGCACACACACACACACCCCACACACACACACACACACACACACACACACACACACACTGTCAACCTCGGTGTAATGTCAGTGGAGGAAGGACTAGCGCACCGCCCAAACACACATCACAGCTTGCTTACAATCTCATTCATATATCATGCATTCGTCACATCAAACCACTAGTAAAGTCTATAACTTACTATACATGATCATAGAAAGAACATCAATGCATATAGAATCAAATGAAATAAAACATTCTCTCCTTCCTGAACTTCACAAAATCATTTATCTAAAACATCATTAACTAACCCGGGTATAAATAGATTTCCACTTTACCTGCCAGGTGATCTTAACTATTCACGAATCACTGTCTTTCTTTTCTTTTCTTTTTCTTTTCACTGTCACTTTCACAACACGACACAACCGCCGGCACTGGTGTTGGTCTGATGGCGCCTGGTCAGGTGAGACTGTTGGCGTTGGTCTGTGGTTCTGCTTGGCAAGTGACGCTGCCAGGTATGAGGTCGAACCCCCGGTTAGGGTAGAACAGTGACTATCAACATCGATCTGTTCTCCTTTCTTTCTTCCTGTATTAACGCATTGCACTCTCTCTCTCTCTCTCTCTTCTAGTCTGCTCTTATCAAATGGACATGGTTGCTTTTCTTTTCTTTTTTCTTTTCTTTCTTTTCTTCTTCATAAATTAGCAACTCTCTTTCTCTCTCCACATCTCTCCTCAGTCCTTCCTCTGCAGACTATCTCATGTTAATCTCTCAACTTGGTTCTCTTCTCTCCTCATCTCTCTGCTTTTCTCTCAAGCAGACCTAGAACCTCTCCCTCTCTCTGTCTCTCTGTTCGTTCTTCCCCTCGTTCTCCTCTCCTCTCTTCATCTCTCTGCCTTTTCCCTCGTGCAGAGACTACACCTAAAACCTCCTCCTCTCTCTGTCTCTGTTCGTTCTCATCTCCCTGCCTTCCTGTAGGCGAGAGCCTACTCTCCCGAACTTCCCCTCTCTCTCTCTCTGTCTGTTCGTTTTTTCCTCCTCGTTCTCCCGTTTCCCTCACTCTCACCATCCTTCTTATGGTGTTCCGATCTCTCCAACAAGGGCGAGTACCATTGGTCAGTATTTTTACCCCTGACACCCCGAAGTTAGCTCCCTCTAATTCCATTGGATGTTCAAATCATGCCAGTCATGCTGACACGCCTTACTCTCTGTGGTGGTCAATTGGTCATCTAATTGATTAGCTAGATTTCACCCCCACCACACACTACCTTCCCTCCTCTTCGTTCCGGCGACGTCGAAATTGGCTAGATGAGTCTGGGTAGGCGCCAAGACGCGGGCTGGAAGAACACTCGAGACATTCTGCCAGACAGCTTAGTCCGTACGGCAGACAGTGCTGTCTCCACGAGAGCTAAAAATAGCCATTAATTGGCTGAGGCGACAGGTGAATGAGTCGGTCAGCTATTTAGTCCGTCTGGAAGGGTCGGCTGTCTCTGTGAAGGATGGGGATTAGCCTCCCCCTCTGCTCAAATTGGCTGAATCCGAACCATGGGGCCGCCCGCCTGACGCCCCGAATATTTGCGTTAGAGCTTAAGTCCAACTGGGCTGGTGGCGATTGACCACGAATTTGGTTGAGTTGAATTTTGACCGTGACAATTTCCCCCTTGCAAAAGACTATGCACCGCATTGTCTCAAAACAACGGTACAAAAAAGACAACAACCGAATTTGCTGACACACAGCTACACGCGCAAAGTTTAAAAAAAAAAAATACTTTACAACAACGTTCATAAGTTATAAAATATATCATTAGTGAATACCACTCCAATGAGTTATCATTGACGTGCGCTCTTGCGTTTATTTCAACTCATTTTATAACGACCTCTGTGCGCACTTATGCAATTCCCCTACTGCGGATTTGCCATCTCTCCTTTTCACAATTCTTATGGAAAGCACAATATAATATGATCGCGATCCATGACCTTCACTGAGGAATCTCCATCCTCGCTTATTGCAAATAATGCATCACTACACAAGCGACTGTATGCTCCAAGCATAACTACATCCACATGAACAAGTCTCACAAAGAAATATGAACAAGTCTCACACAAAAAAAAATATGAACCATAGCCAACTGGAATGAACCCATATCCAATCAACATAACTGGAATCAACACATATTATCAACAAAGCACCCTGGATATGACTGACTTCCTCTGAGTTGCAGCTTGCTAGACTACACGACTTAAATAGTCAGCTCCGACATTCTGTCGACCGGGAATGTACTGCACTCGGTACCTGTAGGGCTGCAGTGCCATTGCCCAACGCAGCACTCTGCTGTTTTTCAACTGCGCCCTCCTGCAGGAATTTGAGTGGTTGATGATCCGTCTCGATCACGAACTCTTTCCCATACAAGTATTTGTGGAACTTCTGCACGGCCCACACGACAGCTAAACACTCCTTCTCCACCGTTGCGTACCCTTCTTCACACTTTGTCAACTTCCTGCTAGCGTATCTCACAGGAAACTCGACTCCTTCATGCTCCTGCAACAATACTGCACCTATCCCACCACCTGATGCATCTGTCCGCAACAAAAATGGTTTGGACATATCTGGTAGCTTCAAGATGGGACGGGAACCTAGTCTCTCCAACACCGTCTGCAGTGCTTGCTCTGCAGCGTCTGACCATTCGACCACTGCCGGTTTTCCCTGCCTTGACCAAATCACTGAGAGGACTCGTGATTGCAGCGAAATTGGAACAAACTCCCTATAGAAACCAATAAAACCTAGCAGACTCCTGACTTCTGTTTTGGTCTTTGGTCTCTCTGAATTCATCATCTTCTCCACCTTTCCTCTTTCCCGGCTGCTTTGTGTCGCTTCCGACAACAAAACCTAGGAACTCCTACTGTCTAGCCCTTCATACAGTGACGCATCCCTGTATGACTCCTCTGGAAACTTAGGCAACGAAATCTCCCCTTCTTCTGCTGAGTCTCTCTTTCACCTCATCAATGATTGCTGCTGCGCCTATGTGCTGGTCTCACGCTGAATATATTTGCGGAGAAAATTTGCATGGAAAAGTTTTGTTCCCATTCACATCAATTCGGTAATCCCGATCTACCTTTTCAGTGATGTGAATGGTCCCTTCCAATGCCTCAGCAGCTTGTTTGTGACCCGTGGGAAGCAGTACCAGGACTTGATCTCCCGCCTTGAGGATTGCTTCCTCACCTTCCTGTCATATTGCTCCTTCTGAACGACCCTAGCCTCCTGCAAACTTTCCTTTGCAACCTTACATGTCTCATACCTGTGCCCACCATTGGAACAGGGCGCGATTGGGCCAATCAGATCAACAGCCACTCTCCTGAACGGTGTGTCAATTAAAGGGGATGTTTTAAGAGGCCCTTCCTCTTCACCCCTCTTGTGGCTGACCTTGACACACGTCACATGACATGCAGAACCGCTTGATGTCTGCCATTGCTCCTGGCCAATGAAAGTCATCAAAGACTCGGTTCGCTGTTTTGCTGGTGCCGAGATGACCCGCCATGAGCGACTCGTGACCCACTGACATGACAGTGTCACGATAACACGCTGGTACCTCTAACTGAGTGGTCACCTACCTGTCTTCCCCTTGGTGAACACTCGGTACAACAGCCCGCCTTTCACAAGAAATTCTGTCTCACCTCCTCTAACCTCCTGTTTTCTCTCCACCTCTTGCCAACTCCCAAGACTTCACGAGCGAAGGGTCTTGTTCCTGTGCTGCCCTAAACTCATCAGGCGACACATCTATGCCCGACTTCCTTCCTGGAACAACTAACGGTTTAACAACCTTTTCCTCCTTCTTGCTCCGTGTTGAACTGCTGCCCCTGTAGCAGTCAACAACTCAGGATCCCCTGGATCCCTTGCACCTGGGATATTCCCAATGATCAAATCATGAAGGGGTTTGTCCATTCCAACGCAGACAACTCGCCTGAGAAGTAAGGGTACGTACTTCTATCTTAGCAACTGGAAACTCCCTCACAGTGCCATCGATTAGAGTACAGGTCTGGATTTGCCCTGTCAAATCCCCTTTATCGACCAGCGTTGTTCGTACTACCCCCGCATGAACAACCAGTGTCTCGTAACACTTTCACCCTCTGCTGGCCAATCCACCCTTCTTCCACTGGTAACGAACCACTCCGCCTAGTGCCCTCTATCCCTGACACTGACTGTGTCCAGTGCTAGCCATAAGCTGCACTCTACCCTCTTCCGACTGAATCCCTTTTGGTTCCACTGCAGGTCGTTTCCCTTGACGACCCTTATCCACCTCTTGCAAGGCTGCTGCCTTCTGGAACCTCATGCGACAATCCCTCGCCACATGTCCCTTCTTGTGACAAATGAAACACCTAATTTCCCTTTGCCCTTCCTTCTGCCCCACCACTGGGTTTGCAGACTTTGCAGAAAACTCTCCTAGTCTCCTTGCACTCTTCTCACCTGTGCCTAGCACCTGTTTCTCCTGCACCTTCGTGCCCAAACGTGCCTCTCTATACACCTCTGCGAACTTCAACAACTCCCCTGCTGTCTCTGGCTGTCTCTCTTTCAAATGTATGGTTAACTCAGGGCCGCAACCTGACAAAATCTGTTCTTTCCATAACTAGCTCTTTCAATTCAACGAACTCCTTCTTCGTACCGCTCAACTCTAACCACTTTTCAAAATAGTGATCCAAACGTGCACCAAACTGAGTGTACGTCTCACCTGCTTGTATTTAGCTGAACGAAATTTCTTCCTGAATCCTTCCTCTGTGAGGTCAAATCCCTTCATTAAAGACTCCTTCACAGCACCAAAATCAGACTGTTGTTCTGCTGGTAACGCAGTGAAAATCTGCAACGCCTTACCCGTCAGTAACGCCGACAAAATGACTGCCCACTCTTCTGGGGGCCAACCCTGACTGGTCGCAAACGTTTTCGAAACGACCTGATGTATGCATCAATCGAATCGGTTCCTTCCGAGAATTTTGGCAAACTTGGGTCGGGGGGCATCGCTGCGCACAGAGTCACTGGAAAGTGAACTACCATCATCGGTGGTCTCCCTTTGTATTCTCACTTTCTCCAGCTCTAATTGAACCTTTAATCTTTCTGTTTCCTGCGCTTCCCTTATTCTTTCTGTTTCCTGCTTCATTCTTTCTGTTTCCTCCTAGCCTGATTATCATTAGCCTGAATCCTTAATTTTTCTATTTCTTGCTCTTCCTTAGCCTTTTCCCGCTCTGCTATTTCCAATGCGACGCGGCGTCTTTCCGCGCGTTCATCCCTTTCCATCTTTTGTGGTTTTCAACAAACGCACGCAACTCATCTCCTGAGTAGCCTAATCACGAGCGACGCTCACGAGTTGTTCAATAGGGGTGTTCTTTTCTTCCGCCATTATATCTCTTTTTTTTTTTTTTTGAACAAGATTTTATAACAACGACAGCCAAACTGGTGGTTACCGACACGAGTGACGTAATAGCACAATCCTATGAATGATAATATTAGCTTGGGACAACGTAGTTTAGTTTTTATAAGACGCCCAGCGCCTGACCCAACTATGAGAGCGAATATAGGAAATCTGTGCGAAATGAGTACTCTGGGGCTGAAATGCCAAGCCTAGTATTAACTATCTTGGAAGCAATGCCAAGCCTAGTATTTAACTATCTTGGGAACATACAGTAAGACAACCCCTTGTCTTAGGATTACAATACTTGAATCCCACCCAGCTTCCTCTCTGAGAAGTTGAACAATTATAATAAATGGGCCAGATATCCTGGCAGGCTCGCCAATAAATTGTCAACCTCGGTGTAATGTCAGTGGAGGAAGGACTAGCGCACAGCCCAAACACACTCACAGCTTGCTTACAATCTCATCATATATCATGCATTCGTCACATCAAACCACTAGTAAAGTCTATAACTTTACTATACATGATCATAGAAAGAACATCAATGCATATAGAATCAAATGAAATAAAACATTCTCTCCTTCCTGAACTTCACAAAATCATTTATCTAAAACATCATTAACTAACCCGGTATAATAGATTTCCACTTACCTGGCCAGGTGATCTTAACTATTCACGAATCACTGTCTTTCTTTCTTTTCTTTTTCTTTTCACTGTCACTTTCACAACACGACACAACCGCCGGCACTGGTGTTGGTCTGATGGCGCCTGGTCAGGTGAGACTGTTGGCGTTGGTCTGTGGTTCTGCTTGGCGAAGTGACGCTGCCAGGTATGAGGTCGAACCCCCGGTTAGGTAGAACAGTGACTATCAACATCGATCTGTTCTCCTTTCTTTCTTCCTGTATTAACGCATTGCACTCTCTCTCTCTCTCTCTCTTCTAGTCTGCTCTTATCAAATGGACATGGTTGCTTTTCTTTTCTTTTTTCTTTCTTTCTTTTCTTCTTCATAAATTAGCAACTCTCTTTCTCTCTCCACATCTCTCCTCAGTCCTTCCTCTGCAGACATCCATGTTAATCTCTCAACTTGGTTCTCTTCTCTCCTCATCTCTCTGCTTTCTCTCAAGCAGACCTAGAACCTCTCCCTCTCTCTGTCTCTCTGTTCGTTCTTCCCCTCGTTCTCCTCTCCTCTCTTCATCTCTCTGCCTTTTCCCTCGTGCAGAGACTACACCTAAAACCTCCTCCTCTCTCTGTCTCTGTTCGTTCTCATCTCCCTGCCTTCCTGTAGGCGAGAGCCTACTCTCCCGAACTTCCCCTCTCTCTCTCTCTGTCTGTTCGTTTTTTTCCTCCTCGTTCTCCCGTTCCCTCACTCTCCCATCCTTCTTATGGTGTTCCGATCTCTCCAACAAGGGCGAGTACCATTGGTCAGTATTTTTACCCCTGACACCCCGAAGTTAGCTCCCTCTAATTCCATTGGATGTTCAAATCATGCCAGTCATGCTGACACGCCTTACTCTCTGTGTGGTCAATTGGTCATCTAATTGATTAGCTAGATTTCACCCCCACCACACACTACCTTCCCTCCTCTTCGTTCCGGCGACGTCGTAAATTGGCTAGATGAGTCTGGGTAGGCGCCAAGACGCGGGCTGGAAGAACACTCGAGACATTCTGCCAGACAGCTTAGTCCGTACGGCAGACAGTGCTGTCTCCACGAGAGCTAAAAATAGCCATTAATTGGCTGAGGCGACAGGTGAATGAGTCGGTCAGCTATTTAGTCCGTCTGGAAGGGTCGGACTGTCTCTGTGAAGGATGAGATTAGCCTCCCCCTCTGCTCAAATTGGCTGAATCCGAACCATGGGGCCGCCCGCCTGACGCCCCGAATATTTGCGTTAGAGCTTAAGTCCAACTGGCTGGTGGCGATTGACCACGAATTTGTTGAGTTGAATTTTGACCGTGACACACACACACACACACACATACATATGCATACACACACACACACACACACACACACACACACACACACACATACACACACACACACACACACATACACACACGCACACACACACACACACGCACACACACACACACACACACACACACACACCACACACACACACACGCACACACACACACACACACACCACACACACACACACACACACACACACACACATACATACTTCTGTAGACTTTTTCACGATTGGCGTCGCACCCCAAAAAGCACTTTGGGCCTGAGAGAGAGAGAGAGAGAGAGAGAGAGAGAGAGAGAGAGAGAGAGAGAGGAGAGAGAGAGAGAGAGAGAGGATTGTTAAGACGTGATTAGATAGTAGGACATGGAGGGGGGGGGGGGGGTTGTCATCGACAGGGAGTATATCTCACGCTATCCTACGCTGCGCGTGCTGACACAATTCTAAGAATCAGGAATGTGTTGTGTGCTTTATCTCTCCGACAAACGGCAACACAGGAGTTTTAAAAACAAAGAAAGGGACGAGCTTCCAGAATTTTGAAAGAAGCATGAAAGCAAGGTTCATGTTGTGGACAGACAAACTCCACATGTTCACCCTTTGGGTCAAAGCTGGTTGCACGAAGAAGTCATTCATCTACTTACCGTTGCAGTTTGGGCAGGGAAGAAATAGCATTTCTTCTTTTTCTTTTTTTTTTTTTTTTTGCCTTACCGGCAGATCTTTACGTCTGCTACGTAGAGTTCCTGGCCCTTTTTTCACGTGACACGCATTACGCAATATCAAGAAAAGCAGACAATTATTTTTATGAAAAAAAAAGAAGAAAAAGAAAGAAAGAAAGAAAGCAAAGAGAAAAACAGAAAATGAAAAGAAAGAAAGAGCGATCGCATTTGGATGTGAAGATTGACCCGGAACTCTTGTCGTCTGCTATACAGAAGCGCTGGAGACAGAGGCACGTAGATGGTGAATATAAACGTCCCATTGGCTGGAGGCTCTTTAGGACAAAACTAAGGCCAGCCCGGGGACTGTACAGCATAGCTGAATTAAGTGGACGATGTGCAGAAATCTACAAGGGAGGTAATCTGTATTAGAGCTCGCGTTCAGCGAGAGTTATCCCGCCGTGTTTGTGGACAGACGCCACTGGTAGGGCAGGTCCAAAGCAATTTTGCCCCCTCAGTTAGATGAACAGTTTAACTGTAGAAAGAGAGTGTTAAAAAAAAAAAGGACGCGAAAAGCTTCTAGCGCTTTAAGACAAACTGTAGCTTGTCGTATTCATATCGGTCTTATCTACATCAATTAGAAATTGGACGGTCTAAAATTTCCGTCTCTGTTGTTCCTCTCCATCTCTTTTATTCGTCAATATGAACATACGTGTGGGATGGGGACATGGTTCGTCAAATTCTTTACATTCTCGCTAACGATTGGTTGAGAGAGTCTGCGGCATTGACCTCTTGGCAGAGGAGGAGACAGGGTAGGAATTGCAGGGCCGGACGAAGAGTGTTGGGGGGTTGGGGGTGGGGGGGTTCCAAGGTTTCTGGACCTCGCTCTCTTTATCATCTGGCTGGCAAAAATTGCTTGTTGTTGTTGTTGTTGTTGTTGTGTTTGTTGTTGTTGTTGCTAAACGTTCCTCCCCTTTCTTGACTGAAGCAGTACCCAACAAATCTCCCTTTGCCTCTTCTCCCCCCCCCCCCTCCTGTCACTGATCCGGCCCTGGATGAGGAAGAAGAAGGGAGTGAGGGGGACATTCCATACAGGATCACCCTGTTTTTCCAAAAAATCACTTTGTCCGCAGGTGAATTTTGATCTTGTCAGGTACCAGTGGCACGAAAGTTGTCAGAATTCGACAAAACACTTAAAGTCCAACATGCATCTCATTGCATGTGATTCACAGAGACAGGGACCAGAACACAGAGAAAGAAGGAGTTAAAACAACATTGTCTCTGATTCAGTTCTCTCTATGTACAATCTATTTCATCTTCCATACAAACAGGATAACTGTTGGTGTCAAAGTAGCCTGACAATAGACGAAACACTGAAACAAGAGCAAAAACCAGAACTACAGGGCAGCTAAACTGAAGGAACAAACAAACTTTTACAAAGCAAACACAACGCGTTTCGACTTATTGAATCTTCTTAAGGCTGGACAAATCACATTCGAACCAATCAAAAAAAAAGGAAAGAAAGAAAGAAAGAAAGATAGAAAGAAAGAAAGAAAGAAAGAAAAGAAAGAAAGAGAAAAAAAAAAAAGAAAGAAAGAAAGGAAAAGAAAAAGGGCGAACAGAGAGTCAGTCACTGATTTCTTCTTCTTTGGGTGCAAAATTTTTGGTCCTGGGTGAATAACTAAAACGAAGGAATGGAACTGAGGTTGAAGGGAGAAAATAATGCTAAAATAACAACAATAGATACAACTACAACAACAACAACAGCAACAACAACAATAATGATAATAATGCTACTACTACCATTATTACTACTACAAACTACTACTACTGCTACAATAATAATAACAATAATGATAATAGTAATAATAACAACGATAATGATATGATGATAATGATCCTCTCTCTCTCTCTCTCTCTCTCTCTCTCTCTCTCTCTCTCTCTCTCTCTGTGTGTCTGTCTGTCTGTCTGTCTCTCTCTCTCTGTCTGTCTGTCAGTCTGCCTGTCTGTCTGTCTCTCTCTGTGTCTCTCTCTGTCTGTCTGTCTGTCTTCTGCTCTCTCTCTGTGTCTCTCTCTGTCTGTCTGTCTCTCTCTCTCTCCTCTCTCTCCGTCTCTCTCTCTCTCTCTCTCCTCTCTCTCTCTCTCTCCTCTCTCTCTCTCTCATGAACCTTAAGCAGTAGCATTCTCTCCTCCTCTGATTGTTGGAAGAAACGGTCACAGTTGTCACCATCATGTCACAACAAAGACATTTTAGCTTTTTACATCTTCCAGCCTCGCTGTGTTGTTTTGATGCTGGGCATTATCAGTACACGTTAATTCGTTCACATTAGTTAACGAGACAAATAAAATCAAGCAAGCAAACAAGCAATCTATCAGTCAGTCAATCATTCAATGAGTCTATCGATCAATCAATCAGTTGATCAGTCAGTTAATCAATGAGTCTGTCGATCAATCAATCAATTCTTTCTTTCTGCTCACGCAGGCTGATACTCCTGCGGACACTGCCTGTATAGACAGCAGTGGAGTTTCGTGTGTATGACCGTTTTTTTTTATCCCGCCATTAAGGCAGCCATACTCCATCTTCGGGGAAAAGTCAGTCAACAATGACCTTGATTTAATTTTTTTTTTTTTACAAACTGATGTGCGAACGAATCTTCTCAAACCTGCCAAGTTGATAATGTTCGAGTAGACAGGCGGAGATTACTGAATGCACATTATTATGCATATATATAATGCATGTATGTATACACACACAGGCCTATATATATACATATACTGACTTCCATAAAAAACGCGAAAAATTGAAAGGCTATTTTTCAGGTGAAAAGGGGTGAATGTACAATATTGAACCATTGTGGCAAGTTGTTTGGGTCCAAGACTCACGAGCAGTGAAGAAAATGTGTGAGCAACACTTCATTCCCGGCACTGGAGGGTCAACAAAAATGGCAAACTGGTTGCTGCATGTGAGGCACGTGCACACCATGCAGAGCAAAGTTAACCAGCGACAAGTACGCAGGCATGCAGCCTTTATAAAGCCGCGCTACAAGGTTCAGGTAACGACTTGCCGTCTAAGCGCTACAGAGATGCCAAGACTACGAGCAGAGAACGCAATCGTGCCCTAGGCCATCTGGAGGCTGGTGTGGATGTCAGGCAGGTCGCCAACATCTTTAAAAGTCCACATCTTAGCCATCTATCGTCTGCAGCACCGCATGCGAGTCACTGGTACCACTGATGATCGTCCCCGGCCAGGCCGTCCTCGGGTCACCACACCAAGAGAGGATCGCCATCTTGTTCGAACCCATCTGCAGGACAGGCGGCAAACAGCCGCTAACACTGCTCGACAGGTGCCTGGGAATCTCCAGCAACGAATCAGCCTCAACACTGTGCGGCGGCGTCTTCAGGAGAACAGGCTGGCATGTAGGCGTCCTCACAGAGGTCCGGTACTGACACCAAGACACCTGCAGGACAGGCTGCAGTGGGCACAAGCCCGAATCAACTGGTGCAGGCAGCAGTGGGGACGCATACTGTTCTCAGATGAGAGCCGTTTTTGTATTGACATGGCTGATGGTCGTGTCAGAATATGGCGTCGACCTGGTGAACGCTACGCTGACTCCTGTGTGGTAGAGCGGAACCCCTGGGAGGCCCGAACGTTATGATATGGGGTGCAATTGGCATTAACCATGCCATAGGACCAGTCATCTTTCAGAACATTGGTCCTGGTCGCGGACAGGGTGTCAATGCACAGCGCTACATCAACCAGGTGCTCAGACCCCATGTCGTTCCTTTTTTTGCGCAACACCCAAACTGGACATTTACAGGACAATGCAAGACCACACACCGCCAGGGCCACCCAGCAATTTCTTCAGCATAAAAACGTCAATGTGCTGCCCTGGCCAGCCCGCAGTCCCGATTTAAACCCAATAGAACATTTTTGGGATGAACTTGGCAGACGGTTGGACCTCCTGCGTCCACGACCAGCAACAGCGGCTCAACTTCACCAGGCCATCGTCCATGTGTGGGCTGGTGTGCCAAGGGACGCATCAACTATCTGGTCCACTCAATGAGCCGCAGGTGTCAAGCAGTTGTCAACGCAAATGGTGGCCACACAAGGTATTAGGACTTCAAGCTTTTCTTTCTTTCCTTCTTTCCTACTTTCTTTCTTCCCTTCTTTCTTTCTTTCCTACTTTCTTTCCTTCTTTCCTACTTTCTTTCCTACTTTCTTTCCTACTTTCTTTCCTTCTTTGCTACTTT
>CM031613.1:4691403-4696403 GCA_018398815.1 Conus ventricosus
CCATAGAGATGTGTCATCATTGTCATAATCATTTGTTATGACTGACCATAGAGATGTGCCATCATTGTCAGAGATGTGCCATCATTGTCATAATCATTTGTTATGACTGGCCATAGAGATGTGCCATCATTGCCATAATCATTTGTTTTGACTGGCCATAGAGATGTGCCATCATTGCCATAATCATTTGTTTTGACTGGCCATAGAGATGTGCGATCATTGTCATAATCATTTGTTGTTATTTACTATAGAGATGCGCCATCATTGCCATAATCATTTGTTGTTATTTACTATAGAGATGTGCCATCATTCCTTTTCAGAGAAAGAGAGCAAAGGATGGAGGACACGGTGACATTTTGCTCCTCTCTCCTCCATGGCGGTGTTTGTTTATTTGTTTGTTGTTTCAACCTCTCTCTGTCGGCGTGTTTGTCTGTCTGTCAGCACGTTTACGCCAAAAGTTTTCGACCGATTTTCAAGAAACTTTGTGAAAAGATGGCAGGCGGCCCCAGAACGGTGTCGTTGAAGTTTGGTGCAGATCCGATGTGCGAATCCGGATCAAAAGGCCGATGCAGGATCAGTTCGACGTTGGGTGGTAGAAATTTACTCTCTCCCGAGTGTCCCTTTTAGAATTCAAAGTTGTTGGTGGCCTTGATAGACAGGAGCAGAATCCGTTTTTCTTGTGTTTCCAGTGTATGCGTGGGTGTGTGTGTGTGTGTTGTGTGTGTGGGGTGGGGGGGGGGGGGGGGGGGGGGGGTGAGGGGGGGTGGGTGGGTTGTTCAGAATGACAAAAATAGTGCAAATTTAAGAGAGAGAGAGAGAGAGAGAGAGAGAGAGAGAGAGAGAGAGAGAGAGAGAGAGACAGACAGACGACAGACAGACAGACAGAGACACAGAGAGAGACAGACAGACAGACAGAAGATGAGGACAGACCGAGCGATCGCCAGACAGACGGTGAAGGCCCCTATGTTTGCATTGTGTTTGTTGTCTGTCTGTCTGTCTTTGTTTCCAGAAAGAGAGAGGCAAATAGAGAGAGAGAAAGGAGTCCGGTGACCCATCTTTTCAGTCACGGCTTCATTTTCTTTGTGTAGGTCGTCTGCCTGTTGATTTTCCTGTCGTCTGTTTCTTCATTTTCTTTGTGTAGGTCGTCTGCCTGTTGGTTTTCCAGTCGTCTGTTTCCTCTGAGCCAGATGAAAAGGTCTAGCTGTCACATCTTGTTCTGCCTAGATGTTGTTGTGTTGCTGGCGTTCTGGTTGTTGTTGTTGTTGTTATTGTTGTTGTGTGAGCGTCTTTGTGTGTCTGCTTTACCGCACTATCTCATTGATTTATTTATTCATCCCTTCATTCGTTTCTTCACCCGTGAAATATCACACACACACACACCATCTCTCGAGACAGATTGTGCGTGTGTGTGTGTGTAAGCGCGCGCGCGTGTGCACTTATGTAATTTAACATTTTTTACAACTTCGCTTATGCTATTTAAATTCAAAAACCTTATTTCGAATCTTATCTAATAATAGCTGTTAGAGCGGAACGTGACGTGATATAAGACCTATTTTAAAAGAGAGAGAGAGAGAGAGAGAGAGAGAGAGACAGTGTGTGTAGGCTGAATTCGGGCCGGTGAGGTAGGTTAGTAAATGAAAGTAGAAGACATTAAAGGACATTAAAGAGGGTGGGGGTGGGGATGGGAGTGGACGCAATACATGCATACAAACTAACACAGTTTTTATTAATATTCATGGTTACTGTATAAACATTTGCTCGTCTGCATTCGTCGTGTTCTTAGCAAGCGCACACACACACACACACAGCAGACAAAAATGACATTGTGACCAAGAAATATACGGCGCTGGAATTAAGAATGCTCCCCGACTGAAACTGCATTTCTCAGCTAGAAGGCCGTCGTTTGAAAGTTCATGAACTATTGATCTGTTGTGAAAGTTTGTTGGATTATTTTTTTCTAGGTTCTTTTTTTTTATAATATTTTTTCAAAATTTATTTGAAAGCAGGGTGGGGTGTGGGTGGGGGGCAAAATATTCGAACAACAAAATTTCAAATGAGGCAGGGTGACACAATTACTTTAAATAATCAAAACAAAAAAAAAAACAAAAAAAAAAGAAGAAAAAGGGGGATAACTTTTGCTTTCAAGATGAGACAATTACACGCTCACCACTCCGAATGACTGACTGCCAATGGCATCAATTCGACGGGCATGAATACAGGCACAAGACACACACACACACACACACACAAACAAGAGAGAGAGAGAGAGAGAGAGAGAGAGAGAGAGAGAGAGAGTGGAGTGGGGTGGGGGTGGGGGGTGGAAATCAAGGAAACAAAAATTAAATACAGGACATTCCGAGCCCACTATTAAAGCCTGCCCCCGCCTCATGTACACAGTAACAAAAACAAACAAACAAACAGGAAATGGGAATAAACTCTTCCACATTTATTCCAGACTGGCATCTTGAATATTGTCGTACACAACACGTAGTCTAACACAAACCAAACACATGGAGACTCGGTTGGATGGACTGACGGGAATTACGAAGTTGCAGGTCTATCTGTTTTAAACGTCTGTGTTTGTGCTTGGGGAATGGTTTTGTGTTCTCAGCAGTCGTTTGGAGGTAATGAAAGTGTGGTCTCCCCGTGGCAGTACAAGAAGTTATCTTTCTTTCGTCTCTCTCTCTCTCTCTCTCTCTCTCTCTCTCTCTTTTGCTTGATTTCAGATTTCCTGTCCATATTCATATCCATGTTTCCTTGTAGATGTTTCTTGTTCGATTGTGTGTGTGTGTGTGTGTGTGTGTGTGTGTGTGTGTGTGTGTATTAGTTCGTCAATATTCAAGATTGAAAGATTATAGCTGGTTTTGAATTCATGTTTAGTTTATGTTTCTTCATCTCTTAGGCTTCTTGTTGTTGTTGTTGTTGCTGTTGTTGTTGTGAGGTTAGGCTAGGCACGTGCAGGGTGCGGAATATACTAGCAGGCTTGACAGCTCCCCCCCTCCACACACCCCCCTCCCCCCCCCCCACCCCCCCCCAAAAAAAAAAAAAAAAAAAATAAATACAAATCTAAAAACATTTTCTGGATGCTTTTGAGTGCCTCGTTTCTGCAGTTAGAGCTGGGTAAACGGGCGGCGAGAGCAGCATTGGTTGGACAACATTGTGGGCGTAAAGCTGACCGCCTCGCAATGGGAGCAAACGTCATCATCATTCTTGCTTGTTATCCGATATTCCCCACACCTTAATCAAGTCATATAATGCATTTTCAATTAATTCTTTTTTGTTCGCTTTTTTTTTCTGCGGTTCTGTTATTCTTTTTTGAACTTGTAAATTGACGGGGTTTTTAAAAAAAAAATATTTTTTTACTTTTTCTTTATTTAATCTCTTTCTTCTTCGAACAGTTAATAAAAATCGGGATTGGATATGCAGAAAAGATGGGCATAGGATATTTTATACATGTACATGTATACACACATCTATGTGAGAGAGAGAGAGAGAAGGGAGAGAGAGAGAGAGAGAGAGAGAGAGAGAGAGAGAGAGAGAGAGAGAGAGAAGACAGAGACAGACAGACAGACAGACACAGACAGACAGAGACAGAGAGAGAGAGAGAGAGAGAGAGAGAGAGAGACGTCCATTTTTCATCATCGCAGCAACTAACTGCACACGCGTTCACGTTCGCAGGTGTGATTATTTATTATTCTTGTTCTCCCCCCTTCTTGGTATAGCAAGAACAACTCATCAAATAGTCCATCAAAATGATCATCACAAAACAGGAACAACAACAACCACCATAATCATTCTAATCATCATCAAGATAATGGCCATCATCATCATAAGCCATCCTTCTTAGCTTAGCACAAGCACCATCGACACTACTCGTCCTTGTCGTCGACTCAAATCGTGCGCGAGAACGTCTGTATCTTTGTCTGCAACGAACGAGTCACAGTCTATCAGATCAGACCAGACACGAAGAAATTAATATTTAAAAAAAAGAAAAGAAAAGAAAATGGAAATAAAAGAAATGAGATCTTTTCTCTTGTTTTGGTTTGTTTTTTTTTTTTTTTTTTTTTTTTTTTTTTTTTTTTACACACACACACACTTCAAAGAAACTTTGTACAAACGCCGCACACAGAAGCACAGACACAGATACAGACACACACACACACACACACACACCACACACACACACACACACACACACCGCACACCCACGTACATTGGGGCAAAAAAGTCATTACAATATGTCCAGTTCAGAAGTTGTGGTTTTTCGGGAATACGGGCATGATTTGGTTATGACAAAACATGACGTGTTTATATATATATATATATATATATATATATATATATATATAATATAAGAGAGAGAGAGAGAGAGAGAGAGAGAGAGAGAAGAGAGAGAGTTAAATCGACTTAAATAGTAGACGAGGTGAACGAAGTGTTCCGAATCAATTCTTTAGTCTCGCAACTTTTGGAAGAAACGTTTTGAAATGAAAATAAATGTATAAACACACACACACAAAAATCAATAATAATGAAATAATGGCGGGGTAGATGGTGATGAAGCATGTGATAAGAACGAACTGAGATGGAAATAAACAAACAAATAAATCACTGAACAGATAAAAAAACAATATCAAAGAAAATAATAATATAATGATAATAAAATAATGGCCGGGCCGAAGCATGTCCTAAGAACGAAACAAAAATATTGTCATGTCAATATGAAAGAAAGGAAAATCGGTGAAAACCTCGTCAAATCCGATTAAGGAAGAGAGGAGGGAGGGAGGGAGGGACGAAAGGGTGGGGGTGGGGGGCGGGAGGGGGGGGGGGGGGGAGGGGAACGGAAAGGCAAAATTGGGCAACCCTCGCACTCACGTCAAACCAATCCCATATAAAGACACCCTCGTCAGATTCTTTCAAAAATAATACCAAAATGAATTCCACAAACAAACAAAAAAAAACCCAGTAAACAAGTGGGTATGTTTTGCTCCCATAAGGAAACC
>CM031613.1:4701403-4723903 GCA_018398815.1 Conus ventricosus
GGCAGCGTTGGTGGGGGGTGGGGGGGGAGGGAGAGAGAGAGAGAGAGAGGCAGACGACGGGCAAGCAGACTGGGCAAAAAGGGGGAGGGAGGGTGAGGGGGGCGGGGGAGTGAAGGGTAAAAATAGAACAGGAAAGGGGCGGGGGGCAAAAAAACGGTGCGGGGTTTGGGGGGGGGGAGACGGGGGGGGGGGGGGGGAGAGAGGGGAGAGAGAGAGAGAGAGAAAAAGGGAGAAAGGGAGGGCAGAGAGAGGGGGAGAAGTGAGGATTTAGAGTGAGGGGAAAAGGGGAGGGATGAAGAGAGAGAGAGAGGGGGGAGACGGCGAAGGGGTGGGTGAGAGGGGGAGGAGGACCCGAGGCAGAAAAAAGGGGCGAATGCCATTATTAATTTTTTAAAAAAAAAAAAAAAAAAAGACCCCGATCTTTAGTGACATATATATTTAAAAATATTATTATATATTTATATAATATATATATAATATTTATATATTTTTATATTTTATATTTTTTTATTTTAAATTTTTAAACAAAATGTGGGGGTTTTTTGGGCAAATGAAGAGTTTCCAAATTTACAAAAAGTTCGTTTTAAGTTTAAATTTTGGTGTAAAAAATTATATAAGTTCCTTTTGCTGTTTCTTGGGGTTTTTTTTTTTTTTTTAAAAAACCCCAAAAAAAAATTTAACTTTTTTTTATTTTTTGTGGGAAGGTCATTCGTTTTTTTTCTGAATGTTCGTTCATTTTGTTTTGTTTTTACTTCTTTTTCCTTCCTTTCAAAAACAAAAAGGGGAATTTCAGGGGCTGAAAACAAAATTTTTTGAGTTTCTTTTTTTAAACTTAAACCCCTTTATACCCCACGAGAATGAATTTAAAGCCTTTTTTTTAGAAAATCGTTTTAATTAAAAGCAAATTTAAAACACGCTAAATTTAATTTTATTATATATTTATATATTTATTTTTTTAAAATATATATATTTTATATATATTTAAAAATTAGGTTTAGGCCGTTTTTTCTGTGCCCCCAAAAATATTTCCCCTTTTTTCGAAATTTTTGCCCCCCCCCCCCCCCCCCCACTTCTTATCCCCAAATTAAAAATTTTTTAAAGTTAATAAACTCGTTTTCAGTACTTAAACCCAGAGAGGGAAAAGGGGGGGGGGGGGGGGGGGGGGGGGGGGGGGGCAGGCCCAGAGATGGGATGGTTTTTTATAAAAAAAAGTCAAAAAAACACACAAAACCCTAAAGGAAAGCAGCAAGAATAGGATGAATGTTGAAAAAGCCAGGATGTGTGTTTTGTGGTGTGGTAGGGGGGGGGGGGGGGGGGGGGGTTGGCGGTGGGAAAGGGGAGGAGGGAAAAAAAGGGGGGTAGGAGGGGGGGAGGGGGGGGGGGAAGACCTGAAGGGGGAATGAAGGGCGGGAAAAAAACAAAAAAAAAAGGACGAAAAGAAAAAAAAGAAGGGCAGAAAAAAAAAGGGGGAAAAAAGACGCAAAAAATAACGTAAACTGGGATCTCGTTAAATGGGGTTTAATCCACGTTTTTTTTCAACAGGGCACCCAGTCTCTGTGCTGATAATTTATGATTAAAGACAAAACAAAAGTAACAGCAAAAACAAAAAACAACAAAAATTTAAAAATTAAAATTTTTACTAACAACAACTACAATAAAATAAAAAAATTTTTATGGGGATTAAGGGGGATTAAAAACAATCTAATGATGGGCGAAAGATTTCAAAAAAACCCCAAATAAAAAGTTTTTAAAATTTCAATCATGTTTATTAAAATAAGTGATAAAAACAACGTTTCATTTGTGGTATGAACAAAGAAATCCAAAAAACGCATTTTGCCTTTAAACCCGTTGAAAACTGACCCGCCCGGGCAACGATAATACCCGGGACCATCGATGGCTAACGCAAAGCCAAACAAAAATTAAAAAAATATAGAAAAACTAAAACGAAAAAAGAAAAGCTTTTTTCTCTCCCTCTCTCTCCCTCTATTTTCAAATTTAATTAGAACCCAACAAAAAAAATTTTTTTTATTGAGCGGGGGTTACCTTTCGCCCTTTTCCCAGTCATGAACTTTTAAAAATAAAATGAATAAAAAAGAAAAGAAAAGAAAAAAACTACACAAAAAATAAATTGAAAATTTCTTTTTCAAGTTTTGGGAATCTTGTCTTTTTCCTCCGTTAAATTAAAAACCCCACCCCCCGGGCCCCCCAGTAAGAGAGAGAGAGAGAGAGGAGAAAAGGGAGGGTTGGAGAAAAAGGAAAAGAGAGAGAGAGAGGGGAGAGAGAGAAGATGAAGAAAGAAAAAAAAAAAGGGGAAGAAAAGTAGAAAAAAAAAAAAGAAAAAAGTAGTATAGTACTAGTGAAAAAGAAGAAAGGGAAAAAGAAGAAGAAGAATTTTTAATTACAGATTTAATGATTTCTTGATCATCCCGTTTCATTACTTATTAAATTTAAAAAAAACCAAACATATCTGGGGTGTTCCCTTTCTTCAGCGATACAAAAACCCACCACCCAAAACAGGGGGGACTTCCGGAAACCCCCTTTTTGTAGAAGGAAAAAAAAAATTTTAAAAAAAATCCTCGAAAAACCCGCAATTTTACCCCTGGTCTTATTACTTCCCAAAACAAAGAAACAACTCTTAAGATTCCCAATTTTTCTAGTGAGCAAACCAACCAGGTATGGAAAAAAAAAAAAACCCAAAAACGAAACCTAACATCAATTCAATCACTGACAGAGAAAATAATTTACTTTGCACCAATAAATTTTTAAAAAGTCCCCAGCAAAAATCTAAAAAGAAGCAAAAGAGGGAAAAAACAATCATCATTGCGTAGCTAACAAATTTGTCAACACATTGCCAAAAAAAAACTAATTTAAAAAAAAAAAATTTAAAAAAAAAGGAAAAAGGGAAAAAAAACAATTTCAGAGCAGAAAACCAAAACTTTCCGAGCGAATACGTCATCAGCACCTTGGTCAACAATTTTTCCCCCCCCCCCCCTCCTCTTCTCTTTTTCCCGAAACGGGGTGAAGAAAAAACAAAACCTTTTTTTTTGTTAATAAAGAAAACCCAAAAATTGATTTGGTTTTATTTCCCTTGAAAAATTTCCTTTTTCCTCTCTCTCCGTTTTGTTATTGGGGTGCAGCTGTTGTGCAGCCTTTTGTTGTTCATGAAATAACCTAACAGCTTTATTTTACATAGCTTTCACCACACACACACCACACACACACACACCCCACACACACACTATATATATATATATATTATATATATATATTTATATATATATATTATATATATATATATCTCCTTTTCATTCTTTAGAAACAAGATATTGGACGTGTGTGCCATGTTCGAACAACTTTAGGTCATAATTCGATAAAGCCTGAATTTCAGTCTCAAAAGGGAACAGTATGCAAGAGAGAGACAAAAATAATTAGTCCAGTATCTGGTATATTCTTCTTCTCCCTCTTTCTTCCCCCCCCCCCCTTTTTTTTTTTTTCCTTTTCTTCTTCTACTACTCTTTGTGCGCTTGTTCATGTGAATGGCATTCTAACATGCTGAAATCGGATGTAAGATTCTACTGACTGTTTGAACTTTTTAGCCCCGAGTGACGCCTAAATGTGGTATGCACAACATGCTGCTTGGAACAGAGTTTAAATAGACCACACACACACATGCACACACAAATTCAAAATAAGTATCAAACCACTTCACTTTTAATAACATTTTACGTTTAAGGAAATGAAAGTTCTAAAGGAAATTACAATATCCGGATAAAACAAAATTAAATATTAAAACAAACACCCAGTAAAAAGCATCAAATGTCAAGTCTGGAACAAAACTGCCCAAACGAACCTAAACAAAAAAACAAAACAAAACAAAAAAAGCACCAATAACAATAAAGAAAAAGAAAATAGGGAGATTTTTTCCACTGAAAAAAAAAAAATCCAAATGTGTAAAAAAAAACAAAATCAAAGATAATTTTTTTGATAATTCAATAGAGAAATGAAGTCTAAAAAACAACAAAAAAAACCGTTAATTTCACGGTTTAGTCCTGAGGTTGGGGGGAGTGGGAGGGAGTCGGGGGGGGGGGGGGGGGGGGGGGGGATACAGAGACACATGGGGAAACCCAAAATCAACAACGAAGCAAAAAAAAAATAATAATAAAAAAAAAATGTCCCATGATAAAACCCCAAACACTCCAAGTCCGTCAACTTTATTACGTTCTATAAACGCCGGCAGGCTTGCCCACACGTTTCCGTTTTCCAGACAAAAAGTCTTTTTTTTTTTTTTAACCCCCGTACGTTCTGCGCTTGGTCACGCTACTACCATGTTCCTTGGGCATTTGTGCCATAACCCTGTTGCTTTTTTGCAACGTCTGTTGCGTTTTGCCATAATCCTGTTGCGTTTTGCCATGTTGCGTTTTGCCATAATCCGTTGCGTTTTGACAAATCCGGTTGCGTTTGCCATAATCCGGTTGCATATGGCCAAAACCCGGTTGTGATTTGCCGTAGTTTTTTTTCTTTTTTTTTTTTCTCTTTTTTTTTTTTTGTCACACGCTTTTAATCCGCTGTCTGTAACGAGGGAGTCCCCCATCCAGCACAAGCACACGACGGTTATAGCACGCAGCGGCGTAAGCCTACCCAAAAACCCACTACATTCCACCACACCCCCGTTCGTTCTGTTACGCTAGCGACAGATAGCCAGAGCCCACGCTTTCAGTATTATTATGCCAAAAATCCAATTACCTGTTACGCTAGCGACAGATAGCCCGAGTCACGCCCTTTTAGTATTATTATGCCAAAAATCCAATCCCGTGTCCCTCTGTCTAACCGGGAGAAACAAAACCTGGGAGGAGGGGTGGGGAAGAGGAGAAGAGAGGAGAGAGAGAGAGAGAGAGGAGAAAGAGAGAAGAGAGAGAGAAAGGGAGAGAGAGAGAGAGAGGAAGACGGGAGAGAGGAGAGAGAGAGGAGGAGGGGAGAGAGGAGGGGAAAGAAGAGAGAGAGAGAGAGAAAGAAAAGAGAGAGGGGAGACAGGGGGGGGGGGGGGGACGGGAGGGACAGAGGGGGGCAGCGGAAAGAAGAAGAGGAGGGGAGGAAAGGGGGAGGAAGAGGAGGTCAAGAAGAACAAGGGAAAAAAAGGTTAAGAGGAAGAAGAACAAGAAGAAGAAAAGAAGTTGAGGAGAAAAAAAAAAAAAACACGAGATTAAAAAAAAAGGTGAAGAAAGAGAGGGATGAGGACGACGAGAATAAAAGAAAATGAAAACATGGTGTGTGTTTTTTTTTTTTCCGAACGGAAACGGCTGTTTACTAACGCCCAGCAGAGGTCAAAGAAATCAAAAACAATCAAAGGCAGACGAAAGCAAATAGGGTGACGGGGGGAAGGGTTGGGGATCGCTGAAAAAAGAAAAATCAAGAAGACATTGGGAGTAAATATTCAAAAGCAAAAAACAAAAAACAAAAAAAAATCACGAGAAAGGGGAGCGGCGACTCTCCCAAAAGGAGGAAGTCAAAACGGATTAGCTGGTTCTATGAATGATCAACCACAGCTGTTACTGAAGAAACTATTGTTTTCTGTATCGTTCTGTGTACATAGCTGCAAGAGACACATCTCAAAAATCCCAAACCCTGTGTATAAATCATGATTTTTTGTGTGTTGTCTTTTCTTATCCAGCTCCCCCCCACCCTTCTCCCTCCTCCCTCATCTCCCGCACGCATTTTCATCAAGCAGCAAAATCCGTTTGGTCGCGACAAGAAGCCTCCAACCATTGTCAATAGTGTCTGTACGTTTTGTTTGTTCGGTCGGTTTTGTGGCGACAACTGATCTTTCGTCGGCTGACGAACAACAGAAGTCTTTGACGTTTTTTGTTTCAGAACAGAGCCCCCCTCCCCCCCCCCCCCCCCCCCCCCCCCCCCCCCCCCCCCCCCCCCCCCCTTTTTCCCCCAGACCCTACCATTTAAAAAAACAACAACAGTTATTCCTATAATGATGTAAGAATAATTCATGGTAACAATTATGATGTTCTAAAAAATCAACTCAAGCTCAGAAAATGAACAGAAAAAAGGTAACTGCTCCTCTCTCAATCCACCAGCGAATCCTGGTTGGTTGGGACAAACCTCAAACCATGTGTTAACATATGTATGGTGTGTGTTTCATTTCCAACAACAAGATTTCGCTGGTTGATGAACAACAAACACCAATGAAACATATGACATGGTTGCAGGTTCAGTTTGTTAAGGACAGGTACCTTTCCTCCTTTTAGTTCTCTCCCCCCCCCCCCCTTTTTTTTTTCTCTCCCTCTTTTACTTCTCTGATGATAATCTGTTCGTGTAAAAGATGAGAAAGTAAATACACTAATAACAGAGATAATAAGATATTCGATAACCATGATAATAAGCATACTGAATGTGTTTTTGTGCCGACAATCCAAATGTTGCCGGTTAGTGAACAAAGCAGATTTCAATGAAACTTTCTCTAGAAGAGAAATTTCCTTTTTTTTTTCTCCTTTCTACCAAGGCAGTGCGTTGAAATTAAATGAAAAATAACTGACTTCAATTTTTCTACAACCATTGGAAAGTCAGAAACTGAACAGTGGGGAGAATCTGCTCCACACCCCAACCAGCCAAACCTGCTTGGTTGAGACCAAGAACCATCAAACCACGTTTAACCAACCAGCCAAACCTGCTTGGTTGAGACCAAGAACCATCAAACCACGTTTAACATATGTAAGGTGTCTTTCTTGTGTCAACAACCAAGCTTCCGCTGGTTGGTGAACAACAAAACGGACACCAGAGCTGAAAATAAAAGCTAGCTCTGTCAACGGCTCCTAATAGTTTGGAAGTTGAAACGAAGAAGAGGGCACACGCTGACTGTGGACAACTGTAGCAAACCTGACCCAATCAAAAAAAATATCCAGAGAGAGAGAGAGAGAGAGAGAGAGAGAGAGAGAGAGAGAGAGAGGAAGGGAAGGAGGACGGAGTGAATGGAAGAAGAGGGAGAGGGGGACGGGAAGCAACGCCAGCAGCAGCATCAGCAGCAGCAGTGCAAGTTCCAGCTGACCAGACATACTGTTCATACAAACCCACATCCTCTAAGTAAGTGCTGTGAAACTTATGGGAATCAAGATACACACATACACACGCGCGCGCGCGCGCGCGCGCACACACACACACACAAGAGGAGGAGGGACGGGCAACAACGATTGTCTTATCAGGTTAGTCATCAAAGAGGAACAGCAAGCCTGCAAATGCCCGCGACTGGGGGTGGGGGTGGGATGGGGAGAGGATGAGGCTAAAAGGGGGTTTGGGTGTGGCCAAGAAAAAGAAAAATATCTGAGACAAACCGATCCAAATCCCCAAAACAAACAAACAAACAAACTGAAAAACACTTGTGTAACTAAAAACGTTATCTCCAGACCAACATGCTCAAAGCGGTTATCACGTGCTCTTCTCTCTCTCTCTCTCTCTCTCTCTCTCAGCCCAAGTGCAACAGAACACAGAGAAATCGACCCTCTTGTCAGACATGAAGTGGGAGGAGGACAGGAGTATGTGTGGGGGGCGGTAAGAAAGGGGAGAGGAGGGGAGGGAGGGGAGAGGGGAGGGGGTCACAATACAAACGAGATCGAACTGAAGAACGCACCATGACCTGTCTGTTATGTACAATTTCACAACGATTCGCTGCCATCATTCACAGCTCAATCACAATCGAGGCGACCAACTACCACGACTACTGCTACTACTGCACCATACCAACCAACCGTCCACCTCTCTCTGCGGCTCGTCCGTTTCTGGCACGCACACAAGGTCTGTAAGAGTCAACGCGGGGCTCGAACCTCTGGTTCAAGCCACATGCAAGACAAACGACGGCCACTGTGCCACAGCCACACCCAGGTAGCTGGGGGAGGGGGGGGGGGAGGAGCATGATGGGAGCAGGGGGCGGGGTGGGGGTGAGGTGGGGGGGGGGGGGGGTGACAGGGGCTTCCCAGTTGGCCGACGTTTACAATCCACAGAGCAGAAAAAGGGGGAGGAGCGTGGTGGGTGGGTGGATGGAGGAGGGTGAGGGGAAAAGGAAATGTCAAAAATGAAAAGAAAAAAAAATGATAAAAAAAAAAGAAAAGAACATCAAAACACAAGGAAAAAAAACAACAACAAAAACAAAAGCACCCTCACACGCAATCATAATTATGGCACAGGCAAAGAAAAGAGAACAGCCTGGAGAACATTGTTGCAAACCCGTTCCTCTGAACATCCCTCCACTGGAAATGACAAAAGAGGGGCGAAAAGGGAAGGGCGAGGGGAGCTGGATTCAGGTTCTTTAAAAAAAAAAAAAAAACAGTCTCAGGTTGGGGGAGGCCTCAGAGCATCGTGGGGTGCCTGAAGTGCTCCTCGGGCTTGACCAAGACGTAGGCCGCCAACTGCCGGGACATGTCGTGGGACATGTAGCCGGGCGGGCACGGGTAGGGCACGAGGTAGGGCTGGCCGGCCAGGCTCGCCGTGGCCGCGGCCGCCGCGTGCGCGGCGTGGGCGGCGGGCGGGAGGGCGGCCGCCGCGGCCGCCGCCGAGAGTCCGGAAGGGGGCGCCCCCAGCCCGTACGGGTGCGGTACAGGGAACTCAAGTCCGCGGCGCTGGACGTCCGCAGCCCCGCCAGGGCCTGGTGGTGCGAGTCCTGCAGCTTGGACACCGCCGCGGCCTGGGCCAGGGCCAGCGTGTCCAGCGGGGAGCCGTACAGGGCCGAGTAGGGGAGGACGGGGGCATGAAGCGGGCCTTCTCGGCCGCCGCCAGGCTGCTCAGGAGGTCGGCAGGGGGCTGGGGGTGTCCGGCCGACAGGGCGTGCAGGCTGTGGGCCATGGAGTTGATGGGGCTCATCAGGTGCATGGTGTAGGGGTACTTGTCCTTCTTGCCCGAGCAGTTCTTGGGCTTGCGGCGGGGCCGGTACTTGTAGTCCGGGTGCTCCTTCATGTGCAGCGCCCGCAGCCGCTTGGCCTCGTCGATGAAGGGCCGCTTGTCCGCCTCGCTCAGCAGCTTCCACTCGGCGCCCAGCCGCTTGGAGATCTCCGAGTTGTGCATCTTGGGGTTGTCCTGCGCCATCTTGCGCCGCTGGCCCCGCGACCACACCATGAAGGCGTTCATGGGCCGCTTCACGTGCGAGGCCTCGCTCGACTTGCTGGCCCCGCTCGACGACAGCCCCGAGCTGCCGCCGCCGCCGCCACAGCCCGGGGAGAGGCTGCCCCTGGACACGGAGCTGGGGCTGGGGGGGCTGGAGGGCGGCAGTGGGCGGGCGGGGAGGTGGCCGGCACGTGGTGGGGGTGGTGGGGTGGGTGGTGGTGGTGGTGGTGGGAGATGGGGAGGTGGGAGGGAGGGGAGGTGGCCGACACGTGAGGGGAGACGCTGGGCGGGAGGTGGGGGGCAGGGGGCAGGGCCGAGAGGTGCGGGGAACTGACCGGCATGTGGGGGTGGTGGGGGTGGTGGTGGGGGTGGTGGTGGGGGTGGTGGGGCGAGGTGGTCGCCGACAGGTGGTGGTGAGGCGAGGTCGTCCCGCCGACAGCAGCGGGGACGTGGCCGCCGAGATGTGCGTGGAGGAGGAGGCGGACGACGACGACGACGAGGAGGAGAACGCTGCTCGACGACCTGGGCGAGGACACCGACATGCGGGACACCGACATCTCTGGGGGCAGCCCCAGCCGAGGAGTCGGGGGCACCGCCACGCTCAGGCCGCTGCCCCTGGGGGCCGAAGCCTCCTGGGACGACGACGGAGGCGGAAGAGGGGTCCCGGACTGGCGGCGCCCCGGCTGTGGGGCCTGTAGCTGGAGGAGCTGCCGCCGCTGCCCACGCCCCGCTCCTGGGAGGACCCGAGGGCAGCGCCACGCTGAGGCCTCTGCCTGGGGCGGGGCGTGCGGCATGGGCAGGGCGCTCGGCGGTCCGCGGTGCTGGTGTGGGTGTCAGGCCGCAGGCCCAGCCCCCGCTCTGCACGTGGTGACGGCAGCGGCTCCGCCAGCAGGCCTCCCCTCGACGTGTTCACTCGAGCTAACACTGAACCCAAAGCCCAGCGGCTATAAGGTTCAGTGTAAAAGGCTTCAGAAAGACAGGAAGTCCGTGGTGGTGTGGAGGGGTGGGTGGGAGGTGAGTGGTAGGTGGAGTGTGCGAGAGGGTGGAGGTGGTGGTGGTGGTGGTTGGTGGACGTCGTGCGAAAGGAGGCCCTGGTCGTGGTGGTGGCAGCTGGTGGTGGTGGAAGTGTTGCAGAGGGTGGGTGGAAGGGCGAAGAGGAGGTGGACTAGGGGGGGTGGAGGGGGAGAAGTGATTGGGAACACTTCCCAAGAGAAGTCCCCCCCCCCCCGACCTAGAAGCAAGAGCACACCATCCAAGATAGAACAAACGAACAAACACGCAGTCATCAAGCGAACAATTAGCTTCGACTTGAGGAAGGTGTGGGACTCGGGGAAGAGACAGAAGACAAGCACAAGTCAGTAGGAGAGAGAGAGAGGAGAGAGAACGAAGAGGGAAGGAACAAAAGGAAGAAAAAGGAAAGAAAATCAATAAAGTACACTAAGAAACAAGCCAATGAGCGAGGTAGGACAAAAAACATAAAAAAAACAACAGGAGGAACAAGCTAAACAAGAGAAAGATCATTCAGCTGCCATCATGGCCCACAGTGAAAACCTACAACACGTTGGCTGTTCAAACGGACGGTCGACTCCCAAAGAAAACAAACCAACCGACAAGTTCACACAATGAGCGAGTGCGTTGCAGCACAAGCTTGAGGTATTCGTGAAAGCCAAATAGGACAGGATGAGTTACATGCCAAAATGAGAACCGATCTTGACAATCGGCTCCAGTACAGCGCGCGCGCGCACACACACACGCTCGCGAACACACCACACACACAACACACACCACACAGCGCGCGCGCGTGAAAAACACACACACACACACACACACACACACACATGTATGCATATACTTGTACCAGCAGAACACACCAGTTATTATTACATTCCTGTGTGAATGTATTCACATTCTTGCTTCGCCACTACTGTTGTCGTACTTTGGGGACCTGACCTATTGTACTTCAACGATATAAACTGTGATGGAAAACAGTTACGGTGGCACACGAAAAGCGTAATAATGACTCACAAAACAGCGATTGCAACTCACGAAATCAGTCATTTTGACTGAAACACTGACCATAACTCCCGAACCCAGTAGATACGGCTCATGGAAACAGCAATTACGACTATGAAACAGCAATTAATATGAAACGCATTCATTCCGAACTGAAAACAGTAATCACGACCGATAAAAACGGTAATCAGGAGTGATAAAAACAATCATAGGACTGATAAATACAGTCACTGGGACTGATAAATACAGTCATTGGGACTGATAAAAACAGTCATTGGGACGATAAACAGTCATTGGGACTGATAAAACAGTCATTGGGACTGATAAATAACAGTCATTGGGACTGATAAAAACAGTCATTGGGACTGATAAAACAGTCATTGGACTGATAAAATACAGTCATTGGACTGATAACGTCATTGGACTGATAAAAACAGTCATTGGGACTGATAAAAACAGTCATTGGGACTGATAAAAACAGTCATTGGGACTGATAAAAAGTCATTAGGACTGATAAAAAGTCATTAGGACTGATAAAAACAGTCATTGGACTGATAAAAACAGTCATTGAGAGATAAAAACAGTCATGAGGACTGATAAAAAGTCATGGGACTGATAAAAAGTCATGGACTGATAAAAACAGTCATAGGACTGATAAAAAGTCATGAGGACTGATAAAAACGTCATGAGACTGATAAAAGTCATCTAGGACTGAAAAACAGTCATGAGGACTGATCAAAAAGTCATTGGGACTGATAAAAGTCATTAGGACTGATAAAACGTCATTAGGACTGATAAAAACGTCATTGGACGATAAAAACGGTCATTAGGACCGATATAAAACGCATAGACTGATAAAACGGTCATTAGGATGATAAAAACAGTAACTGAGGTTGATAAACAGTCATGGGACTGATAAAAACAGTAATCAGGACTGATAAAACAGTAACAGGATGATAAACACAGGTAACAGGATGATAAAAACAGTAACGGGTGTAACACAGTAATTAGACGAAAATCATGGATGAAACAGTAATCATGATGATAAAGAACAGTAATTGGACTGATAAAACAGAATTGACGACGAACGGTCATCAGGAGTGATGAAAGAACAGACCGATGAAACGGTAATCAGGAGTGATGAACAATGACGATGAAAACGGTCATCAGGAGTGATGAAAACGTCTATGATGCAAAACGGTAATCAGGAGTGATGAAAACAGAACGGTGACGTGAAAACGGTACTCAGGGCTCACGAAACCAGTTTGTTTTCCATCACTGATGAATCAAAACCAGACACGACTGGCGAAAACGGTCATTATGACTCAAGAAAAACAGAACTTATAATCAATAAACTGGAAACAGCGACTAGGACCGATGAACAAGAAACCAGTCATTTTGACTCGTGAAAAAATGATGATTCGTGAAAACCTCTTCTTCTTCTTCTTCTTCTTGTTCTAGTTCTTCTTCTTGTTTTGGGTCTTCTTCGTACATTCAGACAGAAACCCCAGAGGCACTGGACGAAGGCTGCTGTACGTGGAGGCCCTCCAGAGATCCACAGAGCTTCCCCCGTCGGTGTGTCGGCAGGTCAGGTCTCTGCTCTCAGCTTTTTTAGTGTCGGACAGTCCTGCAGGAAGTGTTCACAGTCATTGAAGGGGGGGGGGGGGGGGGGGGGGGGGGGGGGGGAGGGCTGTACCACATGGGCACCCTGAAGATTCGCCAATGTGGAATTTTGTGAACATGTGGTGTTCGAGTCTGCAGTTATTCGTGAAAACAACATTCATGACTCGAGAAGACAATAATGATAACAATGACTCGTAAGAACAATAATCATGACTCGGGTGTACAGGAACCGACGACCCCTGCGCATGCACACACACACACCCTGCGCCAAAACCACTAGATATGACGATGGCGCTTGTGATAACTGATGGCCGAAAAAACAAACAAACAAACACGCAAGCAAGCAAAACGCCTACCGGGGCCGGAATAAGTTATATGATAGAGGAAGGGGGAGGGTTTGTAGAGGGGGGTGGGGGGGGGGGGGGGGGGTGGGGGGGGTCCGAAGGGAGATCTGGAGGTACTCCCAGGGGGGATGGGAAACACGTGCTCAAAATACACTTTTTACCAGGGGCCCAAGGGAAAAACTCTGTGTTGTGTGTGTGTGTGTGTGTTGTGTGTGTGTGGGGCGTGGGTGTGTATGTGCGTGCGCGCGTGTAGTGTGCGGAAAGAGTGTGTTTGTGGAAGTGATTGCATGTGTGTACGAGTGCTCGAGTATGAATGGTGTGTGTGTGTGTTTTGTGTGTGGGGGGGGGGGGGGGGGGGCGCGGGGTGTGTGTCGCGCGTGTTGTGGGCGTGTGTAATGTCTGTGTGTGCAGTGTGTAAGTTTGAGTATATTGAGGTATGGGTTGTTGTTTTATTGAGATGTGTGTATTTGTTTGTGTATTTAGGGAAGTGGTGTGTATTGCGTGTGTGTGTGTGTGGTGTGTGTGTTGTGTGTGTGTGTGTGTGTGTGTGTGTGTGGTACTGATGGTGCGCCGTATTTTGTCTGTTATTTGCTTTTTTTGTTTTTGAATGAAAAACGTTATATTGTTCATAAGTTTTTTTAAAATTCGAAAAACTTGATTAAATCTGACAATAAATTGGTTTCAGTCAGTCAGTGGTGGGTGTGTGTGTGGTGTGGGTGTGTGTGTGTTTTGTGTTTTTGGGGGGGGGTGGGGGTGGGGGGGGATGGGGTTGGGGGTCCAAAACGCCGACCATTTCTCTCCTCCGGCCCCTAATGAAATTTACACTGTTCACTGCTCACGGCTTACCGTGGTCGTTATGTTTTGATCATGGTTTCTCGTTTCCCCTGTCACTGTCTCCAGGTTTCTGGCGAGGTGATTGGATTAGCAGAGGTCGAGGTTTTTAACACTGTTTCCGACTACCCCCCCCCCCCCTCTCCAGAAACTGCCCGCCCGTCAACCAAGGACCTGTCACAGAACGTTACTATCCTATGGTGTAAAGGGGGATTTCTCTTCGCTTTTTTTTTTTTTTTTTTTAAAGGCGGCGTATCACTGGCAACGATATCTCTTTTCAGTTTGTTGCCCACAACAGACAACACAGGTGGATGTAACACTGAAAGAAGCTGAACTGAAGCGACTTTTGTTCAAGACAATTTGATCTTTGTGCTCTCTCTCTCTCTCTCTCTCTCTTCTCTCTCTCTCTCTCTCTCCTATCTCTCTTCTCTCTCTCGCGTTACTTCGTAGAGCTATACTATGATGTTCAATCTTTTTTGCTAAGGCCAGGGACCAATTTATGAATAGTTTGTCAATGGTTTGCTCTCTCTCTCTCTCTCTCTCTCTCTCGTGTATTGTCCTAAACGATTCGCTGACTAAATGTTGTAAACTTTCTCGTGACTGGTAACATTTGCAGTCCGTTTCATCATCAGTCTAACCACATTTTCACCTTTGCTCCCCAAACAAAATGAGCAAACATACAAAAACCAAAGCCCCAACACCTTCGACACATGTACACGCGCACGCGCGCGCGCGCACTCACCACACACACACACAGAAAGAGACAGACAGACAGAGAGACGGAGGAGGGGAGAGAATATGGAGGAACAAAGAGAAAGAGAGACAAAACAAGTGAAAGAGAAACCTTTATGTAATCGCCTACGAACGCGCCGAGAGTTCTTCAACTGCTTTCTAGCGTTGTAAAAAAAAAAAAAAACAAAAAAAAGGACCGAATGACACTAGGATTGCAAGCTATCGCTAAAGAGGGTATTATAGCTCGCCTACCACTTCTACAACACGAGGAGAGAGAGGGGAAGGATGGGAAAGGGAGAGCAGAAGAGGCCATAGCGGGAGGGGCGGGCGAGAGAGAAGGAAGGGGGGGGGGGGGTGGTAGGCGGAAGGGAAGGGGGAAATTATAGCCTAAGGTCTAACAATGCAGCAATCAGCCGCCCCACACGAGAGCGTCAACAAACAAGACACATCATGGTCAATAACTCATTCGACGTGCTGCGCCCCTAACCCCCCCCCCCCCCCCACTCACCTTTCCTCTCGTCGAGACCCCAGTCAGCTGTGCAGGCTCTTTGTGAGAGAGAGACAGAGAGAGAGAGAGAGAGAGGGGGGGGGGGGGGGGGGGGACAGGCAAGGCAAGCGGTTGCAACTGCAATGTCCTGAACTAAATGGCTGTATCCGCGACACATAAACGTGGGTTAAGGAAAGAAAAGAATACAGAAAGAAAAAGAATCCGCCTGACGCCTTCACTCTGTCGCGAAGGCGCTGCAGCCACTTCCAGCTACCCTGTCATGATGTTCGCTTGAAGACGGTGTCCGCCGCGGCTCACACGGCCACGGTTATCACCATGGTCTACAGAGGCTGCTGACCCCTCCTGGTTAATTAAAGTACTGGCTAACTTACTGGACTAACTGGCTTTGTTTGTTTGTTGGATTGTTTGAAAAACCCCTGTGTTCTGTCCGTCTGGAGAGAGAAAAACAGAAAGAAGAAAGATTTTTTTAAAAAAAGGAAAAGAAAAGGAATACGAAAAAACGAGATCTTTCGGGTCATGGCGGAGTTCCCGCTTTTTCCGAGCGCTCTTCCAGTTTCTTCGTTGGTTTGCCAGTTGTCTCTTCAAAAGCACAGGCATTATTCCGCCATTCACTGGCTAAACAAACAAACACCCGCAGGTACCCGTTATCACAGGGAGTTTTGAAAGAAGCCATTCCTCTTTAAGTTATTACTTTGGCTGTCGAGTTTTAAGTGCGATCAAGTTCGTTCGACACAGAACTTGTACGTACGTTATTTTCTTCCAACTGTCGGAGACCAGTCATCATTTTTCAGTGAGAAACATGTTAGGATGAAGGAGGAGGGGCTGAACGTCTCGCGAATCGCAAAACAATTGTAGTATGCACACTAGCATTTGGGTCCCTGTCCGTTTCCTCACCACTTTCTACAAAAAAATTTCCAACAACTCTAAACTTTCACAAACCACCGAATAGAATAGACGACTTCGATGTTCCTATCAAGTTCTACTTCAGTCCCCCTATAAAGTTACTGCTCTTTTGAAGCAGTCTCTTTAGCTCCGACTTAACTACACAAGCAACTACGATTCAACCGCTGAAGTATCGGCCTACACATACTCGTGTCTTCACAAAATCCCGTGGTCTCTCCGTACAGTGACGTGTCTATCAACTCAAACATCCGCACTACACAGAACTCACGGACCTTGTCATTCACCGTAAAGATCCTCGTGTATCCCTACTCTTCGCGAACCCGTGGCCGCCTCCTCCCAGCCCTGTTCTGCTCCCGATTCCCACAACTCCCTTTCTTTTCTTTGCTTTCCTTCTTTCTTTCTTTCTTTTCCCTTCTCCTACGACAGTTCGCTGCCACTACGGCCAATGGACTATGTTCGCTGCCACTACGGCCAATGGACTATGTTCGCTGCCACTACGGCCAATGGACTATGTTCGCTGCCACTACGGTCAATGGACAAAGGGGAACGTGTTATTCCCTGTAACTTTATACTCTCCACTCTCAAGTTCGTGGAGTTTTGCAAGGAATCCGCTCCATATTCCAAGGACTGATTAGTCCCCTCAGTTCTACACTTCCATAAACCCATGCATGATAATAATGCCCCTAGATAAACTAACTGAATATCGACTTCGCTTCTTTTCCTTCTTTTTTTTTCCCCAGCAAGACCTAACTGCTTACAGTTTTCATTCCTTCATTCATATATATATATATATATATATATTATATATTATACTCCTCACAGAAAGTCAAGCGGGGAAAAAATAATGAACTGGGCCAGACGGCATCGCGCCATCGTCGCCAGCGCCATCGTGTTCTCTTCTCCGGTGACTTCAGGTCAGCACTGGCCTTCCAACACCGATGGACGTCGGTCAGTGTTGAGACTACATGGACAGAGAGATTTGCAGACTGCCGGCTACGGTCGCTGAACATGGCCGCTATGGGGCGGGGGCAGTTTAATGGCATGGGTTGTCATCGAGGTAGGGGGGTGGGTGGAGGTGTAGTGGTGGGAGTGTTGCTCGACATTTTGCTAGAGGTATACTTAGCACCATCCGCTCGGGATCAGACTGAAAACTGATCAGGTCTCTCGTATTACTTCAAATTAACGGCTCACACTTTTCTTTTTAACCGACTTGCGGCCAGGACGATGGCATCCATTCTGGCCCATGTCTTGTGCATCCATTTGCTGTGCTCAAATCCTAAGATACAATGTAGCATTTCGACGTGATCTTTAGCGAATGCATGTATGTATAACCAAACCATCCCTAATTGACCGACGGTGGGATAAAGAGTCCAGACGCGTGTTCCTACCGCTGTCCGATTCCTCCCATGTCTATTTTGATAAGTGTCTGTGAGGCTCCTGACACTCAGTCATTCTCTCACAGGTTCTGGCCTCATTTGATGCCTTCATCCCGCACAGTGCCGAGGACAGTGCATCAGTAGGTCAGTCAAGTGTTTGTATGGGCAACGCAAGTGGTATTACTGACACATTAAGGGTGAATATCACGTACATATATGCCACCACACACTCACACACACACCACACACACACACACACACCACACCACAATACACATGCTACTAATGATGTTATGTTGCAAGATGTGACAACGTAGGATTAGTTTAGTTGAATGTTGAACTTGATCATCTGTGCCCCACAAAACCTCTGGTTTTCATATGGCAATTAAATATGTTCTTGTTCTTGTTCTTGGTTCTTGTTCACATACGCTACATACTCTACATCTATGCAGAGAGAGAGAGAGAGGAGAGAGAGAGAGTGGAGAGAGAGAGACAGAGACTTTTCGTTTCCACGTCGTGTTCAGTAATCAAACATCATCACTCAATGATCTAAACTGCGCGTGAACGTTACACTGGCAATGGTAACTCACTGAGTGAACAGTCTACACATGGCAATGGTAACTCACTGAGTGAACAGTCTACACTGGCAATGGTAACTCACTGAACTGTAGGCCTAGTTCACATCCAAACTTGTGTCACACAGTACCTCGACAGCATCAACGGTTTGAAACTTCGAAACCGCCTGTTGATTACATTGCCTGTATGTTACAATTAACAGTTCGCCTTACGGCAGTTGACTTCCAACAGTCTTCCATGTGCGTCGTAACTGTATAACTCATTAACAAACCGTATTCTTTGCATCTTCAACATGACAATATCGGCCGAGTTCAGACTGCTGGAAAGCTGGTGTGTGTGTGTGTGTGTGTGTGTGTGTGTTGTGGTGCGTGTGTGTGTGTGTGTGTGTGTGTGTGCGTGTGTGTGTGTGTGTGCGTGTGTGTGTGTGTGTTTCCTCGTGTGAACCACGGAAATCTGCATGAACAAAACAAACCAAAATCTAAAACGAAAAAAAAAAAAAAATGTTGAGTCAATCAAGTTGTTGCCCGTTCAAAGTGTCAGTCGACCGGTTAACGAGACTAGCGCTTGTGACTCGGTGAATCATTCGTTCTCCGTCGTGTTTCTTTACACTATTAACAGCTCAGTACGAGGCCCCGACTCATACACGGTGTACGTGTTAGAAATATTATGTACACAAACTGGAATCAACAGAACGTGGAAGGGTGGTGAGGAGGGGGGGGGGGAGGGGGGCGTCGCTATTGAACTAGACTCCGATAATCTCTTACCATTGTCCAAAGGCTCTGTCTTGATGCGCGAACTCCCAAATCCGCTTTTCACATTTGGATGAACCGCTTCCATTGATAAACACCAATACTTAACACTTCATATTAAAAGCTGAACTGCACACGACTCTGTCAACTGAAATGCCACACCGGGACAACTTAATCTGCCGGGCTTTCAAGTTCATAGAAAGCTGGAATCGGCTACGACAGGCGACTCCGAATCTCTCTCTCTCTCTCTCTCTTCAGACATGAAGCAAAGAAAAGCAAAAACCAGGCCAATACTCACTTGATCAGATCAGAACGACGGTACGCACACAACAATCAACCCGGATAATCCGTGATTCTTGAAAAACAATAGACTTCACACCGAGGGCGAGTGCAATGATACACGGCGGAGCCACGCTTCTCACGGTCAGTGAAGTGGCCGCCACGAGACGATCATGAACCAGGAGGTAACGTTCAATTTCAGCACCGCACGGAGCGCTCGTCGACTGGGGCGTCTACCGTCTTGACAATCTCCCTTTGCTCTACTGTCAGCGACAGTTCAAAGAGCAGTTTTGTGCCGTTTGTGTGTGTCCATCACACGACAGAATTCTAATCTCACCCGTGAAACAAGACGGCACAAAAGCCACTGGGAACCGCAGTTGTGTCCCCTACACTTCGCTGGTTGGATAGAAGCGCAGCGTAGCCCGCCCTCCGATTGACGTGAGCCCCGCCCTCTCCGGCTCGCGCGTCTGCGGCGACGAATGGTTGCCGGTTGAGGAAGCGGCGAGCAGCGGTGTGACAGCTTGTTTTCAGGTAAGTGACGTATCATCCGACAGCGAGGCGAGCTTTGCTTAAAGGCCGGACAAAAGAGGAAAGCAGTTTGTAGCGACTATCTACGCGCAAGCCAGAATGATCGACAATAATGGTCTTTGACTGTGGCGTTAAGTCTCTCCCACTTCCCCCTCCATTATCCACCCCCCTCGCCGCCCCGCACCCACACACCACGCACCGCCACTCACGCACTCAGTCCTCGCCTTTACTGTCACGGTTAAAGGAGGGGTGGTGATGGTGGTGATAGTGGTGGTTGGTGGAGGTGATGGTGGTAGAGGAGGAAAGGAGTGGGGGGGGGGGAGGGGGAGAGGATGGTTGTGCAAGGGGAGGCAACTGAGTGGGAGCGCCGAGAAGGAAGGAGCCGAGGTTTGGGCAGACGATGGAGTGAGCCGGGTGTGTTGTGCGTGCGCGCGTGTGTCTGGATCATCTCCATCTGTGACCCGGTGCCTGGAGGAGGGGCGGGGAGAACAAAAGAGTGCGGGCCACTCAGGACTGGAGAACAAAAGGCGAATAGCGACGCTTCATTGTGTACGGGCTTTGCTAAGTGGCGGGAACAGGCGGCGTATGACAAGCTAGTGGTCGCTCTCCTTTCTTTTACCCCTCCCTCCCCCCCCCCCCCCCCCCCCCCCCCCCCCCCCGTTCACCACCCGACCACTTCCTCTCCTTCGGCCTATGCCGTGTCGTCGCCGCCGCCATTGTCGTCTGCTCGTGCCGTGCTTTCGGCGTTCGTCACCGAGATGGGGGAGGGGGAGGAAATGACTGAGGGAAGAAGGGTGGATATTACAGTGACGCGTTCCTTGATCATGTTCAGCACAGGTGCATGTCATAGAAGAAGGCCTTAATAAGTTTTGTTACTTAGCCAACATAGAACATTGCGTACAATATGAGAATGTTGCAAACAATGATATTCCAATAATATTCTTGTAAGCACACTTAGCGTCCTCTATACTTTGTGACGAGCATTTAGTCTACCTCAAAATCGACTCCATTTCTCCATCTATCACTAACAGTAGGTTACCACTGAAACACGGATTGAAAGACCCAGAAACCAGCCGCCGTGGCAAAGTGGGTTAACCGTCGCGGACTCTCGGCTGGGAGGTCGTGGTTCAATTCTCTTCAGAGCCGTTTATTTGTGAGATTTTTCCGTCCCGATCGGCTCCAAACCCAAAGCTGAGTCAGCTATGGGCTAGATTTCGAAGACTGGGATCACACAGTCGAGTTTCGTCCATTTAATGGAGAGTGACGCTCAAATTTCCGGACCAACACTGCAGGTGTTTGTATTTCTCGGGCCTATTTGGCGCGGGGGTATGTTTTGAAAGTGTCATGTTTTCTCAGACCAGAGTGGAAATCTGTAGCATCATCTTCATCGTTCATTCATATTTTCATTCATCAGCATTGAATTAAAAAAAAAGAAAAGAAAAGAAAAGAAAAGAAAAGAAAACAATCAAACAAAACCGTGGAAGTAAAAAAAAACGGAAAATATAAACTGTAATCTGTCTGTCTGCCTCTCTCTCTCTCTCTCTCTCTCTCTCTCTCTCTCTCTCTCTCTCTCTCTCTCTCTCTCTCTCTCTCTCTCTCTCTCTCTCTTCGTTTTCTTCTTCACCTTTCTCTTCTTTTTCTTCTTCTTCTTCTCCCTCCTCCTACTCTTCTTAGCTAGAGGAAGTAACGTTTTCTTCCGCGATGGTTGCTCTCTTCGTCTGGTTGGTCTCTTTGTCTGGTTGGTCTCTTTGTCTGCTTACGAGATTACGTAAAAACTACCGCATCAATTTCAACAAAAGCAGATGGAGAAACGTCGTGCGCCACAAGGACGAAAAGATTACAGTTGATGCACGATCCGGATCCGAAGGGTGGGTTCAGGATCCGTTCCACTTTGGTTTTGATTTTGGTTAAAAGGTTAAGGTGGAATTCCCATAGCCTATCATCGGCCGTAGGGACAGCGAACTGTCAGAGATTCTCTGAGTCTAGGGCACGGTGTGATAGTAGGCGGAGCACATACCTCTCCTTCCGCCGCCTTTAACCTTGCCTGAACTGAATCAGGTACCCATTTACTGTTGGGTGGACAGAGACGGTTTTGAAACAGGAAAACACACACACACACACACACACACACACACACACACACACACACACACACACACACACACACACACACGACACTCCATGTATCTGGAACTCGCTGCCGTCAATTCCGCAGGCAAAGCGCTCTGATCATAGAGCTGCAAGCCTCTCTGCGTTCCGTGACTGTGTCGTTTTAAGTCTGTGGAGGACTACGCGCCAAAGCAGTTAGAGGAATTATCTCTTTTACCGTGTGAGGCTGTTTTTCTTCGTGTTTTTTCCCGAGTAGGCCTGCCGGAAGCCTGTCTGTACGTCACTAGATCTATGTCTCAGTGTCACCCTGTCTGCCTGTCGCCTGTCTGTATGTCACCGTGTCTGTACATATCGCCGGGTCTATTACGTCTACCCCCCCCCCCCCCCCCCCCCCTCCACACACACACACACACACTAACCAAACCCTAATCAAACCTTGACCCTGACCGTAACACACAGACACAGTGAAATATACCCCTGGTGACATATAAAGGTTGCGACGTATATAGGAACCCTCATGGAAAACGAAAAGGTGACACAAGAGACATAGTGACATAGAGGCACGGTGACACAATACAAGCATGACGACGTGTAAAAGGTGACACAGAGACATAGTGACATCATAGAGGCACGGTGACACAATACAGGCATGACGACGTGTAAAAGGTGACACAGAGACATAGTGGCATCATAGAGGCACGGTGACACAATACAGGCATGATGACGTGTTAAAGGTGACATAGTGACATCATAGAGGCACGGTGACGCAATACAGGCATGACGACGTGTAGCAGACACGGTGGCCCATAGGGTTGATCTCGGCTTTGACT
>CM031613.1:4736799-4752827 GCA_018398815.1 Conus ventricosus
GACTACATATATCTGTTTCTAGTCTGTTTGGTTTAAAATCACCACTTTCTCATCACACAACACACTACACACACACACAACATACTCGACAACGTGCGCAAGCGCGCGCACACTCACACACAGATGTGTGCACGCGGGCGCGCTCATATGCGGCATGGTTTGTGCTCTGTAGGCCTGTGTGTGCATACTCCTGCATGCACGACGTGCGCGCCTGTGTGTACATTATGTACGCATGCCTATGTACATGGGCGTACACGCGCTCGTGCGCATATGTATGTGCGTTTGTGCGCTCACGTGTCTCTATGCATGCGAACGCGCCTCTGTGTGTGTGTGTGTGTAAATCGTCGTCGTCATTGTCATCGGAACAGTATTACTAGTAGTAGGCCGTTACAGTAGTAGTAGTACTTGTAGTAATAGTAATGGCAAAAGCGTTACTACAGCGTTCGTTTGATCATTTGTAGGGAACGAAGGATCAAAAGATGACAGTTATAACTAATCAGCAGCAACGACAATAACAGCAATGATGGCGACAATAATGGTGGTGGTAAATTTCAAGATAATGATTTTAAGTGTAATATCAGTGAGGATGAAAATGCTAATGGTAATAATGATAAGAGTATTGATCATGATAATAATACTAATTATGACGATGAGTGAAGATGTTAATGAAAATGATGATAATAGTAATGATACCAATAATACTGCTAGGCTACTACTAATAATAATAATAATCCGGCGGCAAGAAATGCAATGCGCTACAGAGCAAGTAAGGGCAGTAATTTAAGCATGCGATACACAAGAACAGAGCCTGGGGTCGTTTTTCGAGTGTATACCTATTAGGCTACATGTGACACCTCGCTGTTATTCAAACGCCGTGATGCACTGGCGTTGCTCACAAATTGATGATAGTAATGGTTGTCGTCCTAAACGACAACTCGTCAGTTATGATTAACATATGCACGACAAGGTTTATATTATTAAAAATGTAATGCAAAACACGCGGTTTTGTGTCTGTAAATAAATAGTATAACAATTGTCATTTTATATTGTTGCTAAGTTCTAAAATATTTCCAATTCTGATATAGAATATTGAACTTTTATATGTTCAAAAAAGTTAAGAAAATTTTAAAATTTATTAATTAAAATGAATACAAGGAATACTATTTTTCTATTTTAAAAAAGGGTCAATTACTTTGAGTTACCCCATGTTTTGTGTGCTGTGAGTTTGCGAGTGGTTTTTTGAAATACTACGCCGGGAAATCGTTTGGGCGCAAAAATTTACTGACTTTTTAATCACACACTTTTCAAAATCGTAGGCCTTATCCCCTGGGGCCCAGAATTATCTTGGAACTCTCTTTTCCGTGGCTGCCCTCATAGATTTGCCAGCCGACTTGGGCTTTTTTTCGTCCTCGTTTTGTGTTCGTGTTCTTTAAACCCCCGGGTTCTGATCCCCAGCAAAGACTGGTTAATTTCAGCAAGAATGCGAAGCAGAGCAAAAAAGATGGGGAAATTTCATTAAAATTTTGAAGGAAAGGAAAAAAAAACAAGAGGCTGCCTGTCGAAAGGGGCGATTTTCGTGCCCTTCCAGCTACGATCCGGTCCTTCGGGTTTGGGTTGGGTCCCCCAACATAACAAGCAAGGAGGACGTTATGAAGGGTCATCCCTGACAGTCCTATGGGAAAAGACATGACTCCCAAAATTTAACGTGGTACAGGATGACATCAAAAGGCTGTTGAAGAGTCTGCCAGTTTTAAAACCCGGGGAAAAAATGCTTCCCCAACTGACACACACACACACACACACACACACACACACAACCAAAACAAAACACACACACCACCCCACACACCCCCCCAAAAACCAAAAACACCAAACTTTACCCCTGTTCACTTCTTAACGCCACTTCCCCCTGCAATCTTTTACTTTAAAAAATTACCGGGGATCCCGAAGTTTCAGCGTTGTTATCTCCTGTTAGTAATTCGGGGCAGGCGTTTAGACACAAAAGGGAATTTTCTGTTTTGGCAATCACGAGTTTTGTCCTCTCAATATATGACTGCGCGTCTCAGTGCGAGAACCATTGAGCCAACCTGGGGCAATCCCAAAAGAGTGTGAATATCATGAAACCCCAAAAAAGTTTTTTCAGCATGTAATTTACTCCCAAAATATTTTTAAATTTGTATCTTAAAAAGTGGTAAACTTTCCAATTTTTCCAATTTTTTTATTTTTTTTTTGCACAAAATCTATTGGCATCTTTGTTATAGTGATTTTTTATTTTAAAATTCCCAAATTTACACTTTTTAAAGCACACCTATATTTTTATTTTTGTTTAAAGGGCACCAGATAGTTTTTTTAAACACTAAATGTGTCAACCCCCTTTGTTGACACTTTAAAATATTTTTGACGCCTGGTCAGAAATAAATCTTTGGCAACGTGGTTTGACAATAGGTTATGTTGTAAAACAGTCCTACCATTTTTTGACTAAGAAACGGAATATAATTTTCCAACGAACTAAAAAATTTCTAGACATTGTTACTGACTTAAGGTATATAGGCTACCCACGCTTTGTGTACAAACAAAAATAGTAAATCGGGGGTCTGGGTGACTCTTACGATTCTAAAGCGGGGGTAATCTCTCTTTAAATTTTTTCTGTCTCTGAAATAACAAATTGACAGTGCATTTTTTTTAAAAATCACACATTTTTTCAAAATTATTTTTCCTCAATGTGTGCTATTTTTTTTGTTAAAAATCTCGTACAACCTATGGTTAATCCGACAAAAGGGTTTTTGGTCTCGGTGCAAAGTAGTTCGCCAAAGGAAAGATGGTTCACTCCGCGGAAAATGGGAAGCCAGAGGGCGGCACATTCCATGCTGCCACTCCCACCCTCACTGCTACTTTCCACGCGTGCCCAAACGGGGGCGAGAAGGGCGGGAGGCAACTGGTGCCCGCGCCGAACTGTCATAATTCTCGGAAAAGGGTTCCCGGGTTTTTTCTTTTCCAAAAGACGAAGAAAGGGAGATCATTTTCTGTGTTACTTTTCCAATCGTTTTTTTAAATTAAGAGGAGAAGGAGAGGAGAGAGAGAGTCGTTCAGCCGTGACGGGGAAAAAGCCCCGCGATGTTGTCATGCAGAACCGAGAGAAGGACGTACTCCACGCGCGCAGTTGTGTGGTTGTGTTGTGGGGTTGTGGAGAGAGAGAGAGAGAGAGAGAGAGAGAGAGAGAGAGGAAGAAAATGCAAGGTACACAGCCTACATACACACATTATGGGTGCTGCACACACACCCGCACGCACGCACGCACCACACACCACAAAACCACACACAACCACACACCACACACACACAAAAACCACCACACAACTTGTATGAAGAGAACGCATGTGCAAAACAATGACCAGTGCTCACACGGCGCACATAGCACACACTGAGAGAAACGTCACAGACGGGGTTTAAAAAAAACAGTTTTAATTGAACCAATTTTTTCACCATTTTTTTTTGTGTTTTTTGCAGATGCAAGAAGGGGGTTAAACTGTAGGCGTGAAGATCTTGTGGCAAACCACTGCGTACCTTATGCAAAACTGCTGTATTTGCTCTGGCATTTAACCCAAATCAGTTTGGACCACACCCCAAGAACGTCGCTGATTTGGAGGGCATACCAACGCTTTTCGTGTACCAAATCCCCCCCAAAGACTGACCATAAAACACCACTTCCCACATGATGGGAGCTGCCACCAGCAAAAAAGCACGGAGGAAAAGGCAACATCACATGGAAGCAGGAATCAACTTTCATGTGACGTACCCTCACAAAAGGGCATTGAGCTCCATACATGGAATTTAGGATATGACTTTCCCCCCGGCCACAATTAAAGGAAGTATTCATATGGCGCTTGTAGGGGGTCCCCAAAATAATTGTGAATGCATTCAAGAAACGAATGTGGCATGGGTGAAAGTGACCACTGAGTGTATTTTAAAACAAGGGCTGGAAAGGGAAAAGGTGCTGGTCAGTTTTTTGAACACTGAGTAGCACCACTAGGAGAAGGGGGGAAAGAGCCCGTTTTAACCCCAGCAGATGGCCAGAGACTCAAACCTGCGGCGGTGGTCCTTTTGCGCCCAGTTTTTACCAGGTGATGATAGATAGTGGGGGAAAGCTACAGGGGGAAAAATTTAAAGAAAAGAGAAAGAAAGAATTCTTTGGTTTAAAAGCGGTTATTTACACCGAACCTTTTCGTGTTTCAGCCCTTCACCCTTCACCCTTTTACCCTTTCCCCCTTCCCCCCCTTTTCATCTTCCCCCCGTGAGGGGTTGAAGAGGGCCCAGGTTGGGGAACATCCCGGTGTTCCCCACCGTACCAACTCCAGGGGAGGAGTTGAAGCTCGTATTTGGGCAGAACAGAGGAAACGCGGAAGAAAACGAGACTCGTATCTCCGGGGGAAAAAGGTTCGGGGGGGCAGTAAAATTGTCTCAGAGAGAAGAGGGGAATGAGAAAGCGGGGAAGCTTTTTTATTTGAGGCAGGCGGGGTCCTCATGATTACGGGAGAGTTTTCCCGGGGTTGGGATTTTTTGGATAACGGAATGTGAAGGCCATGTTTTTATAAAGCGGAACAGGTTATTTTTTCTCTGGGTGTGAGGAGAGATACATGTTAAATTGATTTGCTCTGGGTGTGAGGAGAGATACTTGTGAGATTTATTTGTCTTCAGGTTGGAAAGATCGTTGTAAACTCTTTTACAATGGTTGTGTTTTTGTAAATTGTTTTTCCCCTGAAGGAGAGGGGGGAGAAGAAAAACATTCGGTGTGCGTTTTTTGGGTTTTTTGGGAAAAGTTTTGCGTGTGCGTATGGAGTAAAACTGTCATAAAATGCGGGTATGAAAAAGTCAGTGTGCGGGGGGGTGCCCCCCCGACTCCATTTCCCGGTAGCTCCGTTTTTTTTCCCCCCGGAAAAAAAAAAAAAAAAGAAAGATTTCTATTTGTGCCCTTGGGGGTTTTAAAAAAAAAAAAAGATTTTTTTTTTCCCTAAAGGGGGTTTGGGGAAGAAAAAAAAAAGGTTTTCATTTGTCCCCTCAAGGGTTTGGGGAAGGAAAAAAAAAGAAATTTAAATTATTTATTGTGTAAATATTTGCTTTGTTTTTGTTTTTTCTATTTCTAAGTTTAGGGGGGTTTGCTTTCTTTTGGGTTTGCTCTACTCCAAAAGGGTTTTTTTTTTTTTGGTGGGATTTCTTTTTGACCCTTCCCCCACCCGGGGACCGATGCCCAACCTCCTCGCCGAACCTGGCAGCAAGGGGGCAGGGCGTTGAGGAATCGCGTCCTCCCCTAAGGTTTTATATTTTTGCCCCTTTCCCAGGATGATAGCCCCAACCCTTCCTGCGTTTAGCGGGGGACATGGCTTTTGGGGAGTAAATAGTTTTTTTCCCTTCTCTTAAATTCTATTTTTTTCGCTTTCCAAAATTGTTTCAGTTTGATTTTCCCCTTCCCCCTAAGTGGGGACAACTTCTCCTCCGTAAAACGCTAATAGTGTAGGGGTGAGGTTGATTCCCGCTCCCCAAAATAAACATTTTAAAATTTTTGATCTTTTTTTTTTTGGGGGGGTGGGTGCGAGTTTCTTGAGTTTGGTGAATGTGCATTTATGAGATTGTTTGTATTTTTATTATTCGTAGTGTGGTGTAATTGTGCAGTGATTTGTTTTTCCCCCGCTCCAGTTTAAACGGGAACAGTGACCACTAGGGTGCTTCTGTGGGCTTCTTTTGCTTTTCTTGATTTCTGCTCCATTCCGGTCCTGTGTACCTTTTCTTTTCCTTTTCACCCCCTTTTTTTCAAACCTTAAACCTTCTCCTAATAACGCCTATTTTAGTTTTTTTTTCAAATTTTTTCATTTTTTTTAGGTAAGTTTTCCCGTAGTTTGTTTCCCCCCCTCTTTTTAATTGTTTTGTTTCCATTTTTTTTTAAAATTATATTCATTTTTTGTAAAGGCGGTCTTTTTTTGTCAATTCTTTTAAAATTAAATAAGAAAGAAAGACGACAACAAGAACATTTGAAACTAAAATTTTATAAAAATTTATTTTCAGAAAACTTTATTGTTTTTATTTCTTTTTTTTTTGGGGAAAAAGTTTTAAATTTAAACTTCTTTTTGTTTTGAAAATTTCCCAAAATTTGAAACGTTGCAAATTTTTTTTGGGGAAAAATACATTCCTTTGGGATTCATATCTACCCCTGTTTTAGTAAGCTTTTTGTTAAAAAACCGGGAAATTGAATTCTGTATTTGTATATCATAATTACGGTTTTGTGAAACAAACATTATCATATATCGCCTTATTTTTATTTTTACTTTGAGTTGTTTTTTGGGGTTTTAATCTGACGGTTCATTATGGGTGATTTTGAAATAGTTAAAAAAAGCGGGGAAGCTTGGGTTTTAAAGGAGAAAAACTTATTTAAATATGGCAACAAGCACAGAAGGGCAAAGGCTAAGACGAGGGAAGCTGAAGAAAAAAATTCAGAGGGAAGCTGAAGCAAATAGATACAGAGGGAAGCGAAAAAATGACTACGAGGGGAATTGAAGAAAAAAGATTACAGAGGGGAAACTGAAGCAAAAAAGCAATTTAAGTTTTTAGGCAGTTAGAACTAGAGACTGATGCTGAAATTTTAAAAAAATCCAGGGCCCAGAGAACCCCCCCCATTCCCCCAGCGGTTCCCCGCAGCCAGCCTCAACCCAAAAAGGGCATTTATTCCAAAGGTTCCACCTTTAAAAGGAAAAAAAGGGGGACATTGATAGTTTTCTTTTTTCCCTTTTTTAAAGTCACGCAACGTTTGGGTTGGCAAAAGGGAAAAGTGGACATTGTATTTGCGTCGTTTTTTTAAGGGTAGGGTTGAATTGTACCCCCACTGCACGAACAAAATTTTAACTTTTGGACAGTTAAAGAAAGAACTCCCAAGAAATTTTTAAAGTTCTGCTGACGTTTTCACGAACGTTTCCGTTCTGTGCGCCTGAAAAAAGGAGAATCGTTTCCGTCTTTTTGATCCGCAAGATCTTTTTTGGGTCGAGGATCGATTTATCTAAAACGAAAAAACTTTTCAGTCACTGCGAATCCCTTCTTTGAGAACACTTTTTCAGAGCTGAGCAAAGATCTGGCCACTTTCCTTTAAAAAAAGGCAATTTGAAAACGTTAGGAAAAGTGTCAGAGGGGACAATTTTACGCCACCCAAAAAGGGCGTGGCTAGGAAAAGGGAAAATTTTTCCCTCTTTGATCTCAGGGGTCATGTACTATCCCTCAGGACAGGGAAATTACAGGAAAGGGAAACGTGGGGCATTTTTGGGGTCCCAAGGATTACCCACCTAGGAACGGAAGGGGGTTTTCCGCGGTTCGATGACTTTTGTCAATACGTACTCACCGCCGGACAGACCCTTACTTCTCGCAAACGTTCCGAGTCTGGACAACGCCACCACGTAGCCCCTTTTGGGCCAGTTTTTGTGGGCCAAAAAAAAGTTTACAAAATCATCAGCGCCGATCAGACAAGCGCTGTTTTTTTTGTGAAGGCAAGTTCCATCTGAAACGAAATTTCCCTTTCAGACCCGGGGATTTAAAAACCCCCAATTTGTCCCAGATTTTGAAGAAGGCCTTGTTTTGACACCCCATCAACTGTTGATGGCTGGTGTTTGAAAACGGAGCCATCAATGGGTTGCAGGCTTTTTGTTTTTGCGGGAAAACCTGGGTGCACCACTGCTGGTGTACAATCTTTCGTGTTCAAACCAGTTTCAACACTGTCCAAAAGTGTAGGTCGTTTGGGGCAAGATTGAAACTTTTTGCTGGCGAAAATTTCAGCGACACCAAAGTAACCCTACTCCGGGTTTCTTACCCCCCTGTGTCATTATAAAACCCCGTCGCGACTTGATCTTGGGGAATTTGCCAGGGTCCTACAACATGGTGGTGCTGGAGGGTGTTTGTTTTCCTTTTCTTTAGTACTAATCAAATGTATAGAGCGGGGGAAAAGGGTACAAAACCCCTAAAGTCTCAAAACTGGGGTGAACTCCAGATTACCCCCCCAAAGATTTAAAAGAAAATGAAGGAAAAACGAACGCTGACGACAATACTTTGCGCAAAACAGACTTTCACGACGTACAAACCCAAACCAACGTACATACTGGGCTCCTAAAAAATTTTCAAAGGGGGTGTACCTGGACAGACGACAGACAGGGTTGTGGTTCCCAAAACATTAGAGAAACAGTCTGCACACGGCTCATGATGCATTTTTCGCGGTCACTGTGGGATCAAAAAACGTTTAAAAAGAGTTCTTGATTTTTTTTTATTGGCCGGGGGCACAAAGGAATTACGAAAAAGCCGTCTGTGACATCTCCAAAAGACATCTCAGAAAGGTCGCGTCCCTGGACCTTTGCACAAAATGCCTCTCATTTTTTCCTTCCATTTCGGAAAGGGAGCTATTGTCTTTGGAAACCCTTTACCACTGTCTTTCTTCCGGGTATCGCTATAAAACTTTACTTTGGGGGATACGGCGACAAGGGATCCAAAGCGATTCCACTGAAAAAATTGTACGTATCTGTCGCTGAAGCTTTACTTCGATTTTTTTTTCCCGAGTGGTCTTCCAGACGAAATTCTTCGGATTTGGAACGCAATTCATTTTTGATCTCTGAGAGAAATTTTTCAGACGTTGCAATCTCTTCCCTTTCAACCCCGCCTATTCCCCAATCGAAAGGCATGGTTGAAAGTTTCAATGGAATGTTGAAGTCCATGTTGAGAAGGTTGCGGCAAAGCCCCAGGAAAGGGATCGTTTCATACCGGGTTTGCTTTTTGATACAGGGAAATGCCGAACGAAACGCTGGGTTTTTCACCATTTGAGCTTTTTTTTTTCGGACCTCACCAAGGGACCTTTTTAATCTATTTATGACAAAAAGGCGGAAAAAGACGGACATACCTACGAAAAATTTTTACCAATACGTTTTTGAACTGCATAATCTTTAAGGATGCATGTGAGTTTTGCTCAACGTCGCTGATAGAAAAAAAAGTGTGTACAAGGGCTTTGCAGACAAAAAGCAAAGGGATTTCCTTTTTGGTGGGGATAAAGCCTTGGCTTTAACTGAGAACAAAACAAGCTTCGGTTTTTGGAAGGGTCCTTTCAGGGGTCGAAAAACTTTCTGAATAAAATTATAAGACAAAAAAAAGGGAAACCTGAGAAGGTATTTTATGGAACAGTTTAAGAAGTAGTGAACTACAAAAGTTCCCTAACCGTCTTGAGTGGATATGCCTATTCAGAATGTGTCAAAATGACAGACATTATCATGATAATTTGTACCCAAAGTAACGTACAGGCAGATCAAAAGGTTTTGAAAAAAAGCAAAATTTGGGTGTTTACACTACCATGCAGTGTGTTGTACCCCCTTTCCATTCGTCACAAAAGGTGAACCAGAGGGTGTTTGGGGCTGTCAGATTTTTAAAGTCAAAAAGAACAGCTCAAAAGACATTTTAAAAACTTTCAGGAGTTTGACGGGTACCCAGGGCAGAAATGGTATTGAAACCCCCTTATTCAGTTAACTTCTGAAAATACCCGCAACCGACCAAACCCCCCCCCATTTTTAAAAAAAGAGGGTTTGGGGGAGAAAAACAAGTAATCTGGATTTTAAAAAAGGGTGAACCTTCTAATCCCGTACAGCCACCAGTTGTATTGGTGGGCAAAACCTAGGATCGGGGGCGTTTCGCATCGATTTCAAAAAGTGAATAAGCACGTGTTCGATCCCACCCTCCCCAAAAAGAAGAACTCTTGTCACCTCAAAGGAACAAAATTTTTGGGAAAAAAGACTTAATAAAGGGTTTTTGGCAGTTCCAATGGCTGAAGCTGACAAGGAAAACCGCTTTAAACACCTTTTGGTCTTTTTTAGTGGACGAAAATGCCATTTGGTTGCAAAAGCCCCCGCTTCTTTTGCCAAATGATGCGACCCTGAAACTCCAAATGTGGGGGCAGTCATTTTTTTGATGACATTTTTTTGGCTGCAAAGTCAGGGGTGACCCCCTTTTTAACTTACAGGTTTTTTGCAGACTCAAAGTTTTTTGGTTTTTACTGCAAAAACCACAAAAATTCGGCCGGGTTTTTTTAAATCCGGTTTTTGGGGGCAACTTTTCATGGGGAAAAAGATCCCGGGGGAAAAAAAGGGAAAAGATTTTATCCTTTTCACAAAAAACCCCTACAAAAAAAAAAGATCAGGGTTCACGGATTGTTGTTTAAAATAGACGATATTACCCCCCTTTGCGCCCTGACGGCCCCCTTTGCTGAACTGACGAAAGGGAAAAAAAAAAGTATTGTGTGGTCGATGAGTGCGAAGGCTTGGATGTGTCAGAACACCCTCAAAATCATTTCCCGTTCTATTGTTCCCCCCCCATCAAGGCTTTATTTAAGAACTGATCCAGTTCTAAAGGGAAAGGAAACGGGACTGTTGCAGGGAAAAAAGTGCTTTGAAAATCCTGCAATACGCCAGTAAAAGTTCTCAAAACACAGGGGGAAAAAAACCCCTATTGAGAGAGAGTGCTTGGCTATGTTGGGCATTGAGAAGTTCGCCGGTTTTTTGACGGAAGAAAAATTTTAGTTACAGACTGACCAAGGCCACTGACGTTCTTTAAAAAGCAAACTAAAACGCAGGTTATTAAGTGGTCTTTTGGGTGCAGGAATTCCAGTTTACTGTTGAAACCCTGCCTGGAACACAAAATGTCTGGCGATTTGTTGTCAAAGGCGTGAATATTCATGGACAAATGTAACTGTCTTTTAGGGGGAAAGATATTCCGTTTTTTTTTCTTTCTTAATGTTCGGTATGACACTTTTGCGGTGATTGTAAAAGTACTACGTTTAAATCAAATGGTATTTTGCATAATTTGCTTATTGAAGTGACTTAAAATTTTGCAAAACAAACAAATACTTGATGTTTATGTAATACATATTTATTTTTGGTAAACAATGGAAAAAATCAAGTAATATTTATGTCTAATTTGCTTTTGAAGAGAAACTATGTAGTGTATGAGCAAATAACTCTTTAGAAAGTATAATACTGTTTTTGATTGTGCAATGAGACAAACCAAATTTGTTTTTTTTTGTCACTGTCAAAAAAGGAAAGCAGTACTTTTCAATGGACTAAACCCCAAAAAGGGGAAAAAGAAACTAGTTTAAACTATTTTTTTTGGTACTGTCATTGAGAAACTTTACACTTGGAAATTTTCTCTTTTTCAGGTTTTTAAAAACAATGATGTGAGACAAAGATAAAGGGGAAAATGTGTTTACATCTTAATTTTGAACACAATTGTTTTGAATTTTGAATCCCTAAGTTTTACCCATGAAAAATTTGTGAAATGTATTTTGTGGAAATGGGACAATTAGAATGTTTTTTTTTTAAAGATTAAAAATTTTGAAATATGCTTTTTTTGGTGGACAGGTATTGATTCTATACGTTTGAATTATTAATTTGGGAATCTTGTGTGAGGGTTACCTTTGAGATTCATGCTAAAAGATGTTTTTAAGTGAAGTTGTATTTTTTAAAAAAATTTCTGGAGAAAATTTTTTTTCATCCCCCGGATGGGGGGGTCAAGTGACGTACCCTCACATCAAGGCATGTGACGCTCCATCACATGTAGTTTATAGAGGATATGAAATCATTTGACCCCATTGCCGACAAACTAAAGGAAGAATCTTCATGGTGGCTTGACTAGTGTAGCGGGGGGCTTCCCCCAAAATAATTTGTGGAGTATGTGACTCCTTCAAGAAACGAATGTGGTCATTGTAAAAGTGACCACTGATGAGAGTTATAAACAAGGGCTGGTAAGGTAAGTGCAGGTCATGTGTTTTGGGAACACTGAGTATGCACCTCACTATGAGAAGTGGGGAAAAGATGTCAGTTTTAACCAAGCATATGGCCTAAGACCGCGAACCATGTCAGTACGTGGTCCTCTTGCTGACCAGTCAATTACCATTTAGCGATAGATAGTTGTGGGAAAGCTACAGGGGAAAACTTAAAGAAAGAGAAAGAAATTTCTATGTTGAATTGAGAAGCAGGTTACTTAAACGAACTTATTCGTGTTTCAGAGCCCTTCACCCTCACCCTTTATACACCTTCGCCCTTCAACTCCTTCACCTTTCACCCCGTGAGGTGGTTTGAAGATGGCCATGTGTGGGGAACACACCGTAGTTCAGACCCAGCCAGTACCAACTCCAGGGAGAAGGAGCTGAAGCTCGTCATTTCGCAGAGACAGAGGAAGTCGCGAAGAGAATACGAATGACTCGTATCTCCAGGACAAGAGATTCGAGGGGGCATTATATTGTCCTCTAAGAGATAGACAGGAAGGAGAAAAGCAGGGAAGCTTTTACTTGAGGCAGGCAGGTCCTCAGTGATTACGGAGAGTTAAATGTATACTCCTGGTCCCGGAATTTTGGGTTAAAGGAATGTGAAGTCCAAGGCTTTATAGAAGCGAAACTAGAAACTGTTTTATTCTCTCAGTGTAAAGAAGATAACATGTGTGAAGACTAATTTTCTCTCAGTGTAAAGAGAGATACAAGGGTGAAAATTGATTTTGTCTCTCGGTGTTAGGAGAATACTTGTGCAGAATTTATTTTGTTCTCTCAGTGTGGAGAAGATACTTGTGAAAAATCTTTTTACAGGCTGTGGTGTGACTTAGTATAAGTGTTTTCCCTGCAAGGAGAGGGAGAAGAAAACAATCGGTTAGAGCTTCCTTTTGGTGATTGGAAAGATTGCGTTGCGTATGGATAAATGCTGTCATGAATGCGGGTATGCAAGAGTGACAGTGGGACAGCGTCCTATCTCCTTCCAGAGATACAGTTACACACAAGGAGACCAACGGAAGTCCGAAGATGAAGTGAAAACACTCCAGTCAGGAACACAGGTGTTGCGGCCGTCCAACACCTGTACACATCAGGTAGGGCAGTGACACTCAGCGACCCACGAGCTGTAGTGGTAGAGAGTGGGTCGCCGGCGCAACACAAAATTCAGGGGTCAGGCTGAAGGTCCTCTCTACGTCTCCCAAAGATGGTGCACGGCAGCAGGTGCGGTCCTCGATTCAGACTCCCGTTCGAGGAGTCCCATGCGGTTTCCCGGGAGAGGTCGAGGAGGGGGAAGGGCTGAAGACTGGGAGAGGATAGGGGAGGGATGATGGGGGGCGTAAAGAAGAAGGAGGTAGTGGGTCAGCCGTGTCGCAAGACAGCTGCGTACCGTGGCGGCAACACAGTAAACCGGAAGGTGGCGAGACCCGCCTACAGATGCAATCACGCGAGCAGCAGCGGCACACAGGTAAAGGTCAGCGCCCTGGTGAGGGGAAGGAGGAAAAACCAACAAGAGAAGAAGCAACGAAGAAGACGAAGTAGAACAAGAACAAGAAGTGTAAAGCAGAAGTCATGGAAAACACACAAAAGATGGTTTTCCCCATATAAAAATTGTGCAAAGCCAAAACCCGTAACAGACATCATTATCAGAAGTAAACAAGGACATGCACTGGCAGAGCTGCTGCTAATTTTTTTCTCAAATAGTATAAATACCTTTCCCCCAGTTCAGAACACTTTGTCTAATCCATAATTCCAATAAACGTTCCCAACCGTTTATGTCAAACACCCCGGGGTTGGCTCTCTTGAGTTAAAAACAAAACGAATCCTCTCCCTTGGGACAACTCTTTCCCATTAACACGAGGCCGGAAACATTAACAGCTCAGCGCCAACACAAACTTAATGGGCGCTCTAAATATTTACAGGAATGACACCAAAAATGGTAAGAAAAAAACCCAAGTCCTGAACACACCATTTTACAAGTTACGACCACTAACACACAAAACACGTGTGGCGAGACACATGACCCGGAATGCGGTACAGCCCGCGACCACATACACAGAACACAGCAACCAGACATATTTTGGAAGGGAAATGGGATAACACGCCCACTGCTTAAAATGAAAAATAAAATGGCCTAGAATTATAATGAAAAATTTAAAAATTGGTATAAACGAAAAGGGTATATGATAAACGAAAATAATACTCCAACACATCAAAATAAATATTGAGAATAACGAAATAGACTTGGAGGAAAACCAATTCTTTAAATAGATTTGGAAATGAATTAATAAAAAAAAAATAAAAAATTAACTAACTACGCAAGTACTCACCAACTAGACTTTGTGAAAGTGACTGCCTTGAGGAGCCGGAAAGTAACCCTGCACGGCTTCAGTATCCTCCCCTGGTCAGGGCCTAAAAGTTTTAAGAAAAAAAAACAGGCATCTGCCTCCAAGTGAATCAGGATTCGACGACTGGCGATATGGATCCACAGGAATACAACAAACAGTCAGGACAAGACGTACAGCAGCTCCTATGGAGGTCCAATTGTATTGGTTCACCCAAAGGTAAACGACCTGATGCCGAAGAGCCCGGAGATATGGAACTCCAAAAAAAAAAAAATGCAAACGGCATTTTTCCTCAAATGCGAAACGGTGGTGCTCCCAGAGGGATATGGAACGCACAGCAAAAAATACAGTTACAAGAAAACCCTGCATGCATAAGGATTGCACGACACGTTATTCTTTCCTCCCACTCTCCAACCCAATCTCGACTGCGCCGGTCGGCTTCCAAAAAAAAAAAAAAACCTCATCGCATGTGAGATTAGCTCACTCAGTCCCACGTTTAAAACCCCACGTGCACCCCGATCCACACGGAAAACACATTACAATGCAGGATGAAGGTGGGCTGCAGAGATTTTTAAAAGCTAAAATAAAACTCAGTTGGTTTTTTTTAAGACACACAGACACTCTGCTTAAGGTTTGTCCTTGAACAAAACTAACCCCCTACACAAATTCTTCCTCTAGACAAAACGGACCTTGAACAATGACAGTTGGAAGAAACAGCAGTGCGTGACATGATGATATGAATTATGAAGATGATGATGACATGACGATTGACGATGAGACGATGAGAAGGAGATGAGATGGATTATGATGATGATGATGATGATAGATGATGATGATTAATATGATTATTATGAATGATGCATGATGATGAGATGAATGATGAGATATATTGATGAAGATGATGACGACGATAATGATAATGATGATAATGATGTTTGATGATAAAATGACAACGAGGTAGGAGGAGTATGGAAGGGATGAGGAGGAGGAGGAGGGAAATAGAGGAGGAGGAATGATGATGACGATGATGGTGATGATGATGACAAATGATGATGAGGAGGCTGATGGTGCTGATGACGATAATGATGATAATAATGATGATGATGAAGATGATGTGATGATGAAATAAGATATGAAGATGATGATGATGATGATGATGAGATTGATAGGGATGATGATGATGATATGAATGATGATGGGATGGTGATGAGATGATGATGATGATGAGATGCTGATGCGATGACGATGCTGCTGCTGCTGCGCTGCTGCGCTATTGATGAGTGAATGAGGGATAAAGATGAGATGATGAGATAAAGAGATATGGAGGAGGAGGGGGAGGACGAGGGAGAGTACAACGACTCTCAAAGTTCATCAACCTTTGGGCACATTCACCCCATATATGATTAATCATAGTTTTTGCTGTTGCTTTTTGTTTGTTTGTTTCGGATGGGGGGGGGGGCGGATATGCCAGTCCGTTAACTGAGTTCACACCACTCACTCAATCCAAACAGCCCACAAAAAGAAAATATTCATCATTTTCTTCCTCACTCATTCTGCGATCGTGAACGTCGGCCAGGACTCTTGTTCGAGTGAACTCGTGAGTCCCCAATTTGGGGGTGAACATTTTACACTCGGGATTTCTGCCACCTCTTGGAAGAGAGAACACTCGCACGTACGCACGAAAACGAAGGATTGGGGCAAAAGGGGATTGGGCGAAACGTAAAAGACCCACCACTAAAACGTGGATGATAGCGCCTGGGTCCTAATACACACACGCACGCGCACACCCGCACGCGCGCGCACACACACACACACGCACGCACGCACGCACGCACGCACGCACGCACACAAACACACACACACACACC
>CM031613.1:4760902-4765902 GCA_018398815.1 Conus ventricosus
GAGGAGAGAGGAGAGAGAAGAGAGAGAGAGAGAGGAAGAGAGAAAAGAGAGAGAAATTCAGTATTAATGGTACTAAGCATTATGTTAGAAATGTACACTTGACCAGTTATAATTATTGAATACCGCGTAAGAACACAATGCAATACAATACAATACAATGCAATCAGACGGCCTTGTACAATTAAATTAGTTAATTTCTTTCAGTTCGTTCGTATTTACATGCCGAAAGTAAACTTCTTAAAATGTACTTATGTATCTAAGATCTTGTGACATATCTATTTATTTATTGATTGATTGATTGATTGATTTCCATTTATTCATTTATTTATGTCCGTGTGCCGTTTTCTTTCACGTCATCTCCGTGGCACTACACCCACGCCGCTCATTCTAACGCCCGTCCACAGCCACATCCCGACCTGGTCCACCACAGCCCCAACACCAGCAATCCACAGAGAGCAGTCAACGTTAAGTTGTCAAGAGGCAATCCACCAGAGAACTGCCGAGTCGCTTCGTGGGGTGTTCAGTGGCGCCTGTTCAGATCCATCAGAGGCAGGTAGGTCACAACCTACAAAGCCCCCTGCTGACGACACGGATGATGGAGATGACGCTATCGAGTTCCATAGGACTGAAATCACAGAGAACTTTATAGTATATTCCGGCGTCAACCAGGCCCGAAAGATACAGACACCTGCAGTGTTGGTTGGTAGGGCTTAGAGCAAAACTTTCAGAGCCACATCATCATTTGTGTTGCGTGGTCCCAGTCTTCCCAGTGGAGCCCATAGTGAACTCAGCTCTGGGACGGAGCCGGGCTACGGCCGGAAAATGTCAACTGAACCGAAAATGGTTTGGGAATCAAAAGTTAAGGGTGTGTTACTTTCCTTAAACCATTCGATCAAACATGAAAACAACTTCATCTTGTGTACCGTTACTACGTGCTGGGCATATTGAATCTTATTTCATTGTGACTATTCATAGTAATATGTAATGCTGAACAATTACAGTGATATTGAGTCTAAACCTCGACAATGTACTATTTATAGTTGTCGGTATAAACTTAACAATTAGTATGGTTTAGTATCAGGTACTGCACAAAATGTTCCAATCTGTCACTGTTCCTTTAATCCCCCCTCTCCCCTTTCCACATCCAGAAAGTGACTTCTACAGCATTTTAATCTGTTCGAATATGAATATATCCAAACATATGCAGCTTTCAATAGCTTTTTGAAACTCACAATATTTGTCACATGAATCTAAATCAAGCAGGATCACACGATAGTCTTGACTTATCCATGAGAGAGGAGAGAGAGAGAGAGAGAAGAGAGAGAGAGAGAGCTGCGACGACCGGAACACCATTGACAAATTGGTAAGATCTGAATTAAAAATAAAAAAGATTCAGCGAAAGCTCACAGCAGACGATTAAAAAGTTGAGTTAGCCTTACACCGTAAATAAATAAACAAGCAAACAAACAAAATCTTACCCTCGCACAAAGTTGTCAGCACGTTTGGAACTTACAATTCGGAAGCAGACACATACATAGCAGACGGCTGGAATGCACAAACATCATATGAGAAGTCAGAACGGCGTGGGTTTTTTTTTCACCCACCAGTTTAGGCGGCCTCGCAGCAGACGACTGGAATCTAGTAACAACAGGGCGAGAGAGATGGGGGGGGGGGGTGGAGCGAAAATTGTGTAAGAAATCATCACAGCCTCAAACGACTGAACAAAAAAAAAAAAAAAAAAATGAACTGACAATTCAGTAAGCTTAGCAAAACGAAAAATGTTTGTAAGAAAACGTGGCAGCAGATAACGAGAAAGCACAGACAGTGCGGAGAGTTGTTGGCGATACGATTTGGGGGGAAAGAATTTTGTGAGACGACTGTCACGACAGACAAATGTAATGTGAAGAAGTACGGGGGGTGTAGTTGTATTCTGATGCCCAGTCACTATACATCCCCCCCCTTTAGGCTTTTAAACCATGCTTGGGAAAAGGTCAATCCAAAGAAGAGAGAGAGGGAGAGAGAGAGAAAGAGAGAGAGACAACAAAAACAACAAAATCTATTTTGTAAAGTGAGGGACTGAAGGCGAAACCCAAACAAAATTTGAAAAACATTCCCAAAACCCGCCCCAAAAAACTTTGCAAATTTTAGAACACAACACACGCACCGATTTCTGGCATTACATTCGTGTTTTGTCTTTGTGATTCGTTTGAACGTTTTTTTGGGGGCAGAGCTTTAGCAAAAAAATTTTTAAAAACAAAACAAAGATAAAAACTGCATAAATCCTAAAAATATACGGAAAACTCAAAAATTGACGTTTTTAAATGGGTTAAAACTTATTTTGCTAAAATCCCCACTATTGGCACCATTTTTCCCCCCCAATTAAAAGAAAAGAAAAAAAAAAAATAAGAGAAAAAAACAAGAGAAAGAAAGAAAGAAAGAAGAGAAAAAAAGAAAGAAATGAAGAAACAGAAAGGGAAAAGAAAAAAAAATTTAAAATATTTTTTAAAAAAAAGGGCTTAGTCAATTTGAAATGATTTGCAGCGCACGAAGTTAAATAGTGAAATAAGTCAATTTGGAGAACGTTTTCACAAAGGTTCTAAAACAACGGGGACAAAACAGCCAAGATCAAGGGAAAAACTAGTGTAACGAGGCCCGCTGACGGGCAGTTGGCCTTGAGGGGGCTGAGTCCCCTGTTTCAAGCATTGGGTCAAAACATGTCCGCCCCCTTGGGGGCCGATGTATTTGCCAGACTAGGCGGGGTTCTGTTGGGGTTACTTCCCCTACCAAATACGCTAGTAATTTGCCCAAATTTAAACTTCTTTCCCGGACGGGAGTAAAAAACCCAAAAAGGTTTTACGTCCCTCCAAATGGCGAGGTTAGTACGTCGAGTTGATCACTAGCCGGTATTTTCAAACATGCCCGAATTGAAGACTGTTTACACACTAAAGAAAAACGCAATGATCCCAAAATTTTGGGCTGAAATGGAAAAAAAAAACAGTTTAATAAAAGTGTAGCCGGTGTGAAACGGCGCGAGAGTGAGCCTCTCCCAAGGCGATCGAAACGGTAAATGTGCGTCAGGGTGAATGCTCAGATTATGCCAGGCCAAAGCTTCTGCTTCCTGCTAATGCTCACCCCTGCCAAACTTTTCTCTCCTGATTGATCTAAAAAGACAAACCCTTTCTTGGATTGAAGGGGGCATTCGCGCACAAGTGGCTCGCTTTTTAAATTTAAAACAAAGGGGAAAGGCCCGGCAGGCGACTGCCCCACATGTGTCTTGCGTCCGGGTGGCCCCTGTCTTGGAGGGGTGGGGTGTCTGCCCAAATGTGCAACTCGGTAAATATCCTTTCTCTGCTGGGGCCCCCAACATGTGAAAATTTGGAAAAGACAACAGAACGGCGACTGAAGTAACAAACCGACTCGGGGGACTGTGGGCCTAGACGCCGTGAACAGTGAAAGAAGTCTCCCCCAACCAGCCGCCGTGGCGAAGTGGGTTTCGTCGCGGACTCCCCTGGGGGGGTCGTGGGTTTGAATCCCATCAGAGTCTGTGGGGTTTTTTTTTCTGCCCCGACCGCCCTACCCAAGTTTAGTTTGCGCGGACCATTTGGAAAACTGGGACCACACAAACGAGTTTCCCTCCCCTTAATGGATGCGTTTCTGAAGGGGTTTTCTCAAATTTTCCTGACCAACACTGGCCCGGGGCCTGTACTCTCGGGCCTGGTTTACGCCCGGGAAAATTATGAAAGGAAACGGGATACACCCTTCATTAGCCCCAACCCAAAAGGAGTGACGTAGCTCATCTTAAATCCCCATCGACAGCATTAAAAAAAAACCCCAAAAGTCTCCCACAAAAACCGGGTTTCATTAGAGAACACAAAGGGGTTATCTATTATAAGATTCTGAGGATATCAAAAAAAAAAAAAAAAAAAGAAAATTGAAAAAAAAAACTCACACTATAAGCAACACGAAATCCGAGTACTCAACGTCCCCCCCCGCAAGCCCCCCCCCCCCCCCCCCCCCCCCCCCCCCCCCCCCCCCCCCCCCCCCCCCCCCCCCCCCCCCCCCCCCCCCCCCCCCCAAAACCCCCCCCCCCCCCCCCCCCCCCCCCCCCCCCCCCCCCCCCCCAATTCACCCGGGCCAACCACGTGCAAAGATTCCCGGGACAAGAGGAGGGGGGGAAAAAGGGGGGAAGGAAACCAAATTCCCTTCCCCCCCCTACCCCTCCCAAAAATTCCCCAAACCCTCCACCCCCCCCCCTTTTTTTTTTTTTGAAATAAACTCTCTTGCCTCCCCCCCCTCCCCTTCCCCTCCCGTCCCTTCATCCCACCCCTCTCTTAAATCAAAGCTTTCCCACTTGGGGTACCGATCGCCAACCACGCCCCTCCCACACCCTCTTTCGCGTTGAAACGTTTTTTCAGTTGCACGGCACCCCGTCCAATTGCCGCTGCAGCCCCCCCCGAAACAATCCCTCGTTTTTTTGGGGAATCCGGCCGTGTTCCCTAGGCCCCCCAGAAAAAAACGTTAGAAAAAAGTGGTTCTTTTTTTAAAAAAATAATATTTGGGTAAACAGTCCATATTTTTTTTTTTTTTTTTTTTGACTGTGGGGGGGGGGGGGGTTTGGGGGGGGGCACCCGCTTCAGACCACCGTTTTAGCCCCCCAAAGGTACGATTCCCCCCCCCCCCCCCCCCCTGGGGGAAGGTGTGTGTGTGGGTGTGTGTGGGGGGGGGGGGGGTGATGTTGTGGGGAAAGAAGGGGGGGGGGGGGAGGAGGGGCTGTTTGCTCGCAATCCCACCCCCTTGGGTTTCATTTTTAAAAAAGGTAGCTTTCGAAAGAAAAAGAAAAAAAGGCTCTCCCTCCCCCACCCCCACCCCTCCGTCTTTGCCCTCTTCCTTCTGTGGAAATTGTTCCCAGCCTCCAAGCGGTCCCTAGGCTGTGTGTAGTGGGAAGAGCGGGCATGCACAAGTCATTGACAAAGAAGAGCCCGGGGAAAGGGAAAGGAAAG
>CM031613.1:4770902-4788402 GCA_018398815.1 Conus ventricosus
ATTAAATCTTTGGCAGCGTCCAGACGTTAGAGGTAAGACAATAATGCTTTAATACTACCGTAGGTACCTGCCTTTATACTTAGGTATTCAACCCAGCTGACAAAGTACTATGTGTACCGTTATTGATCATCGCTGTACTGGAAAAGTCTACCCGTACGTCTTTTCACTCGGGCTCACAGTTGATAAAACATGTTGTTTTCACATTCATCTGATAATAGGTAGTTGCATGCGCTTCTTTTTTGTGTGTACAATTCAACTCTCTGCACGTTTGAACTAACGGATATTCTGTGTGCTCGAATTTATTACCGAATCGACGTCAGTTGACCAATCGTGATTTTGGAAGGGGTATAAACCTCGCATGTGTTATCTATCCCTGATCCGTGAAAGCGAATTTGATTGGACACTTGTCAGCAATATGGGTAGGGGAAGATAACCCAAATAGAACTCGACCGACTCTCGTCTGCCAACTATCCACTCGCAATATAGCGGACAGGTTCGGCCAATGGTTGAAACCGCGTTGCTCAGCCTGTCAAGCCCCGAAACTTACCCCGTTTGAGGCAACAGTGAGAACAGTGTTTTAACTGTAGAAGGAGGGTATGGGAGCATGCTAGCGTCATCAGTGAGAACAGTGTTTTAACTGTAGAAGGAGGGTATGGGAGCATGCTAGCGTCATCAGTGAGAACATGTGTTTTAACTGTAGAAGGAGGGTATGGGAGCATGCTAGCGTCATCAGTGAGAACAGTGTTTTAACTGTAGAAGGAGGGCATGGGAGCATGCTAGCGTCATAAGCCAATAATTGCTGTTCTCCCAAGAAACGGCTATTCTCCTGTAGAGAAACGGTGCTGAGCTGTTATATCTGAGGATGTGTTGAGCTTTTCTCTCTGAGGATCACAGACGTTTCCTACAGGATAAAGCCGTTTTCCCCATTTTCCCCCGGGATCACAAATGTTTCCCCCAAGGAAAACAGTTATTATCGATATCATCGCTAAAGATCACAGCTTTTCTTTTTTAGAAATGATTTTCGCGGGGAAAAACAGTTATCCTCCTTAAGGAAAAACGACGAAAATTGGACAAAAGTTATAATCCTCGAGATCACACCTATTTTAGCGCCGTGTCCAGTTGCCGCTTCTCATGAAGGAAAAGCAATCATAGCTGTTTTCCCTGTTGTTGACGTTTTCCTCTTCAGGATGATGAGGATAATACTTATTATCCAAAAGAAAATAGGAGAAACAGTTGAAATCCTCAGGGGGAAATTAGTTATTATCCTAGAACCCCCCCCCCCCCCCCCCCCCCCCCCCCCCCCCCCCCCCCCAGGGAAACCAGTTATGATCCTCAGGAGTATGACTGTGTTCCCTCTTTTCCTGTTTTCCTTCAAGAGTCATAGCTGTTTTCACGAGGAAAATAGCTATTATCGCGTTCAGACACTAGAATGTTCCCATAGGAGGGCTTCAGTGGGAGCTGGCTGTAGCATACATCCGCCTCGTTGGCGTTGACGTCTAAGCGAATGATGAGGAGGAAAAAAAAAAAATGATCCCTCCTCCAGTTCTCCCCCCCCCCCCCCACCACCACTCTTTCTCTTATCCTCCACCTTTCTTTCTTTTCTTTTTTTCTTTTTCTTCTTTCTTTTTCTTTTTTTTTTCTTTTTTTTTTTTTTTCCTTCTTCTTCTTTTCTCCCTACGGATCAGGGCAAGGCAGCAATGAAACGAACGAACGGATGGTCTTTTCGTCAGCTTCATAATAACTAAGAGAACGTCGACTTCAGTTACACCGCCCTCCCCCCGCCTTTTTTTTTTTCTCAAGTTACCCAATTTATCGCCCTAAAGTTCCTCATCAGCACCCGCGGACTTCTTGTTCCTCACCTTTACCCCTCACACAGTCTGTCAACAGGGGATATATTGGACACTTCTCTCACTTCACATCGTCTGTCATTATCGGATACATTGGACATGTCTTTTTTCATCTTCTCCCCCGGTCTGGAAAAAAAGAGGCTGGGGTTCTTTTTTGTTGTTGTTGAGGCGGGGGGGGGGGGGGGGGGGGGGGGTATCACTTCTGAAACGCGGTTGGAAAGGATTATCTGAAAATGAGCGTCTTTTTCCAGTTAACTCCCTTCCTTTAAGGAACACCCCCACCACCCACCATCACCACCACCACCCTCTTCCTCCCCAACTCTCTTCCCACGGGGCATCTCTGTCTGTGTAGTTGAAGACTGAGCAAGATGTCAACAGCCAGAAACGGATCTTGTTGATGTTGTTATCATAACCAAGGCCTGCATGCTTGAGTTTCGCCATTCTCCTTTAGGGCTGTTCAATTAGCGCCCAATCATTGCTTGTCCTTTCTCCCCACCCCCCTCTCTCTCCTCCCCCATCCCACTAAGCCTTTCCACACACTCCCTCCCCCCCCCCCCCGTTCCCTTCCACCCCTTCCCTATCCTCCCTGTCATCCTCCTTCTCTCTCTCCTCTTACTGATTTACCACTACCACGCCCCCCTCTGTTTCTCTTTTTTCTTTGTCAAACTTTTTGTTGCAAGAACGATCTTGTGTGTGTGTGTGTGTGTGTGTTGTGTGTGTGTGTGTGTGTGTGTGTGTGTGTGTGTGTGTTACGTACATACATACATACATACAATACAATACAATACAATACAATACATACTACATACATACAGCATACATACATGTATACATACATACATACATACATACATACATACATACATACATACATACATACAATACAATACAATACAATACATACTACATACATACATACATGCATACATGATACATGCATACATGCATACATACATACATGCATACATACATGCATACATACAAACATACATACATACATACATACATTCATACATACATATATACATACATACATACATACATACATACATCAAAGGCAGACCAAACGCACTAAAACATTTTTCTCCAGTCTATAGTCGGAATGAACACTTACTCCTTCCTTGATCTTATTGCTGTAGACTATTTAACATGAAATACAATCGAACATCTTTACATATCTGACAACATCTATTATAAACTGCAACGAGTTACATGGCCTTTATGATTCAATTCTCTCTCTTTCTCTCCAGAGGGGGCTTAGAATGTGCTGTCCTGTGTATGTTGGATCAGAGCAGGCATCAATGTGCACCCCCCCCCCCCCCCAAGTGACTTGGCAGCAGTGCAGTGTCTCCTCTGGTGGATTGCCTCATGGAGACATGACAATGATGCTCTCCACGGATTGCCGGTGTCGGGGATGTGGCGGGACAAGCCATATCAGGCTGTGGCTGTGGCTGTGGCTGTGGCTGTGGAGGGGATGTGGCGGGACAAGCCATGTCAGGCTGTGGCTGTGGTGTGGCTGTGGCTGTGGAGGGGATGTGGCGGGACAAGCCATGTCAGGCTGTGGCTGTGGCTGTGGCTGTGGAGGGGATGTGGCGGGACAAGCCATGTCAGGCTGTGGCTGTGGCTGTGGCTGTGGAGGGGATGTGGCGGGACAAGCCATGTCAGGCTGTGGCTGTGGCTGTGGCTGTGGCTGTGGAGGGGATGTGGCGGGACAAGCCATGTCAGGCTGTGGCTGTGGCGGGGATGTGGCGGGACAAGCCATGTCAGGCTGTGGCTGTGGCTGTGGCTGTGGAGGGGATGTGGCGGGACAAGCCATGTCAGGCTGTGGCTGTGGAGGGGATGTGGCGGGACAAGCCATGCCGGGCTGTGGCTGTGGCTGTGGAGGGGATGTGGGGGGACAAGCCATGCCGCCTGTGGCTGTGGCTGTGGCGGGGATGTGGCGGGACATGGCATGCCAGGCTGTGGCTGTGGAGGGGATGTGGCGGGACAAGCCATGTCAGGCTGTGGCTGTGGCTGTGGGGGGGATGTGGCGGGACAAGCCATGTCAGGCTGTGGCTGTGGCTGTGGAGGGGATGTGGCGGGACAAGCCATGTCAGGCTGCGGCTGTGGCTGTGGCTATGGCGGGGGATGTGGCGGGACAAGCAATGTCAGGCTGTGGCTGTGGAGGGGATGTGGCGGGACAAGCCATGCCAGGCTGTGGCTGTGGCTGTGGAGGGGATGTGGCGGGACAAGCCATGCCAGGCTGTGGCTGTGGAGGGGATGTGGCGGGACAAGCCATGTCAGGCTGTGGCTGTGGCGGGGATGTGGCGGGACAAACCATGCCAGCCTGTGGCTGTGGCTGTGGCGGGAATGTGGCGGGACATGCCATGCCAGGCTGTGGCTGTGGAGGGGATGTGGCGGGACAAGCCATGTCAGGCTGTGGCTGTGGCTGTGGAGGGGATGTGGCGGGACAAGCCATGTCAGGCTGTGGCTGTGGCTGTGGCTGTGGCGGGGATGTGGCGGGACAAGCCATGTCAGGCTGTGGCTGTGGAGGGGATGTGGCGGGACAAGCCATGCCAGGCTGTGGCTGTGGCTGTGGAGGGGATGTGGCGGGACAAGCCATGCCAGGCTGTGGCTGTGGAGGGGATGTGGCGGGACAAGCCATGTCAGGCTGTGGCTGTGGCGGGATGTGGCGGGACAAACCATGCCAGGCTATGACTGTGGCGGGGATGTGGCGGGACAAGCCATGTCAGGCTGTGGCTGTGGCTGTGGAGGGGATGTGGCGGGACAAGCCATGCCAGGCTGTGGCTGTGGCGGGGATGTGGCGGGACAAGCCATGCTAGGCTGTGGCTGTGGCTGTGGCGGGGATGTGGCTGGACAAGCCATGCCAGGCTGTGGCTGTGGCTGTGGCGGGGATGTGGCGGGACAAGCCATGTCAGGCTGTGGCTGTGGAGGGGATGTGGCGGGACAAACCATGTCAGGCTGTGGCTGTGGAGGGGATGTGGCGGGACAAGCCATGTCAGGCTGTGGCTGTGGCTGTGGAGGGGATGTGGGGGACAAGCCATGCCAGGCTGTGGCTGTGGAGGGGATGTGGCGGGACAAGCCATGTCAGGCTGTGGCTGTGGCTGTGGAGGGGATGTGACGGGACAAGCCATGTCAGGCTGTGGAGGGGATGTGGCGGGACAAGCCATGTCAGGCTGTGGCTGTGGAGGGGATGTGGCGGGACAAGCCATGCCAGGCTGTGGCTGTGGAGGGGATGTGGCGGGACAAGCCATGTCAGGCTGTGGCTGTGGAGGGGATGTGGCGGGACAAGCCATGTCAGGCTGTGGCTGTGGAGGGGATGTGGCGGGACAAGCCATGTCAGGCTGTGGCTGTGGAGGCGATGTGGCGGGACAAGCCATGCGAGGCTGTGGCTGTGGCTGTGGAGGGGATGTGGCGGGACAAGCCATGTCAGGCTGTGGCTGTGGAGGGGATGTGGCGGGACAAGCCATGTCAGGCTGTGGCTGTGGCTGTGGAGGGGATGTGGCGGGACAAGCCATGTCAGGCTGTGGCTGTGGAGGGATGTGGCGGGACAAGCCATGCCAGGCTGTGGCTGTGGCGGGGATGTGGCGGGACAAGCCATGTCAGGCTGTGGCTGTGGAGGGGATGTGGCGGGACAAGCCATGCCAGGCTGTGGCTGTGGCTGTGGAGGGGATGTGGGGGGACAAGCCATGCCAGGCTGTGGCTGTGGAGGGGATGTGGCGGGACAAACCATGTCAGGCTGTGGCTGTGGCTGTGGAGGGGATGTGGCGGGACAAGCCATGCCAGGCTGTGGCTGTGGAGGGGATGTGGGGGGACAAGCCATGCCAGGCTGTGGCTGTGGAGGGGATGTGGCGGGACAAGCCATGCCAGGCTGTGGCTGTGGTGGGGATGTGGCGGGACAAACCATGCCAGGCTGTGGCTGTGGAGGGGACGCCCCGGGGATGCACGGCGTGAGTGCGCTGCCACTGAATGAGACAGCAGCTGAACACGAGACAGAAGAAAAAGAATCTGTCTGTCTGTCTGTCTGTCTGTCTCTCCGTCTGTCTGTCTGTCTGTCTGTCTTTCTGTCTGTCTGTCTGTCTGTCTGTCTCTCTCTCTCTCTCTCTTCTCTCTCTCTCTCTCTTTCTCTCTCTCTCTCCTCTCTCTCTCTCTCTCTCTCTCTCTCTCTCTCTCTCTCTCTCTCTGCATAAACTTTTTAATGTTGTGAATATATGTGTGTTTGTTAAAAGTTTTGTAAGTTTTCGTCGCTAGTCATATTTAGTCCCTTAACGGGGCAAGGGCCGGATGAAAAAAAGCATGTGTTTGCTTATCTGTTACCCTTGGAAATAAAGATTTATCATCATCATCATCATCATCATCTCTCTCTCTCTCTTCTCTCTCTCTCTCTCTCTCTCTCTCTCTCTCTCTCTCTCTCTCTCCTCTCAGAAGAAGAACTGACAGTACGGCAGAGGTGACACTGTGTGACGTTCTCACAGCGTGTGCTCTCTTCTGCTTCGGGGCGGCTGTTCTGCACAGCACAGGGAAAATCGCACGCATCTCTCTGGCACTGGACTATACATTGATGGTGGTGGAAGACAGAAACATCAGAGGAACTGCAACAGGTGATGGTGTGTTCAGTTGTGACAGTGATGTGGCTCAGCACCCTGCTTTCCCCTTTGTGCCCGCCCTCCTGTCCGTGCATGCAGTCAGTGTGGTGCTGTGTGTTCGACGTCTCCTCCTCAGTGGAGACATCGAGGTAAACCCAGGCCCCAATCATGTAGAGGTTCAATCCTTTCAATCGACGTTACCAGCGGAAGACGATGGGCCCATGTCATCAAGTGCGACGAGTGTAATCCTCGATGCCATTCGACAGCAGGGTCTAGAGAATAAAGAACAGAATGCTGCCACTAGAGGAGATTGGAGTGAAATCATGAGTGAACTCGGGCAAGTAAGGCAAAGATGTGAAGTGATTGAACAGAGGTGTGATGGGATAGAAGGAGAGAACAGGGAGTTAAAAGAGACAGTGTCAGTTCTGCAATCACAGCTGAACAGCGTGATGACTGACGCGGCAAAAACTAGAGAACAAGGAGCAATAAATGTCAGAGACTGTCGAGGTCATGAGAGAGGAGATGAAGGGCATGATCAATTAAATTGATCGGTTAGAAGAGTTTTCTCGTCGAGACAACCTCCGATTGTTTGGTATCCCCCAGGTCAGTGACAGTAAAGACTACAATCTGTGTGCCAGAGCAGTGACATCAGCCCTCAACAGTGTGGAGGGGGCCAAGCAGTGGACTGAGGAGGACTTTGTGCGTGCACACCGTGTGGGGAACGCCAGATCAGGAGAACCACGACCCATGATCGTCAAGTTCCGGAACTGGACAGACAAAATGGCGGTGCTGACAGACAGGGAGTTCAGGGGAGGTTGGAGAAGAGAGGAGTGAGAGTGGCCAACGACCTGACACGACGACAGGCGGGTATCGTGGCACAGGCCAGAAAAGACGGCATGTCGGCCTACTTTTCAAAGGGCAGGCTGACAGTCGGTCCCAGAAGACCGGACCTGAGAACATACGCCGAGGTGACAGCGGGGACGACGCCATCAACGACCGCGAGTACGACAACGACGGCGACAACGGCAGAAAGGACTGTGGCACAGGGATCAACGTGTGACACGCCCCCAGTCATCACACAGCGAACTGAACAACACAGAGACGAACACGCCGGAGAGGGGAGGGGATTCCCCTCGCTTGAACCAGGTGACTGGTACGCCCAACCAGCGGTCGCTTCCTCAGCGCGCAGCGAACACAGGGCCAACGACTCGCTCGGCTGCAGACCGTGTTGGCAGGGACAGAGACGGTCGCAATCGTGATGCACGTGCCACGTCGGGTGGGCCAGGCGGGGGGCGACAGCAAACGTGTTTACACAATTACCTGAGTGCCAATGACAGTACACGGAAGAGTGAAAATGCAAGAAATCCCCGCTCAAACAATAATAATAAATAGCATGAGGCAGACCATCGGACACTGAACCTAAAGTTTTTAAATTACAATGTAGAAAATCTGTATAGTAAATTACAAGATGTTTCTTTTGTCAACTATATTAACTCGTTCGATTTGTATGTTTAACGAAAATGTTTACAGACAGTTTTTTGAGTTTGATGGAATGTTTCAAAAATTACGTTAAATTTCATGCTCCTGCCAAAAAACCATCTATTCGTGGCAGAAATTCAGGTGGAGTTCTTTTACTAGTGAAAAATTGTTGTGAAAAGTTTGTCGTTCAAGTTAGACTGGGTTGTGATAATGCTATTGCTGTTAAGATAAGAAAAGATCTGCTGAACATTGATAAAGATCTACTGATGGTTGCATGCTACATTGTTCCTGAGGGTGGGCCTGCATATGATCAGCTAGAACTAAAAAATGGCATACATATATTAGAAGAGAACTTGTTACAGAGTATAGATAAGGATGAGGTATATGTGATGGTGTGCGGAGATATGAATGCGAGAACGGGATCAGAGCAGTGCGACTGGAGAGCATGATCAGTTTTTTGCCCAGTGATGAAAGTGAGGATGATGTGAAAGAAAGTAGTAGGCGTGTTTCAAAGGATTTGGTTGTGAATAATTTCTGTAAATCACTGTTGGATTTTTGTTTCTTATTTGATTTGAGTATTATTAATGGGTCTTGTGCCAATGATCAGAATGGTGAAATTGACGTTTGTATCACCCCAGGGAAACAGTGTTATCGACTATTTTATTGTTTCAGAAGAGTTATCGGACATGTGTCATTTACAAGTTGGGGAGAGTTTATACTCTTGGCATCTACCAGTCGAATTGTCCTGGAGAAATTGTTTGAGTGAAGGTTGTGTGCCCAGTTACCGCAGTCTGAACACATAGAAGAAGAAAAGGTAGTGTGGTCTGAAGAGTATTGTGGGTTGTACAAAGAGGAAATGGAATCTGATGAATTTAAAGAGTGTTTGAATACAGCACGACTGATTCTTGCCACGGATGTTAACAGGGCGACCGACATTTTAATAAGTGCAATGTATGGGGCTGCAGCGTCCATGGTTAGGAGGGTTGGGAGAAAGAAAAAATGGTGCAATGATTGGTTTGACTTTGAGTGCGAACAGAAGAAAAGGACTGTCTTACGACTTCTGAGATCTTTTCGGAGAGCAAAATTACCTGAATACAAAGCACTGCAAAAAAGCGCTTACATAAAAGAAAGGAAAGAGTATGGTCAATTGAAAAGAGAGAAAAAGAGGTTGTCTAATGAAACGAAAATTAAGAAGCTTAAAGACTCAGTCCACGATCCAAAACTTTTCTGGTCAGCAATAAGAACTGTTAGCAGGAAAAGCATGGTTTTTTTTTAATAAGATTAGCAGCCAACAGTGGTACGACCATTTCTCCTTTGTTTTCAGTGACTTCGAAAGTACGCCTGTACATGAAGTTACTGAACACGAGGAGCTAGCGGAGGGGGGAAACGAAGAGCCACTCTTTAATGATCCAATCACTAAACAAGAGGTCGTAAATGGAATAAAAAAACCTGAAAAAAGGAAAAAGTCCTGGTCCGGACAAAGTCATAGGTGACATGTTTAAACATTCAAGCGCAGTGGTAGTGGACTTTCTGGTTGAATTATTCAATGCTATTTTTGATAGTGGAATGTTCCCCAGAGAATGGTCTAAATCTATAATCATACCAATTCATAAAAAGGGAGACACAAAAAACCCAGACAACTATAGAGGGATGGCTTTAACAAACGTCGTAAGTAAAATATACACAAATATTTTAAACAAACGACTGACTAATGGGCAGAAACCGAAGAAGCAATAATAGAAGAACAAGCAGGTTTTAGAAAGACTATAGCACGAATAGATCACATCTTTACTTTATACGCACTTGTCCAGAAGTATCTACTCCGAAATGCTAAATTATACGTAGCCTTTGTTGACTTTAGAAAAGCCTTCGATTCAGTGAACAGGAACATTCTTTGGAATATTTTGAGAATTAATGGCATTAACGGGAAAATGTATAAGGCACTTAGAGGAGTGTACGAATCTGTAGTGGCTTGCGTACGTGATAAGGGTAAATTATCAGATTACTTTGACTGTCCGCGTGTGTAAAGCAGGGATGCTTACTAAGCCCTCAGCTTTTCTCATTTTTCATCAACGAATTAGCGATAGAGATCAACAAACGAGGCAGACACGGTATTCAAATGATACCAATGCTATTGAAATTTTCCTGTTGTTGTTTGCAGATGATGTTGTTTTGCTTTCTGATACGATAATTGGTTTACAAAACCAGTTGACAGCATTAAAAGGAGAAGCAGATCGGTTGAAATTAGTTGTTAATCTGGAAAAAAACAAATATTATTTTTAGAATGGGGGGTCATCTTTCTAGACACGAAAAATGGTGGTACGGTAACACAGAAGTAAAAGTGACAAACAGTTATAAATACCTCGGTCTGATATTCACAACCAAGCTCAGTCTTAATGCAGGTTTGACAGAAATGTGTAGAAAAGGAAAAGAGAGGGTGATCGAAATTCTTAGAACATTGAGAAAATTAGATTCAGTTGAACCATCGATTTTCTGGAAACTTTTCGACACTCAGATAACACCCATATTAACATATGCAGCAGAGGTGTGGGGGTGCCGGTCAACAACGAAATAGAAAGTGTCCATACATTTGCAATCAAGCGTTTCCTAAGTGTTCCCTTACATTCATCTAACAAAATGGTTTATGCGGAAACTGGAAGGTATCCTTTATATATACACACCTATATAAAATGTATCAAATACTGGTTAAAACTGTTAAAACTACCTTACACAAGGTTATGTAAACAGGCGTACAAAATGTTGTTACAACAGCATAGAATGGAAAGTTTAACTGGGTATCCAATGTAAAGAAACTATTAACTGAAAATGGGTTTGGCATTGTCTGGCTATGCCAAGAAGTAGGAAACGATAAATTGTTTATCTCAGAATTTAAAGACAGATTGATCTGTATGTTTCAACAAAACTGGCACTCTCACATAGAAGGAAATGAAAAATACAGATGGTTTCTTTCATTTAACAGTAACCTGCAACCTGAAAAGTATTTATCGGTGGTAACAGATAGATGGCACAGGAGCGCACTGGCAAGATTTCGAACAAGAACATTAGGTCTTTTTGCCAACAAAAAATGGTTTATGCTTGATACAACAAGAGTAAATACTTGTCCAGTCTGCAAAGCAAACGCCACTGAAGATGAGAATCACTTTTTATACCATTGTGATGCTTACCGACATATTCGCGGAAAATTTAGCTGTTTCAGGTGCCTATTGTACAAAATTGCAATCTTCTTCATACATTGACACTTGAAAACGAATCGCTGATCAAATCCTTAGCAAGTTATATTGCCGAAGCTAGTAAAATCAGAAAAAAGTCACTTCCAGTTTGATTTCCTCTTGTAAACATTATTTTCTATTCAGTGCCTGGTGGTCATTGATTCTGTGACAATCAATGGTAATGTTTTATGACATGCTGTTGTTTTGTGTTTTGCTTTTGTCCAACACAGCTTTAGAACGTTGGACTTTGAGTGTGTGAGTGTGTACACAGATGTCTAAAATTTTGACTTGTTGGGTAAATTTTGTTCAGAAATTTTCCTTTATATGGGTAATAAGTTCACGCCCCATGTCATAACGGCTGTACAACTATTGACATTAAAATATCATTGAGTCATTGAGTCATTGAGTCTCGAAGAAGAAAGAAGAAGAAGAAGAAGAAGAAGATCCGAAAAAGAATCTCTCTCCTCTCTCTCTCTCTCTCTCTCTCTCTCTCTCTCTCTCTCTCTCTCTCTCAGAAGAAGTAGTAGAAGAAGAAGAATTTCGCTCTCTCTGGATCATATAAATATCGTTATAACTTTACTGCTTTGAACAAATAACTTGTGTGCGTGTTAGTGTGTGTGTGTGTGTTGGTTTTGTGTGTGTGTGTTTTGTGTGTGTGTGTGTGTGTGTGTGTGTGTGTTGTAAACAAAGAAACGTATGCGTATATATTTGTTGGCAATTCGATATCCATCAACTAGTTTTCATTTTGATTAGGGGATAGCGGGCCATACTGTGGGGAGGAGGGTGGGGATAGAAAGAGGGAGAGGGTGGGGCGGGGGGGGGGGGGGGGGGGGGAGCAGAGAGGAAAAGGATGGAAGCGAGAGAGGAGGGTGGTGGATAAAAAATCAGTTTACAGAAAAAAAAGACCCATGGAGTGCGTTTCAACCAAAAATCGTTTGAAGGACAAATGGTGAGAACATCAAGAAACCAGAAAGTCTGTGTTCACGTTATCGAGCTTTTTTGTGTTAAGGTTTAGTGGTGTGTGTGTGTGTGTGTGTGTGTGTGTCGTGTGTGTGTCTTTTTTTACCCACAACTCTCGAGCACATTGCAAGTCAGCACGTTATGTTACTAATGGAGATAACCTGGTGGCCTCTTAGTGTTTAGGCGTTTGATATATATATATATATATATATATATATATATATATATATATATCAAGCGTTACGGTTTATGGTCTAATGTTTGATGTAGTGACACATTCACTCTGTGTGTGGCGAAAAAGGATGGGAGGCAGAAGGAAAAGACAAAGAGAAAGAAAGAAAGAATGAATGAATGAAAGAAAGAAGTACATCAAGAAAGAAGGAATAAAAAAGAAGAGAGAGAGTGAGAATGGAAAGAGAGAAAGAGGAGAGTGAGAGAGAGATGGGGGGGGGGGGGGGGGGGGGGGGAGAGAATCACTTTTTTGTGCTGTGTAATTTTTCTTTACTAAAATGACCTGAAAAGCAAGATTTTTGCCAACTGTTTTTGTTTTTAACAGCTAAAGCTAAAATGGCAAATTCATTTGTGAGGTTCGAACTAAGAAAACACCACGTGATGGACGTTCTTGAACAGATTCAAAACATGAATGAAATGCAAATCAAAGTGATCCAAAGTTGTTTTTGTTCTTTTCAAGAAAAAACAAAACAAAACAAAACAAAACAAAAAAAACACCGCAAAAACGTAACAAACCCACAGCGAAAACGCAGATCGTTAATGAAAGGGAAAAAAAAAAATGGAAGATAACTTTTGGAGGGCGCTTGTGATGCCCAGACCTCTGCCACACAAAACCATTCCCAGGGGAAGTCATTACTGAGAATAGTTGGTACAGGCCGAATGAGTTACTCCCCGTGTACATATTGATCTTGCTGAACGATTTTAAGCATCCTCCTTTTTAATCCAGATTCGCATCAAGGATCCCCCCTTACGATTTGCCACTAAGTTTCATTAATGTCGGCTCTGCAAATCCGGCGTAATCTTAGCACGATTCACCAAACTGTCAGGCGCAGGAGCAGACAGGACGTGATAAGCAGAAATGAAAACTTGAAATAGACTGAAACAGATGAAAAAACAAAACAAAACAAAACAGAACAAACAACAAACAAACCCTATAAACAACAACCGATCCCCACTCACTCCATTCCCCCCCCCCTTCCTCCTCCCCAACCCCCACCACACCCACCCCCAACCTCTGCTCTCCACCCTTTCTGCCCCCCCCCTCCTCCCCCCCCCCCCCCATCAGATCGAAGAAAGCAGCATCATTCTACACACTCCTTCACGATCATTAGCATGGCCAGCTAACGAGGTACTACTAGCACTTCCCCCCCCGTCCTTCTTCTTCCGTCCCTGTATTTACGGATCCGTGAACTTGGACGCAAGTCGGCATTATTATTTTTTTCTTTCTAATCTCCCCTTCTGGTGTATTTAAGGCTCCGCGCATTTCCTCCCATTGGGTGTCAGAGGGGCTCGCCCTTCTTAACTCGTCTCTGGAACTCTCCAGCACGATTGCCAGACCTCCCCTCCCCCCCCCCCCCCCCCCCCCCCCCCCTTCGGGCCTGGTCCTCTCGCCGCCGCCGCCATCAGCAATCCCTTAAAGGCAAGCCGCTTTGGCCCCCAAAAGACACCCAAAATTGAACTTACTGCCGCACCTTTAATTGTTCAATGAGCGATTGGCGGGGATGGGGGTGGGGAGGAGGGGGGGTAGGGGGGGGGGGAAGAGGTTGGGGAAGGGGGGAGGGGGGAGGGTGGCTGGGGGGCGGGGGGGGTGGCGGCGTCTTTCGCACTGGCAGTGGGGAGTGTCAGCCCTCTGTGATGGGACACATGAGTTGATCAAAAAAGGCGCGCGGGGAGGGGGTCGTCCCCTCCACTTTGGCCTGCTCTTTTTAAATTGTTGATTTTTGATTTTTTGGTTTGGCGGTGTGGTGTGTGTGTGGACTGGTGTGGTGTGGTGTGGTGTGCTGGGTGTGGTGTCGTATGGTGTGGAGTGAAAATAGTGCTCTCTCGCTCTCTCTGTCTTGTCTCTCTCTGTCTTTTCGTCTTTTCTGGGCTCTCTGTCTGTCTGTCTGTCTCTCTTTTCTCTCACTTTCTCTCTCTTCTCTCTTTTTTTTTTTAAGAGAAAGACAGAAGCAGAAGGTATGCACATGTGCCTGTCTTCGTTCTTCAAATTCAATTAAACATTTTTAACTGAAACCACAGTTTTAAAAGAGAGACAGACAGACAGAGGGGAAAAGAGAGAGAGGGAGAGAGGAGGGAGAGAGGAGGGAGAGGGGGGAGAGAGAGAGAGAGAGGAGGGAGAGAGAGAAGAGAAAAGAGAGAGAGAGAGAGGGGGAGTTTGGGAGAGACAAAGAAACATCCATCATCTGCTGAAAAAAATGAATGAACGAATGAATGAATGAATGAAGAATGGATGAAAAGAATGAATGAACGAATGAATGAAAGAATGAATGAATGAATGAAAAGAACGAATGAACGAATGAAGAATGAATGAATGAATTAATGGAGTGATAGATGAACAAGAAATAGGCACACACAAATGAATGGATCATGCATTAATGAATTAGACGAATCAATGGTCTGCTGCGCTATGCAACGAAACCGACCACCAAGGGAACAAAGGAAGATGGAAGCCATGCCGAGAAGAACAGGGTACCGGGTGGGGGATGGAGGTTGGGGTGGGGGTGGGTGGGGGGTAATGCAGTAGGGGTTGGGCTGGAGTGAATAGGGTGTAGGGGAGATGATGAGGGAAGGAAAGGGGAAGGAGGGGTGGTTGTGGACGTGAAACATGATAATTAATGTTTAAAAGAAACCTAAACACACACACACACACACACACACCACACACACACAACACACACACACCCCACACACACACATACACACACACACACAACACAACACAAACAAACAAACAAACAACAAAAAACCAAACCAAACCAAACTAAACCAAAACAAAACAAACAAAACACACCCCCCCCAAAAAAAAACAAAACAAACAAACAAACAAAACAAACACCCCAGAAATGAGGTGAAAGAAAGAAAATCCGAGAAAAAACGGAGAGAGTTTTTTTTGTTTTGTTTTGTTTTTTTGTTTCTAGTTTTTACACGCCTTATTACTTCATTTTCATTTTTTTCTTTTTTTAATGGAACTGTTTTAGTTGTAAGCCAGTTCTCTGCTGTATGCTGTGTTCGCACATTACTAGTTACCTTTGTCATAGTGTCAAGTCGTGGAAGTTAGTAATGATAACGCTGCTGCGATGATGATGATGATGATGATGATGATGATGATGATGATGATGATGATGATGATGATGATGATAAAGACAAGAACAACCACGACAAACAACAACAGCCATGATGATGATGATGATGATGACGATAAAGACAACAACAACGACGACAACAACAGCCATGATGATGATGATGATGATGATGATGATGATGATGAGGATGTGATGTTACTACGACTACTATTATCACTACTTCTAGATTTAATAACAATGATAATAATAATACTAATACTGATGATGACAGTAATAATGATAATATTGATGATGATGATGATGATGATGATGATGATGATGATGATGATGATGATGTGATGATATATACTGATAATAATGATAACAGTGATAATAATGATAATCATGATAATAATAATAATAATAATAATACTCAAAAGTAGAAGAAGAAGAAGAAGAAGAAGAAGAAGAAGAAGAAGAATGATAATGATGATGTTGATAATGATGATGATGGCGATGATGATGATACTAATATAAATACTACTACTGCTACTTATTATTATCATTATTATTGTTATTATTGTTATCACTATTATTAATGTTGTTGTTGTTATCTTTATTGTTATCATTATAATTATAGAATTGATTGATATTATGCTGTTCCCTAATGAAAAATGAATCCGTCCTTAAAATCTTTCATAACCGCGTCTTTATAGGGGAGATGGATTTTGCTAAGAAGGGTATATTTACTCTTTTAAAAAAAAAGACAGAAATATTCCAGAAACAGTAATAAGTAAAAAGAAAGAGAGAAGCAGCAAAAACACAAAACAAAACAAAACAAAAAGCAAAAAAAAAAAAAAAACCCAAAAAACAAAAAACAAAACCCTAACAATTACACAGAAACTAATTTCCTTCAGAGTGGCTTTGTTGGAAAGTTTTCTTGTTACTTAAAGGTTGAAAACGCAAACTGAAAAAAGCAACAACAATTATATACTTAAATTATGAACAAACTGCAAACGACAAAATCAGAGATGGGTGGACTAAACAAACAAAACAAAAAAAAAAAAGTCAAAGAAGGAGGGTGACCAAAAAAAAAAAAAAAAAAAAAAAGAAGAAAAAAAAGAAAAAGAAAAAAAAAAAAAAGAAGGATGAATACAAGAAAAGTGCAAGAATGGCGAAAAGGGTAAAAAAAAAAAAAGGAGCGGGTGGGTGGTGGGGAGGGGAAATTAAAAAAACAACAACAACAACAGTGAAACATTTTAAACAAGGATTAAATGAAACTCGAAAAAGGAGAAGATAAAAAAAAAAGTCAACGAAGACCGTTTTGAAACGGTCAAAGGATGAGTTAAAAAAAAAAAAAGCAAAGAAGGGCTAGTTGAAAAAAAAAAGAAAAAAAAAAGACGGATGAGAAAACAAAAAAAAAACAAACAAAACAAAAACAAAAACAAAACAAAACAAAAAAAACAACAGAAAAAGAAAGAAAAAAAGAAAGAAACTAAAGGGTGAACGAGCAGAGTCCAAAGAGAGTGGTCACAACAGTAATCACACACATGAGCACTGTCCAGTCAAGTTATGTTATGACCGTCCATTGGGTGCCTCTGGCTAATTTCACGTCGAACTCACCATTCTATCACATGATATGCAGGTAGTAGAATTAGTGACATTTCTATGTAGGAATAGTCAAACGAAACCAAATCTCAAATCGAAAGAAAAGAATACAGGAATATAGTAAAAGAAGAAAGGATCAAACAGACCAACAAAAAGTACATTCGAGTGAAATGCAAAGACTTGACTTCCAAAGAGAGTCAGCCCGACTATAATACTAACAGAAATGATATTAGCCAATAAAAAGTCACAATGAAATGAACGAGTTTGTCACTTAGCTTGATCTCCTCAGCGCAAGGTAGGCGTCGAATCACACACATGACCACTGTCACTCATACAAGAGAACCGTAGTGTGTCTTATTCAAGATACATTTCTCCATGCTTTGGAACATGGTTGTAGCAAAAACATCAAAAGCTTAACGTATCTTGCGCTGAAGGGATCAAGGATGTGTGTGATTCAACGCCTACCCTTTCGCTGAAGAGATCAAGCTAAGTGACAA
>CM031613.1:4803402-4808402 GCA_018398815.1 Conus ventricosus
ACTGACCATCATCACCACTGACCACCACCACTGCAGAGAACTGACCAGGGTCACCGGAGTCAAATGAATGGGCGAAAGCGGTCAACATGTTGCGTGGATGTTCAGTGGTTTGGTGGTTGTTTTGACGATGATGAGGGATCATCTCTTTTGCTGGTGCTATTTTTGCTGTTTTTCAGCTTCTGTTACTGCCGCTGCTGCTACTAAGGCTACAGCTTCCGTTACGGCAATGGGTACAGCTGCTTTGTTCCTGCAGCTGTTTCTCTGCTGCTGCTGCTGCTGCTACGTCCAATTTGTTTCCCTTTTCTTACTGCTACTGCCGCAGTGTTTATATGGGCTCCTGTCTGGTTTATGCTCCTTCGTTTATAGCATTTTGACCACAAATGGATCTACTGAATTAATAAAAAGATACATATATTTTATTAAATCAAAGGAACAGGGTAGACTGACGATTAGTTTTATTTGCATCAAATTGACCATTTCGCCTCATGTAGAAAAAGTCACAGAAAAAGAACGCCCTTTTCATTGAAAGACACGGACATTTCACTTCACTTCTAGATTCGTTCGAAAACCGTTTGTTTATCAGCTCAGCCGCCATTCCACCCATCACTGTCCACACTCCACGTGTTACACACCTCCACTGCCATCTTCCCGTCCTGAGTGTAGAGTGGTCATTGTCCATCCTCCCATTAGTTGACAGCTACAGAGACTGATGGACATCATCAGAGAGAGGATCTCCCCTCTTGTCTTTCTGTCCGATGCCGTCACGGCGTCTCCCGCTGTGACTGACCATCACCACTGACCACCATCACACCAGGGGACGGACACACACTGACCAGGGTCATTGCAGACAACTGAATGGACAAAAGCGGTATACATGGTGTGTGGATGGTAGGTGGTCAGTAATGAAACAGCCTTTGTGAGGATGTAAGGGATCATCACCTCATGCTGTCGCTATATTTACTATTTCTGCTTCTGTTACTGATGCTGCTACTAAGATTGCAGCTTCCATTACCGCAATGGTTGCAGCTGCTTTGTTCTGCTGTCGCTGTTTCTGCTGCTGCCACTATCATGTTTCCCATTTCTTACTGCTGCTGACACTGCCTTAATGTCTATGTGGGTAGGTTTCTTTTCCTTTATTTACAGCATTTTACCAAAACGGACCTAGTGAATAGAAAAAAGAAATGGATACATTCTTTTAAAAAAAAAACCCAGGGTAGGCTAATGATATATTTCATTGCATTAAACTGTCCGTTTTGCGTTATAAAGGAAAGTCACACAAAAAAGAGCACTCTCTTCGTGTAAAGTCAGGGACACTTCCTCAACTTCTCGCTTCCTTAGAAAGCGTTCTGTATCAACTCAGCCACCACGCCACCCATCACTGTCCACACTCCACATGTTACACACCTTCACTGGCATCTTCCCAGTCCTGTGCGTAGAGTGGTCATTGTCCATCCTCCCAGTAGTTGACAGCTACAGAGACTGATGGACATCATCAGAGAAAGGATGAACTCTTGTCTTTCTCTCCGTTGCCATCAACGGCGTCTCCGCTGTGAATGACCATTGCCACTGACCATCACCACACCAGGGGACGGACATGAATTGACCGTTGTCTCTGTACGCACAATTGAATGGACAAAAGAGGTCTACTGTGCATGCCTGGTGGTTTAGAGGATGATATCGACTTTGTGAGGAACGTGAGGGATAATCGCTTATTCTGCTGCTGTTTTTGCTACTTCTGCTTCTCTTACTGAAGCTACTACTACTAATGTTAGAGCTCCATTGTGATTGCAGTTGTGGTTCCGCGATGATTGCAGTTGTTTTGTTATGCTGAGACTGCTTCTGCCCTTGTTACTACTGCCACTACTTCTGCCTTTCCCACCTGTTCGCACTGCTGCTAACGCTCCTGCAATGTTTGCAAAGAGTATTTTCTAATGTCTTTGTCTTTGTTTATAGCATTTTACCAGAAATGGGCCTACAGCATAAAAAAAGAATACATTTTCTAGAATTCTGAAACATAACCTAGGTTGAAGATTGAACTTGTTCAGTTCAAACTGACCGTTTCACGAGACAGAGAAAGGAGGGGAAAAGTTTGCCCTCTACATCCAATGATAAGGACACTTTCTCCTGAACTCTCTTTTCTATAAGAAGCATTCTATATCAACTCAGCCACCACACCACCCACCATTGTCCACACTCCACGTGTTACACACCTCCACTGCCATCTTCCCGGTCCTGAGTGTAGAGTGGTCATTGTCCATCCTCCCATTAGTTGACAGCTACAGAGACTGATGGACATCATCAGAGAGAGGATCTCCCCTCTTGTCTTTCTGTCCGATGCCGTCCACGGCGTCTCCCGCTGTGACTGACCATCACCACTGACCACCATCACACCAGGGGACGGACACACACTGACCAGGGTCATTGCAGACAATGAAATGGGCCAAAGAAGTATGTTGTGCGTTGAGTTAATGGTACAATGGTTGAGCTCACCTTTCTGAGGATGATTGCAGACCATCAATCATGCTGCTGCAATCATCACTGCTTCTCCTGCTGTTAGAGAGGAGCCCGTAGTCACATGGTTAAACGTTTGTCTGTAGAACTGGCGGTCGTGAGTTCGAGCCACTCGTAGAGTCGGATGTTTTCTCGGTTTGAGAACCATCTCTGTCCAACCAGCTGTAAATGGGTGTTTGATTCAGTTCAGGGAAGGTTACACGCGGTGGAAGGAGAGGCATGGGCTTCGCCTTCCGTGCCCTAGACACGATAAACCTCTGACAGTTCACTGCCCATCGTGCCCTAGACACGATAAACCTCTGACAGTTCACTGCCCCCGTGCCCTAGACACGATAAACCTCTGACAGTTCACCGCCCCCCGTGCCCTAGACACGATAAACCTCTGACAGTTCACTGCCCCAACGTCTAACAATCTATAGGAACTTTAATCCCCCCCCCCTCCCCCTTTTTTTAATCTATCAAATGGTGTTAGTGATGTTGCTGCTGCTACGTTTTCCATTACTGCGCGTAAGTAAGTAAGTAAGTAAGTAAAAAGTAAGTAAGTAAGTAAGTAAAAAAGTAAGTAAGTAAGTAAGAAAAAAGTAAGTAAGTAAGTAAGTAAGTAAAAAAGTAAGTAAGAAGTAATAAAAAAAGTAAGTAAGTAAGTAAGTAAGAAAAAAGTAAGTAAGTAAGTAGTAAAAAAGTTTAAATAAGTAATTAGTAATAAGTAAAAAAGTAAGTAAGTTAAGTAAGGGAAGTAAAAAAGTAAGTAAGTAAGTAATAACAAATAAGTAAGAAAGTAAGTAAGTAAGTAAGTAAGTAAGTAAGTAAGTAAAAAGTAATAAGTAAGTAAGTAAAAAAGTAAGTAAGTAAGTAAGTAAAAAAAGTAAGTAAGTTTAAATAATAAAAAAGTAAGTAGTAAGTAAGTAAAAAAGTAAGTAAGTAAGTAAGTAAAAAAGTAAAGTAAGTAAGTAAGTAAAAAAGTAAGTAGTAAGTAATAAAAAGTAAGTAAGTAAGTAAAAAAGTAAGTAAGTAAGTAAGTAAAAAAGTAAGTAAGTAAGTAAGTAAAAAAGTAAGTAAGTAAGTAAAAAAGTAAGTAAGTAAGTAAAAAAGAAGTAAGTAAGTAAAAAAGTAAGTAAGTAAAGTAAGTAAAAAAGTAAGTAAGTAAGTAAAAAAGTAAGTAAGAAAGTAAGTAAAAAAGTAAGTAAGTAAGTAAGTAAAAAAGTAAGTAAGTAAAATAAGTAAAAAAGTAAGTAAGTAAGTAAGTAAAAAAGTAAGTAATTAGTAAGTAAAAAAATAAGTAAGTAAGTAAAAAAGTAAGTAAGTAAGTAATAAAAAAGTAAGTAAGTAAGTAAGTAAAAAAGTAAGTAAGTAAGTAAAAAAGTAATAAAAAAAGTAAGAAAAAAAAGAAAGTAAGTAAGTAATAAAAAAGAAATAAGTAATTTAAAAAAAAAAAGTAAGTAATAAAAAAGTAAGTAAGTAAGTAAGTAAAAAAGAAGTAAGTAAGAAAAAAAGTAAGTAAAAGTAATAAAAAAGTAAGAAAGTAAGTAAAAAAGAAAGAAGTAATTTAAAAAAAGTAAGTAAGTAATAATAAAAAAGTAAGAAAGTAATAAGTAAAAAAGAAAAAAGTAAGAAAAAAAAGAAAGTAAGTAAGAAAAAAGAAGAAAAAGTAAAAGTTAAAAAAGAAAAGTAGAAAGTAAAAAAGTAAGAATAAAAAAAAAGTAAGAAAAAGAAAAAAAATTTAAGTAAGAAAAAAGAATTAAAAAAGTAAAAATTTAAGAAAGGGAATAAAAAAAAAAAGAAATAATAAAAATAAAAAAGTAAGTAGAAGTAAAAAAGTAAGAAAAAGTAAGTAAGAAAAAAAAAGTAAGAAGTAAAAGTAAAAAAAAGTAAGTAAGTAAGGGAAAGTAAAAAAGTAGAAAAGTAAAAGTAAGAAAAAAGTAATAAGTAAGAAATAAAAAAGTAAATTAAGTTTAAGTAAAAAAAAAGAAATTAAGAAAAAAGAAAGGAAATTTTAAAAAAAGAAAGTAAGTAAGTAAGTAAAAAAAAAGTAAAAAGAAAAAAAAAAGGAAAAGTAAAAAGTAAGGAAGAAGTAAAAAAGAAAAGAAATAATAAGTAAGAAAGTAATAAGAAAAGTAAGTAAGTAAGTAAAAAAAGTAAGTAAGAAAGGGGTAAAAAAGAATTTAAAATAAGTAAAAAAGTAAGAAGTAAGTAAAAAGTAATAAGTAAGTAAGTAATAAGAAAGTAAGTAAGTAAGTAAAAAAAAGTAAAGTAAGAAATAAAAAAGTAAGTAAGTAAAAAAAGAAATAAGTAAGTAAAAAAGTAAGTAATAATAAGAAAAAAAAGTAAGTAAGTAAGAAGAAGTAAGAAAGAAAAAAAGAAAGAAGAAAGTAAAAAAGTAAGTAAGTAAGTAAGTAAAAAAGTAAGTAATAAGTAAGAAAAAAAAGTAAGTAAGTAAGTAAAAAAAAAAGAAAGTAAGAAAGTAAGTAAAAAAGTAGAAAGTAAGAATA
>CM031613.1:4810902-4830902 GCA_018398815.1 Conus ventricosus
CATTGAATTTTTGTTTGTTTGCTTGTTTTCCGAAAGTTGGTGTCAACAACTCTCGCTCACGCAACGTTGAACACAATCAGTCAGTCAAACAGAAGAGAGTCCCCCCTTGAAATTATCAACTAAAGTGTTACATATAGATACTGCCTGCTATCGTTTCACGTAATAAAACGTACATGTCTCAATGCCGAACGTTAATCAGGATTTCAGGAACTATAAAGTGTTGTCTAACTTTTGAAACTTCACCCGGAAAACAACAACAACAACAAAAAACAACAACAACAAAACAAACAAACAAAAAAATCGCCACAAAACTAGCTGTTTTAGCAAACAAAATGGGGGCCGGAATGGCTCAGTTGGTAGAGCGCCGGACTTGTAATCCAAGGGTTGCGGGTTCGAATCTCCGCCGGGCCGTTTCGGTACAGGGGGATTTTTCCCTCGGAGTTAACATTAGTTCTGACTCCATTTCCCATACAGTCCTTCGAATGAGACTGTACAAACCGAGGTTCCGTGTGTGAACGGACGCATAACATCTTGCTCACACGTAAAATCCCATCACCAACTTTCGGAAGAGAACGGCCATTGGCCGTTGGTATGGATGACACGTTACACATAGCATGCACCTTCCCCAAAGATGGAGTATGGCTGCCTTAATGGCGGGATAAAAGAAAAACAGTCATACACACAAAACTCTACTCCCTTTGTTGGGTAGATAGGATTATACTTGCCTGTCCATGTAGGGAGTGTCCGCAGGAGTATCAGCCTGCGTACGCAGAGGAAGAATCAAACAAAATTCGCTGGTCCTCACAGGCCTAACACAATTTTCTCTCTCAGTTTGGACCTCAGCAAGCCACAAAATCTTTTCCGTCTCCGCGACTTCACGTCGACATACACAAAACTTTAAAAATGCTTGTGTCACTCTTATTAAAAAAACCAGCCAACTGTATGTCCATAGTCTGTCTAGAGAGAAAGTTCCTGAAAAGAACAGGAAAACAAATGAATCATCTTTTTTAAACCTTATTTAGAAAATATTATCTGTAGGATGTTAATCTTCGTTTTTTTCTTCTTTTTCCTGTCTTTTCACAACATCTTAAGTTTGAGGCTTGCTAAGTCTAACATAGGCCAGTTGTGACTTTTATTTCATATTTACCGCTGACATATCCGGTGTCATTCAAACAAACAAACAAACAAAACTATAGGGCAGACGCCCTCACCGACGTTTTTACGTCCTGTGTCATCGACCACTCTGTCTTCGGATTCAACTGCCCAGCCTACAGGGAATAAACCAATCACCTCGTGTTGTTTGGTTCAACACACTCCATGCTTCTGGAGCCGAAATAGCTCAGTTGGTACAGCGCCGGACTCGTATTCTGGTGATCCTGGGGTTGCGGGTTCGAATCTCCGCCGTGGCGTTTCGGTACAGGGTGGATTTTTCCCTCGGAGTTAACATTGGTTCTGACTCCATTTCCCATACAGTCCTTCGAATGAGACTATAAACCGAGGTTCCGTGTGTGAACGCACGATAACATCGTGCACACACGTAAAATCCCATCACCAACTTTCGGAAGAGTAGGCCAGTTTGGCCGTTGGTATGGATGACACGTTAACACATAGCAATAGCACCCTGGAAATGGAAAGAATGAAGGAAGTAAGGAAATTGAGTGAATGATATTGACTGGATGACACGGGGAAACGACTGAATGAAGCGCCAGCTGGCAGCTCTTCAGTCGGCACTCCCCAGGTAGGCAGCCCGTTGTGTAAACGAGTGTGAATTGTAAAGCGCTTAGAGCTTGGTCTCTAGCCGAGAATAGGCGCTATTCAAGTGTTCACTGTTGTTGTTGTTGTTGTTGCTTACAAACTGCAAGGCTTCCATCGGCTAGGTAGGCCAAGGCACAAGAGAGTAAACAAGACTTTAATATTCCTCCTTTTTCTAAAGCTTGCTTCAATGATCTATGTTCTGTCTGTCACAAACAACGCACGTCAAACGACCGGGAACTTGGGCATGGGTCCGGACAGTGCCCACGCCGCCATCTTCACAGTGATGTGTGCAGGGCGTTGGCTGTCCGTCCTCTCCGCTGTGGACAGCCAGACAAACTGTGGACTTGGCCAGAGACAGGATGCTCACTGGCCGTTCCTCAATTGCCGTCCACAGCGTTCCCGGTGTGACTGACCATCCACCTCGATGACCAGCGTATCGGGTAACACACGATTAACATTGTACTTGTCATCACGACCATCATTGTACTTGTCACGATTACATGACTTATCATATGTACTTGTCTCATCGATTATCATTGTACTTGTCATCACGATTTACTGTACTTGTCATCACGTTTGTACTTGTCATCAGATTATCATTACTTGTCATCACGATTATCATTGTACTTGTCATCACGATTTTCATTGTACTTGTCATCAGATTATCATTGTACTTGTCATCACGTTATCATTGTACTTGTCATCACGATTGTCGTAGCACTTATCATAACGATTATCGTTGTATTGTCATAACGATTATCATTGTACTTGTCGTCACGATTATCATTCTACTTGTCATCATGATTATCATTGACTGGTCCATCATGACTATCATTGCACCTGTCGTCACGATTATCGTTGTACTTGTCATCACGATTATCATTGTACTTGTCATCACGATTATCATTGTACTTGTCATCACGATTATCGTTGTACTTTCATGGCAACAACTGATGAGTGACAGAGATCTCTAGTGTGAAAGAGCGCCTCTCTGTCTCTGTCTGTCTGTCTGTCGTCTGTCTGTCTTCGTCGTCTGTTGTCTCTCTCTCCTCTCTCTCTCTCCTCTCTCTCTCTTCTCTCTCTCTCGTGCTCTCTATTGGATGTTGTGTGTGTGTTCCTAACCAGTAAAGTGGGTTATCGGATTATCAAAAGCCCGGAAAGTGGTTCCCCCTTCCTCCCTGATAAACCTAAGCGACCTGCTTCTTCTTTCATAATTTAGCTGGTTTTGCAAACCTACAACTTTTCCGGACAGAAGAAAACATCATCAGCATACAGTAATAAAACTAATTCAACTGCTCCAGGTATTATCTGGATACCATGTCTGCCTTTGCGAAACAATTCCACAGCCAGTTCGTTTATGAAAAAAGAAAACAACTGTGGACTCAACAAGCATCCTTGTTTATACTCCATTTGGACAATCAAAATAATCTGAATGCTCACTCTTCACACACACACATGCCAGCACTGAGTTGTAGACCCCTCTAATAGCCATGTACAATTTACTATTAACACCACTTTTACGGAGTACATTCCACAGAGCATTCCGATTTACCGAGTCAAAGGCCTTCTTGAAATCTACAAATGCAATGTAGAGCTTTGACTTACAGAGTAGATTTTTTAAATCAAAGAATATAGCGTAAATATATGATAATATGGTGCTGTAACTGGTTCTAAAACCTGCTTGTTCTTCCACTATTTTTTCTTCAGTTTCAGCCCATTCAGTTAATCTTGTATTTAGTATGTGAGTGTAAATTTTACTTAAAATGTTGGTAAGTGATACTCCACGATAGTTGTCGGGATTGTTAACGTCTCCTTTTTTATGAATTGGAACAATAATTGGTTTAGCCCACTTGATGGAAAGATACCATTATCAAAAAGTTGGGCAAATAAATGAACAAGGAAATCGATCACAGTTGTGTTTGCATTCTTCAACATTTCTGCTACGATTTTATCTGGTCCTGCACTCTTTCCTAATTTTAAATGTTTAATACCAGCAACGACTTCTTCACTGGAAATAGGTTGATTAAATAATGGCTCAATTTCATTCTCTTCTACCACACCGGTCTCTTCTTCCATACTTCTATTATCAAAACTATGAAAACGCCCCAAAAATGGTCATGCCACTGTTGAACTGAGATTTCGTTATACACAAAACTCTTTATTTAACAGATTTATCACTGACCAGAACATTTTAGAATCATTGACTGAATTTTTTAAAGTTTCTTTAACCTACTTTCTTTAAACTCCAGTTCCTTTGTTTTCCTTAGCATACTCTTTACGTGATACAGCGTATTTCTCTTTTCTTACTTTTATCCTTGGCTGTTTTGCATCTCAGAAATCTTTTTAATAACCCTTTAAGAGAGAGAGAGAAAGAGAGAGAGAGAGAGAGAGAGAGAGAGAGAGAGAGAGAGAGAGAGAGAGAGAAGAGAGAGAGAGAGAGAGAGAGAGAGAGAGAGAACATCCTAGTTTCTCTAAGATTCTGGGATTTAATTAATGTGAAAATTACATTATAATCTTTGTATTCTTTCTGTAAATTATGACTTTCCTGAAATGCCTTTGAAAATTCCATCAACCCAGTTTGGGGGTTGTAAACGTAAACAATATGTGTGTGTGTGTGTGTGTGTGTGTGTGTGTGTGTGAGAGAGAGAGAGAGAGAGAGAGAGAGAGGAGAAGAGAGGAGAGAGAGAGAGAGAGAGAGAGAGAGAGAGAACAGTATTTTCCTACTCTACAAAGTTGACTAACCAGCCAGTGTGAAACCGGAAAGTGGGTTTTTGTTTTCGTAAACTCAGTTTGTTTTCGCACAGATCCAGGATTATTATTTCGTCGGAAATATTTTTTTTCTAATCGCACGCTTCTTCTAAATAAGCTCATTTGAAAAGAAAACTCTACACTTCTCTCGCAAGATTTTCCCCAAAATTAGATTTCTACACCATCGAAAAATAAAAACGTTTATGAAAAGATTATGTCGTAGAACATTCTAGTTGAGCTTAAACGAAAGGATTCAGTGTCAGAAGGATGCATATAAACCTTGCATTCTTTCCATTAAAAAAACAAACAAACAAACAAAAACCCTTCTTACACATGCACTTGAAAATTCGAAAAATTCTATCAGGGGCAACTGACGTGAGTTCTTTAACGTGTGCAAATTTCCATGCCGCAAACTGGAACCGAAAGGGCGGAAAAACAGTAAACAAGTGGGGTATTTTTTGCTCCCATGAGAAAACCTAACACAGAGTAACTTTTATTCAAGACTGGCACAGCCTTTTAAACTTGAATAAAGTCAGACAAATACATAGACGAACAATCTAATAGCGGGGGAAAAACAAGCGCAGGCCAACAACTGAACTGTCTTCATAGTAATGACTTGGCAAAGATTTAGACTTCAGGAGGGGGTGGAGTTTGAAGACGGAGAAACTGAGAACATGAAATTAAGAAAATATGTTACAGATATGAAAACTCTTCACTAGCTGCATAAGGGAACCATTGCAATCCCTTTTGAAGGCAGATATATTTGTATTGCCTGCTCCGAGGCCTTTCGTCCGCTGGGTCGGAACTCATCAGGGAGTCATGGCTGGTTGTGTCTGCGCTCCTGGGGGTGCTATTGGATTCTTTTTTGCACCCTTGGTGGTGAGAACACCACAGTATTATGGACGGTGGTGTGTATCTATTTGACGCCAGGAGCGCAGACACAACCAGCCGTGTCTCCCTGATGAGTTCCGACTCAGTCGACGAAAGGCCTCGGAGCAGGCAATACAAATATATTTGCCTTCAAAAGGGATTGCAATGGTTCCTTATGCAGCTAGTGAAGAGTTTTCATATCTGTAACATATTTTCTTAATTTCATGTTCCCAGTTTCTCCGTCTTCAAACTCCCCCCCCCCCCCCCCCTTAAGTCCAAATCTTTGCCAAGTCATTACTATGAAGACAGTTCAGTTGGCCTGCGCTTGTTTTTCCCCCGCTATTAGATTGTTCGTCTATGTATTTGTCTGACTTTATTCAAGTTTAAAAGGCTGTGCCAGTCTTGAATAAAAGTTACTCTGTGTTAGGTTTTCTCATGGAGCAAAAAATACCCCACTTGTTTACTGTTTATCGTTTACTGTTCCCTGCCTCATTTCATTTCCGAAAGGGCGGAAGTTTAGAACACGACCCAGTTAGACGCTGTAACCACTACGCCCCACACAGCCATCAGTTTTATGACGACGTGAAGCCGACACGAATATCACGTACACAAGCGATGTGTCAACCCGGATATCTTCATTGCCATTCAGACAGACGGCTAGCAGGTCGACTTCCACCCGTCCCCCAACTCCTGGTGTTTGAAGGCGGGGGTAACCGAAGCTTTCGGCGCTGACGGAACAGTTGGTGATGATATACACCCCCTTTCTCTTGTTCTCTTTGTTGTGGACGCCTCCCACTGTTAGGTGTACTACCATGTGTGGCTGGGTGGGTGTTAGTGTGTTGAACAGGTTTGTGGTGTTGGTTAAGGCAGGGACAGGTGCGAATAAACTGTTTCTTTCTTTTCTTTTCTGTTTTTTTTTTCCCATTCGTTTTATTTTTTGGTGAGTTTTCAATCAGCGTGAATGAGTCAGTATGATGACGTTGTCATCAGGTTAGTTTTAGTGTGATGTAGTCTTCTTCTTCTTCTGTGCTGTTGCTGTTGCTGCTGCTGTTGCTGTTTCTCCTTTCTTCTTCTTTTATGCCTCCTCCTCCTCTTTCTCTTGTGGCTGTCCTGTTTTTGTTGTGTGTGTTGTTGTTGCTCGTCTTCTTCTTCTGTCTTTCCTCCTCTCCTCCTCTCCTCTTTTTAACTTCCTCCTCCTCCTCTGCCCATCCCCCTCCTCCTTTTCTCTCCTCCTCGTCCTGTTCTCCTTCTCCTCTTCCCTCCTCTTTCTCCCTTCTTCTGTCTTCATCGTTGCCGTCGTTTCCTATTCTCTTCTTCTTCTCTTCTTCTTCTTTTCTTCTTCTTCTTCCTCGTCCTCTCTCCTCCTCTCTCCTCCTTTTCTTTCTTTTCTTCTTCTTCTCCTTCTTCTTCTTCTTTTCTCTTTTCTTTTTCTTTTTCTTCTTCTTCTTCTCCTTCTTCTTCTTCTTCTCCTTCCTCCTTCTTCTCCTCCTCCTCCTCCTCCTCTCTCTCTTCTTCTTCTTCTTCTTCTTCTTCTTCTTCTTCTTCTTCTTCTTCTTCTTCTTCTTCTTCCTCTCCTCTCTTTCTTCTTCTTCCTTTTCTTCTTCTTCTTCTTTCTTCTTCTCCTTCTCCTCCTCCTCCTCCTTCTTCTCCTCCTTCTTCTTCTTCCTTTCTTCTCCTTCTTCGTCTTCCTCCTCCTCCTCCTCCTCCTCCTCCCCTCCTCTCCTCCTCCTGCTCCTCCTCCTCTCTCTCTTCTTCTTCTCCTTCTTCTCCTTCTTCTCCTCCTTCTCCTCCTTCTCCTTCTCCTTCCTTCTTCTTCTTCTTCTTCTTCTTTTTCTTCTAGTGATTAGACTACCTCACTGCACTGTTGTTTCCACTGCCAAAATGAATGACATAGCCTGTTTCTACCTTTCTATATTCAACCCCGAGTTATGATATTATTGCATGACCATGCCTTGCATTAGTCTTGCCGTCAAGTCGTATTGAGAAAAGCCAAGCCGAACACGAGAGCCACACCAGATATGTCTCTCTTGCAAACCAGAAACACAAATTTTATGATGTTACTTATATCATTTTTGTTCTGAATTAATCACTACGCGTGCCCCGCCGACCAAACCATGTCATGTATGACATTCCATATTTTCTGTCATGCGCTGCATTGTTTTGTGTACTATAATGAAGTGTGTTGTACCGTACTACACTGTACTGTACTGTACTGTGCTGTGCTGTGCTGTGCTGTGCTGTGCTCTGCAATGCTCTATACTATACTTCATTGCACGGTACTGTACTTGTATTGTACTGCGCTGTACGGCAATATCCTCTGGTGGCTGCATCTTTGATTGCACCGTACTGTATAGTACTGCTGCAATGCACCCCACTGTACAGTATTTTGCTGTATTGTACTTTACTGTACTGTATGGTACTGCGAGGCACTATACGTCAGTGTACCGTACTACATTACACTGTACTGTACCACGCCGTACTGCAATGTGCTATAGTGTACTGCACTGCATAGCACTGTACTGTACTGCACTGTACTATACTGTATTTACTGCTCTGTACTGAATTGAACTACGCTGTACTTACTGCACTGTGCTGCTGTGTACTTTACTGCACTGTACTGTGTTACACTATACTGAACTGCACTGTATGTTACTGCTCTGTACTGTGTTACACTATACTGAACTGCACTGTATGTTACTGCACTGTACTGTGTTACACTTACTGAACTGCACTGTATGTTACTGCTCTGTACTGTGTTGCACTGTGCTGTACTGCACTGTAGCGTGTTACACTATACTGAACTGCATTGTATTTTACTGCTATGTACTGTGTTGCACTGTGCTGTACAGCACTGTACTTTACTGCACTGTACTGTGTTGCACTGTACTTTGCTGCGCTGTACTGTACTGCACTATACTTTACTGCACTGTACTGTGTTGCACTATGCTATACGGCACTGTACTGTGTTGCACTGTACTCTACTGCACTGTACTGTGTTACACTATGCTATACGGCACTGTACTGTGTTGCACTATGCTATACGGCACTGTACTGTGTTGCACTGTACTCTACTGCACTGTACTGTGTTACACTATGCTATACGGCACTGTACTGTGTTACACTATGCTATACGGCACTGTACTGTGTTGCACTGTACTCTACTGCACTGTACTGTGTTAAACTATGCTATACGGCACTGTACTGTGTTGCACTGTACTCTACTGCACTGTACTGTGTTACACTATGCTTTACGGCACTGTACTGTGTTGCACTGTACTCTACTGCACTGTTCTGTGTTGCACTATGCTATACGGCACTGTGCTGTGTTGCACTATGCTATACGGCACTGTACTGTGTTGCACTATGCTATACGTCACTGTACTGTGTTGCACTGTACTTTATAGCACTGTACTGTGTTGCACTGTACTTTATTGCACTGTACTGTGTTGCACGTACTCTACTGCACTGTACTGTGTTGCACTGTACTTTACTGCACTGTACTGTGTTACACTATACTGAACTGCACTGTATTTTACTGCTCTGTACTGTGTTGCACTGTGCTGTACAACACTGTACTTTACTGCACTGTACTGTGTTGCACTGTACTGCACTGTACTTTGCTGCACTGTGCTGTGTTGCACAATGCTATACGGCACGGTACTTTACTGCACTGTACTGTGTTGCACAATGCTATACGGCACGGTACTTTACTGCACTGTACTGTGTTGCACTATGCTATACGGCACTGTACTTTACTGCACTGTACTGTGTTGCACTATACTGTACAGCACTGTACTTTGCTGCACTGTACTGTGTTGCATTGTACTGTACTGCACCGTACTTTATTCCACTGTACTGTGTTGCACCGTGCTGCACTGCACTGTACTGTGTTGCACTATATTGTACTGCACTGCACCTTGCTGCACTGTACTGTACTGCACTGTTCTGTTATGTACTGCACTGTAGTGCACCGAAATTTACCTCACTGTGCTATACTGCACTGTACTGTGTTGTACTGTACTGTACTGCAATACATTTACTGTACTTAACTGTCTGCTCTGTACTGTACTGTACTGTATTTTTCTGCTCTGCACAAAACTGCACTGCACTGCACTTCACTGTACCGTACTATATTTACTGCACCGTACTGCACCACACTGTACAGAACTGCACTGTACAGAACTGCACTGCACTGCACTGTACAGAACTGCACTGTACAGAACGGCACTGCACCGTACAGAACTGCACTAGACTTTACAGAACTGCACTGTACAGAACTGCACTGCACTGCACTGTACAGAACTGCACTGCACTGTACTGCACTTCACTGCACCGTACTATATTTACTGCACCGTACTGCACCACACTGTACAGAACTGCACTGTACTGCACTGCACTGCACTGCACTGTACAGAACTGCACTGTACAGAACTGCACTGCATCTGTACAGAACTGCACTAGACTTTACAGAACTGCACTGTACAGAACTGCACTGCACTGCACTGTACAGGACTGCACTGCACTGTACTGCACTTCACTGTACCGTACTATATTTACTGCACCGTACTGCACCACACTGTACAGAACTGCGCTGTACAGAACTGCACTGCACTGCACTGTACAGAACTGCACTGTACAGAACTGCACTGCACTGTACAGAACTGCACTAGACTTTACAGAACTGCACTGTACAGAACTGCACTGCACTGCACTGTACAGAACTGCACTGCACTGTACTGCACTTCACTGTACCGTACTATATTTACTGCGCCATACTGAACTGCACTGTACAGAACTGCACTGCACTGTGCTGCACTGCACTGTACAGAACTGCACTACACTGTGCTGCACTGTACTGTACTGCACTACACTGTATTGCACTTCACTGTACCGTACTATATTTACTGCGCCATACTGAACTGCACTGTACAGAACTGCACTGCACTGCACTGTACTGCACTGAACTGTACTGTACTGCACTTCACTGTACCGTTCTATATTTACTGCGCCATACTGAACTGCACTGTACAGAACTGCACTGCACTGTGCTGCACTGCACTGCACTGTACTGCACTTCACTGTACCGTACTATATTTACTGCGCCATACTGAACTGCACTGTACAGAACTGCACTGCACTGTGCTGCACTGCACTGTACAGAACTGCACTGCACTGCACTGTACTGTACTGTACTGCACTACACTGTATTGCACTTCACTGTACCGTACTATATTTACTGCGCCGTACTGCACTGCAATGCACTTCGCTGTACTGACCTACTGCACTGCAATGCACTTTACTGTACTGTACTGTACTGTACTGTATTGTACTGTACTGTACTGTCCTATCACTTCACTGTACCGTACTATATTTACTGCACCGTACTGCACTATACTGTACAGAACTGCACTGCACTGCAATGGACTGTTCTATACTATACTATATTTTATTGCACGGTACTGCAGTGCACTGTACAGAACTGCACTGTACTGTACTGCACTTCACTGTAGTGTATTATATTTACTGCACTCTACTGTACAGAACTGCACTGCACTGTACTGCACTTCACTAGCCTATACAGTACTGCTCTGCATGGCATTGTACTGTGCTGTTTTTTGCTGCACAGCACTGGCCTGTACTGTTCTGTGCTGTACTCTACCCCACTCTAATGTACTGTACTGTTCTATGTCGTGTAGTTCTATACTACACTGTGCTGTACAGCACTGTACAATTTTTTACGGGGCTACTGTACGAGATTGTTCTGCAGTATATTACTATGTACACCGTTGTACTGCACTGCACTGTACTATACTGAACGATACTTTACTGTAGTGTTAAACATTGTAATGTACTCTACCACACTGTCCTGTGCCATATTGTACAGTATTATACTGAACTGTACTGCATTATACTGTTATATACTGTACTATACTGTACTTTACTACACTGTACTGCACAGCACTGCGTTGAATTGTACTGTTCTACATGCGCTATACTACTGTATACTTTACTGCACTGTACCATCTCTTCCCATACAAGACTACACGGTACTCTATTGTATTACACTGTACTGTACTCTACCACTGTACTGGACTACTATACTGCGGCGTTCTGTATCGTTCCCTACCGTGCTGTAGTACGTTGTACTGCACTGTACTATCACACACTCCTGTATTCTCTTGAGCTGTATTGCACGGCACTGCACTGTACTGTACTTTACTGTGCTTTACTGTACTGTGTCGTGCTTTTCTGTGCTGTGCAGTGTCATACCACGCCATGCTGTACTGTACTGTGCTGTCGGTTGGGCAGTGTGAAGATGACATGTGCCCAAGTTATGTAGCCAGGGAGCTCTGTAAACTACTGTCGCTCCTCTGCCACGCCATCTCATGCCACGCAATGCCATGCCAAAATATGCCGAGCCACTCCGGCGGAGGACACGATTCTAAAACATCCAGCTAGCAGCTGAGAATCATCATCATCATCACACACCCTCCCCCCCCTCCCCCTTCTCCCCCGTCCCCCCACCTCCCCCCCATTCCCCCCCCCCCCCCCCCCCCCCCCCCCCCCCCCCCCCCCCCCCGTCCGATCAGGCCTACAACCAGAACGACGTAACAGCCCTTTCCCCTTTCTTTCTCTATCCGACCTAAAGCCACCACCACAACCACCACCACCACCACACGACCCACCACCACCACTCTCCCTCTATTGCCCTGCAACCGGTTTCGCCTCTCTGGTACCCACCCCGACCTATCCCAGCCCATCCCACCCCGAAACAGCTCACCCCCGGCCCAAAGCCTGAAAGGCTATGATAATTTCATTGACCCCTCGCCGACACCTCCGGCGATAAAATTGCGGGGCGTTCTCTTCTCTCTCTCTCTCCTCCCCTGGTCGTCGGCGGCAAGATCGAGAGCTTTCATGGGTAGGGGATTGACACCCGACAGACAGAGGGTGTCTTAGGGGCGAGAGGGGTGGGTGAGTGGGTGGGTGGGGTGATTATTTGTGGTCCCCGGTGCTGGCTAATCGCCCCTGTTGGCTGCCACTGGGGCTGAAGCATCTGGCTGTTTTAGGGTGACTGAGGGACTGATAGTCTCTCACCCAAACAAAAAAAAAGCCACCGAACTATGGATAGCAAGGAGCGTCAAAAGGTATATCTATTGGAAACAAAAAATTCCTTCACCCATTCTTTGAGGGATGGCGAAGTCATCTGTATTCCCACAAAAGGCAACCTCTCAGAGTGCGACAACTCGAGAGGAGTTCTCTTCTGTCAATACCCGGGAAAGTGTACTGCCAGGTCATCCTCAACCGACTGCGCGACGTAGTGGACAATGAGCTCAGGGAACAACAAGCAGGCTTCCGCCCGAAACGATCCTGTGCGGAACAGATCTTCACACTAAGACAGGTCATCGAGAAGTGTGAAGAGCACCAAGTACTCTAAGCCATCAGCTTCATTGACATCACAAAAGCATTTGACGGTGTCCACAGACCATCATTGTGGGAAACCATGAAAACCTACGGCATCCCAGAGAAAGTTGTGTCAGCCATAGAGCAGATTTACATAAACTCCAAGTGCAGGGTCAGGATGGAAGATGGCTACTGTGACTGGTTTGAAGTTGTCACCGGGTAAGGCAAGGTTGTATCCTCTCCCCTCTCTTCTTTGCACTTGCCATTGACTGGGTTTTGAAACACGCAACCCAAGGAAAGGGAATCAAGTGGACAGAAGGAAACGCCTTTCAGATCTGGATTTTGCTGACGGCATTGCCGCTCTTGCACACACTCAAGATCTGCAGGTGCTTGTAGACAATATCAGCAAGTTTGCAGGCAACATTGGCCTCATTATCAGTGCCAAAAAGACTAAAAACATGTTTACCGGTAAACACCAAGGGTGAACAAACGTTCTCATCGTCCAAAAACAAGTGGAAAAAGTAAAGAACTTCACATACCTAGGCAGCTCCATCAACAACGCCAATGACCTCGACCATGAACTGAAGTGTCGTATTGGGAAGGCAGCATCAGCATTCAATAGCTGAACAAAATACGGACCAGCAAAAAATTCTTCCTTGGAATCAAACTGAAATTTTATAACTCCAGTGTGTTTTCAACGCTGTTATATGGCTGTGAAACCTGGCAACTGAAGACAAACCAGGAGAAGAAACTCGACGTTTTTTTTATACTAAGTGCCTACGTAATATCTTGGGCATCAAATGGTCAGACTTTGTACCAAATGAAGAGTCAGGGAGAGTCCAAACAGCTCCCCGTGTCAACCATCGTCTGCAGACGGTCGCCTCAACTGGCTGGGTCATGTTTTGAGTTCCCTCTCTTCAAGACCTGCAAACCAGGCCATTAAATGGACCCCAGCAGGCCAGAGAAAAAGAGGACGACCCAAGATGAGCTGGCGACAGACAGTGGAGAGAGACCTCAGACTCGTTGACAGAGGATGGAGTGACACTAGCAAACTGGCTGAGGACCGTGCACAGTGGAGCGCCTTGACTGCCTCGTGCGTCGCAAGACGCGGCAGCATCTAAATCTAAGTCAGTCATCTCTCTCTTCCAAAATACCCCCACCACTGTCCCGCACCACACACGCACTCACCCCCACCACTGTCCCGCACCACCACACGCACTTCAGCAATGGATGAGGGAAGAACTATACAAGGTTAATTTTCAAAAGGTATTTGAAATTACTTCGCAAATGAACATGGACAAACGAATTACAAGACAAAACGCGACGTGCTTCGACCTGGTAGGTCTTCAGCATGAGAAACAACACTCAGACAACGAAAACGAGAACGAGCATACATCTTCAACAACAAAGACAGCGTACTCTTCCACTAACAAAGAAAACCCACTCTCAACACAAGAACAAGCAGTCACCATCTTCCCAACTTCGGCGCAAGATGAGCGTTGAAACGCGTCATGTTTTAGGTATTCTAGAAGTAAGAGAAAATCTAATTTGCTTTGTTTTAAGGGATTTGTTTTTCACCATGTGTATGTTCTACAATCTGGGTCATACTCTCTCCATTTGTCTGCAAGTTGCAAGTCGTCAATCATACTGTGTCATGTTTTGGGCCTTACGGCTGTTATTATGACTGTCATTATCATAGTCCAAGGGAGGATCCAAAACCAAATTCCAATCCCCAACCATTTATGACATGATTAGTTTTAAAAGTTTGCATGATGCTCTTTAGATGAGAATAGAAATCAGGACTATCTCTATTTGGTCCTTATAAGTTGACGAGAAGTAAGTCGTGTTCCATGTATTGAAAATGGACAATGAGAAAATGTTCATCTTTGTCTTTATGCACCTTTTTGATTTTAAATTCAAATGTGTTAATGAAAAGTATTGCTACACTCTAGAATTTAAACTACAAGACGAGAAAGAAGATTGAAATCCCATTCTGATTCAACAACGGGTTCTAGATTTTAACTAAAATGTGTGCCCTGCAAACAGTATATTCAATTGAATATGACTTTTGCTTTAAGTAATGAAATACATTACGTCTTTTCAAAACATTACCGAAACCTTGGCAGTTCACTGAAACGATCGGAATGCTGTCCATAACTCCTGTATACAGTTTCTTATATTCTGCGAGGAGACGTACTGACTCACAACTGTATTTGACGTTTTTGTATGTTCTCAAATGACTGAACAATGTGTTTCAAGACATCTTCAACATAAATGACATAGGACAACAACAACGATGGATTTGTAAAAGACAACAGAAAATAAGGGTAACAACAACACGTTTAAAATTAACCAGACATAGTTTAAAAAGTGCTCAGCACAAGAAATTTTTACTTGAGCGCCTTTCATAGTTAAGCTGCTTTTTGGTCTTGACAACACACCTTTTTCAAAACATAGTTTTTATAATAGTATGTCGTATACGTATTTATTCGTCTTTCATTTAATGTCATCAATCCTGAAGACGGTCTATTACCGTAACGTTGAAGATTTTTGTTCTTTTCTTTCTTTTTTTTTCTTCTTTTTTTCAGGTCTTCTGAGCATCCTCCAAAACAGTTTGTATAGTTGACAGAAGATCGGCGGTCAAAAATCGACTCCATTGTTCACCCGACTCCATTGTTCACCCAGACTCCATTGTTCACCCAGTTTTTTTTGCAGCTTGGAAATTGCTGGCCATGAGGAGTTAAGTCCCTTACTTCGCCCAATTGCCCTTGGAGACAATAAACTGTTAACAGAGATTCAACGTGTATAGGGCAGGCATCGAGATTCCACGTGTGTAGGGCAGGCATCAAAGTGTTAACAGAGATTCCACGTGTGTAGGGCAGGCATCAAAGTGTTAACAGAGATTCAACGTGTGCAGGGCAGGCATCAAAGTGTTAACAGAGATTCCACGTGTGTAGGGCAGGCATCAAAGTGTTAACAGAGATTCCACGTGTGTAGGGCAGGCATCGAAGTGTTGACAGAGATTCAACGTGTGTAGGGCAGGCATCGAAGTGTTAACAGAGATTCAACGTGTGTAGGGCAGGCATCGTAGTGTTGACAGAGATTCAACGTGTGCAGGGCAGGCATCGTAGTGTTAACAGAGATTCAACGTGTGCAGGGCAGGCATCGAAGTGTTGACAGAGATTCAACGTGTGTAGGGCAGGCATCGAAGTAGACGGAGTCCATCCTGTTCGTTCCGCCGCGTTATCCTTTCCTGAATCGAATCAGGTGCCCTTTTAATGCTGGATGGATGGAAACAGTCGTCAAGCCAGAAACAAACCCGACCCGGTCCACGACTGAAAGGTTCGAACACACGACCGTCTGCTTCATCACCAAAGGCTCTAACCATTCGACCATCACAGGACCCTCTGACACTTTCGGTATATGTGTGAGAACAGTTATGATTCTCGTCTTCATGAGAAACATGGCTTTTTCCATTAAAAAAAAACACACACACGAAAAAAAAAGAAACAGTTGTTTGAAAGGCAGAAAGTTCCCATAGAAAACAGATAAGCCTGCTCCTCACCCCTCTTTGTCGCAGAAGAATGCCCCCGCCCAGGTTTCTCTCCCCGATGCCCCTGTCTCACGCAGGGAGGCACAGAAGGTTGAAAGAGTTGTACCTGAAAGGCTGAGATCCACCCGCACAATGAAACGACCTGGGGGAGATGGGACGTCCGGGAGAGAGAGAGAGAGAGAGAGAGAGAGAGAGAGAGAGAGAGAGAGAGAGAGAGAGAGGTGGGCTTGAACATACAACAGCAGTTTTTCACACTCAACTTGTTTTCTCACACGGGTGGAAGGAGGTGGAGGAGGAGGAGGAGGGAGAAAGAGAGAAAGAGAGAGAGAGAAGAGAGAGAGAGAGAGAGAGAGAGAGAGAGGGGGGGGGGTGGAGCGGGAGGAGAAGGAGTGGGCGGGGTGAGGAGGATGACGTTCGTTGAATACTGAGAGGGGGAGAGACTGAAAGTCATTACTTCAAGGGTTGTCTGGCTTTTGTCCCCCCAAATAGATAATACTTGAACACAGCGTGTCCGGGAAATGCTAGTATCAACATGTTGTTGCTGCTGTTGTTCAAAGTGGTTGATCAGGTGTGTAGAGTCATACAAAAGCCAAACGGTCCGGCGATCCGGCAAACCGGCCATCTTGAACCAATGGCTTGCTGTCGAGCAGCCTAAAGGTACCACGAACAAACCTGTCTGTCTCTCTGTCTGTCTGTCTGTCTGTCTGTCTGTCTGCCTGTAGTTGTTGTTGTTGTTTGTTGTTGTTGTTGTTGTTGACACGATTGTAGCAGCACTAAATGACCCACACGACACTAACTGCAAATCAGCAGCAAATACACGGACTGCAAATCAGCAGCAAATACATTGACTGCAAATCAGCAGCAAATACACTGACTACAAATCAGCGGCAAATACACTGACTGCAAATCAGCGGCAAATACACTGACTGCAAATCAGCGGCAAATACACTGACTGCAAATCAGCAGCAAGTACATTAACTGCAAATCAGCAGCAAATACACTGACTGCAAATCAGCGGCAAATACACTGACTGCAAATCAGCGGCAAATACACTGACTGCAAATCCGCAGCAAGTACATTAACTGCAAATCAGCAGCAAGTACATTAACTGCAAATCAGCGGCAAATACACTGACTGCAGATCAGCAGCAAGTACATTAACTGCAAATCAGCAGCAAATACATTAACTGCAAATCAGCAGCAAAAAGATGTCGAACTTCTTTAGAAAACAAACAAAAAACAAACTCTTGAATATTTTAGTTTCTCATTTCATACACGACATGTGGTTTCTGGTGACGAAAATGATAACTGTAAGCAGTAAGTAACATAACAATTAAATTCACAGTCTAATGTAGTGTCGCAATCAATGTGGCAAAGAAGCTGTTTTGTTTCGTTTAACAACAATTAACATCATAGTCTAATGCAGCATCGCAATCAATGTGGAAAGAAGCTGTTGAATTTCCTCTCTTTCTGTCCAGTTAGCGCCACACACACAATGCTTCCGTCGCACCAATACACGAACGAAAAGTAAACAAACATGTCGAAGTTACCAGCACAGTTCTCACACCCTCAGACATGTCTATTTACAGGTACAGCTTAATGTTCCGACAACAAGTGTAACAGTTTTCACCCAACCCCTCACACACAACCCCCCCCCCCTTTCTCCACACATACAACCAACCGACCAGCCGACCAAAAATAAGATCATCAAATAAGATCCCCCCCCATCCATCCAGAACAGGTGTTTATATCTCATACATCAAAACAAAACAAAACAAAGAAAACAAAACTAAACAAAACCAACCAACCAACCAACCAACCAACCAACCAACCAACCAACCAACCAAAACCAACCAACCAACCAACCAACAACAACCACAACCAACCAACAACCAACCACAACAACCAACCAACCAACCAACCAACCAACCAGGCAACCAACAACCAGGCAACCAACCAACACAACCAACAACCAACCAACCAACCAACCAACACCAACCAACCAACCAACCAACCAACAACAACCCACCAACCAACCAACCAACCAACCAACCAACCATCAACCAACCAACCACAACCAACCAACCAACCAGTAACCAACAACCACAACCAACCAACCAACCAACCAACCAACCAACCAACCAACAACCAACCAACCAACCAACCAACCAGTAACCAACCAACCAACCAACCAACCATAACCAACCACCAACCAACCAACCCAACCAACCAACCAACCAAACCAACCAACCAACCAACACCAACCAACAACCAACCAACCAAACCAAACAACCACACCACAACAACAACCAACAAGACCATACACCAACCAACATGCCACTCCACCCTCACCACTACAAGTTGTTACAAACCCACTCCCACTCAAACAACAGACCTTAGCAAAACAACAGCCACGTCCCCACCCTACAAAGAAAACAAACAAAAAGACCATTAGCAAAACACAACAGCCCACGTCCCCACCCTACAAAGAAAACAAACAAAAAGACCATTAGCAAAACACAACAGCCCACGTCCCCACCCTACAAAGAAAACAAACAAAAAGACCATTAGCAAAACACAACAGCCCACGTCCCCACCCTACAAAGAAAACAAACAAAAAGACCATTAGCAAAACACAACAGCCCACGTCCCCACCCTACAAAGAAAACAAACAAAAAGACCATTAGCAAAACACAACAGCCCACGTCCCCACCCTACAAAGAAAACAAACAAAAAGACCATTAGCAAAACACAACAGCCCACGTCCCCACCCTACAAAGAAAACAAACAAAAAGACCATTAGCAAAACACAACAGCCCACGTCCCCACCCTACAAAGAAAACAAACAAGATACAAGCACCACTACGACAAAAACCAACAACCCAACCAACAAACGAAAGCGAAAACAAATGTGTACATGCACCACTCCCTAAGCCGTTTTGTAGATCCGTCAACCATGGAGACCGCTTCAGGGCCATCTCGGCAGCCTGGGAATAAACACACATTACTGTTTATAAAAACAGATCCCCAATCCCTACCCCACCCTAACCTCACCCCACCCCAACGCCCACTCCACCACACACACATATATACATACATATCCGCATTCTCGTTTATCCCATCGCGCTCTCACGCAATCCCCATCCACCCACCATGCAGATCTGTGCATGACTTATCCCCCCCCCTGCCCCCCCCCCCCCTCCCCTCCCCCTTCAACAAACGACTGTCTACATACAGAACTACTTACCCCTCTAACGAACGTGTCTGTTTACACATGCAATTACCCCCTTCATGTAATCAAAACCATGAAATGAAAAACGGTCACACATGTAATGTTCTCATCCCCAGCTGATGCATTTGTACCATAGTGTTCAAGTACACACACACACACACACACACACACACACACACCACACACCACACACACACACACACACCACCACCGCACGCGCGCGCGCGCGCGCCGCGCTCACACGCACACACACACACACACACACACACACACACACACACACACACACACACACACACACACACACACACACACACACACCTCCACCACCGCCCCCTCCCCTAAACATACCAGTTTTTAATTACCACTTCCCCACCCCACCAATAACCATGGCTGTTTACACGCACAACTATCCGCCCCTCAAACTAACAAACAAACGTCT
>CM031613.1:4835902-4838402 GCA_018398815.1 Conus ventricosus
GTGTGTGTGTTGTGTGTGTGTGTGTGTGTGTGTGTGTGTGTGTGTGTGTGTGTGTGTGTGTGTTGTGTGTGTGTGTGTGGTGTGTGTGTGTGTGTGTTTGTGTGTGTGTGTGTGTGTTTGTTGTGTGTGTGGTGTGTGTGTGTGTGTTGTGTTGTGTGTGTGTGTGTGTGTGTGTGTGTGTGTGGTGTTTGTGTGTGTGTGTGTGTGGTGTGTGTGTGTGTGGTGTTGTGTGTGTGTGTGTGTGTGTGTGTGTGTGTGTGTGTGTGTGTGTGTGTGTGTGTGTGTTGTGTGTGTGTGTGTGCGTGGTCGAAGTGCCTCTGTCGTCTCGACTCCCCTTGCCGCAGGAGACACTGCGATGCTGCTGAATTACATTTATGTATCCGCCTTAGCTTAAGGCTGTGTCAGGCCAGTTGACGTAGGCTACAACACCAAGGCTACATCAAAATGTTGTTATGCTCTGCATAGTTATGCGGGGATTGTCTTCAGTCGTGATATGCTTCTAGCATAACATTATCAGTCTCCACAATCCCCCGAAGTCGGAGTGTGGCGGCCCTCGTGGCGGGGTAATCCAAAACGGTCACACACGTCATGTTTCATCCCCAGCTGATGCATTTGTACCATAGTGTTCAAGTGCTTCGGCTGTTTGGATGATCCCTGGATCTTTTAGTCAGGGTACGACAACAACAACATTTATGTAGTTTAATAGAGCCTGAGTTTTCATGAACACACCCAGCAATAAAGACAGTGCAATGCTGCTGCGTCATAATGATGTTGTTTGATAGCACCCGAGTCGCCACGAAGACACCATCCAGAGGAGACACTGCCATGCTGATCTTCAATTTCCTCAGCGTTCAATTACGCATGAGTCGTCAAGGGAACACCTTTCGGGGGGGGGGGGGGGGGGGGGGGGGAGCACTGCAACGACACAGAGTCACATCTTGGAATTGGATATTGATTCAGTCACCAAGAAGATGCATGCTGGAGGAGACACTGCAAAAGCTAATGAGCCATTTTCTCTGTGGTCAGTGGTACCTGGGTCGCCACAAAGACACTTACCAGAGAAGACCCTGCAATAGTGATGAGTCTTTTCCATGGAGTTCACCACTGTCTGGATCGTCACGGGAAAACCCCTGTCAGAGGAGACATGGCACAGCTGAAGAGTCACTTCCTCGGAGTTCAGCAATGCCAAGGTCGCCGGGAAGACACCCAACGAAGGAGACCCTGCAGTACGGGTGAGTCCGGCGAGTTCATTCAGAAAGGGAGTTCCCCTCAAACCGACGACTTTTCACACAAATCTCAAACCGTGCATGGACAGGGGAGTAGAAATCAACACTGAACTCACTGCGAGAGCAGGGACACACAGTGTAAGAAGACTCTCCTGTTCCGAGAACGATGACTGAAGAGGACGATGAAGATGATGATGAGCACAGAGTTTCATCATTTCGCTCTGAGACTGGATGCAAGCCGAGCTGTCTGTACTCCACGCTTCCTTCCTTCCTTCCTCCTTCCCTGCCGCCTCCTAGCATCGTCTTCCTCTGTTTAGTTGCTGATGCAGGCAGACACAGATGAAGGCGGGAAGAGGCCACAGAAGAAAGGGGGGTCCAGCCGTGACCATGCCAGGTCAAAAGCGGCGAGAAGTCGCCCGTGAGGAATCAATTATTCTGGCCTTGCTGCCTGCCTGCCTGCCTGCCTGCCTGAAAGTGATGGACGGTATGGTCGACATGTGTTTGATCGTCCACCGGTTATTACGGCGTTTCGGCAGCTTTGCGGTGTGCGACGGACGGATCCAGTCACTTCCTCCCCCCCCCCCCCCCCCCCGCTCATCTCCCAACACCTGCACGAAAGCGCGCGCTGCACGCACACACACACACACACACACCACACACAACACACACACCACACACACACACCACACACACACACACACACGGAGGTGCTCACACTTATAAACAGTGTGCTGACAGACAATACACGCGCACCATGCAAAACACACACAACATAACAAACGCGCACGTGCGCGCGCACCACATCGACACCACACACACAACACACACCGCGCTATCTATATCTATACTATCTATACATACATATATATATATAATATAATATAAATTAATATATATTATATATATAAGATAATGAATATAATAAAAAAATGGTGTTGTTGTGATTGGTGTGTGTGTGTGTGTGTGTGGGCTGTATAGATAGATATGATATATCAAACGCGAGTATTGTGTTTTCAATCTGCCTATTATCTTTAGAACGCTTCGACATTCAGACTGGAAGGTTGTTCATATTCTGTAGTATCTGACACACCAATGTAAACACCAAGTTATTCCAGACTCGTCCTAACTCTCCTGTTAGAGAACGATCAAAACGACCGAAGCAATGCCGCAGATGGTGACTACTATGATTGAAGCGATGCAGTGAACGTGCTGGAGGCGCTCTTATCACAGGCAGAATACGCTGTGTAGAATGGTTAGAATGTGTTTATGGTAAG
>CM031613.1:4843402-4863402 GCA_018398815.1 Conus ventricosus
GAACTGTAATATGCCGCTTCTAACTCACCTTCGCCCTCAAACAAGTTTTCGGGCGAAAGTGACCTAGAAGCGGCATATTACAGTTCTCTGACAAGTAAGACTTCAATAACCAAAAAATAACGATTATCTACAAACAAACATACTGTGCAGGGTTATCTGTTTTCAATACTAATTTACTAAACTTTTCAGATTTTAATTTTTGCTTAATCCTATGTTTTTCCTGATCATTTTCAATAACATCATTTTCGCGCAAACTTTTCAAATGAGCCCCCCCCCCCCTCTGTTTTCATGTGAAATAAAACTAAGTTTTTAAACTGTTCCTAAAGCCTTTTAAAAACTGATTTAAATTTTTGGCTAAATCCACACACTTATCCTAGATCCCTTCCACTGAAAGCTATTTTTTGAAAAAGTTTTCTTTTTTTAACTTGTCTTTTCTGCAAAAAACAGTCTCTAAATAAATAGTGTCTGCGTTCCTTCAAACAGTCTTAAACTGTTAAAAACACTCACTCATTTTTTTGCTAGGTTTAAAAAATTTTAAATGTCCACTTTTCCATATAACCTTCTATCTGATATGCTTTGTTCCATTTAAGTTTTGGGACAAAAAAACCAAAAAATATTAAAATTATAACGTAAATTTTGTAACAGGTCGAGGAAAAATATGTTTTTCCACAACCGCGCCACAAATCAACGAGCAATGGGGATTTTTGTCATAAAGTTTAAGCCAGGTTTTATAAAGAATTTAATCAATCTTTTTATTTTTATCATACTTTCTGTAAAAACCCTGCATATAAAAAAACCCTAAAACCCTAAATTGTAATTAATCCAATTTAGTTCTGAAAATTTTTTTCTTTTTAAGTCAACAGGATTTTTTTTTGCTTTTTTTATGATCTAATACCCTCGCCATTGTAAAAGAACGACGAGGGAACGTTAAACTTTTTAACTCTAAGTTTTTTCCACAAATTTTAATTCCTTTTAAAAGGGTGCACTAACGCCCAAACCCCCACCCCTTCCACATCTTTAAAGAAAAATTTCAAAAATTATGTGAACGGGTCTCCAATTTTTCTGCTTGAAAGAACGAAAATTTTTGTAGAAGCTTTTTTTACAACTGTTTTTTTCGTGGGGGATGACTTTTTTTTTTCCATACGGCGTTTTTTTCAATTCTTTTCGACATTGTTGTTGGCATAAGACTTACATGAAAAGGGGCCAGATTTTGAATCTTTCTGAAACTTTTTTGGCGGTAAAAAAATGTAAATGGGCTTATGAATTAAAATTTTTTATTTCCCATTCTAATAGGGTTCTAAGTGCCATTTAGGTCATTTTTTCGAACTATTTTTTTTCATACGACCAACTTATTTGCTTCTAGATTGCGCGCTTTCTAGTTTGGGAAACTTTTTGGTGTCGCCAACCCTTTTTGTTTTTTAAAATCACCATCTTTATGTATAAAAACCATACAAAGCGCCTACTCCCCCGTTCTGTTCAAAGTCCGCAACACTGCAAGGTCTTTAATTCTAAAGTTAACACCTTACAGGCGTAATGAATCCGGATTCTTCGGGCCCACGCGAATTTTTTACAGTTTATTATTTTTATTTCCAAAACATGTTAGGTTATCGCATTCACAATTTTCCCTCTTTGTCTGCAATTTTTATATAAATGACCAACCCCCCCACAAACAATTTTTTTTAAATTTAAAATTTAGAAAATTTGATAATTCATAATCGCAATATGCACTTTCCCTCAAAAGACTTTTAAAAACATTTGAGGGCCTTTCCATCAATAATTTTTTCATCTTGCTCCTCATCCAAATAACATAGAGTAATAATGAATGAAAGATCGGGGCGGATTTCCCCCCCTCAAAATTTTTTTTTTGGCACAATTTAAAAATCTGATTGTCTCTGCAAAGCCTAACTTTTTAGCTAGCCACATCAAAAAGGTAAGGCTACTTCTTTTTCGGGTTTGAAGTTAACATGTTTTTAGATTTGCTTGTTAAGTTTGAGAAAATGTAAAAATTTAATCATTGCCTTTTTTAGCGAAAAAAACCCCGTAATAACCATCAGGAGGGTTTAAACCCACAAACTACCTTCCCTTCTTTATTAAACTTTTAAAACTGCATTTTTTCTCCTGGCTTCATTTATTAAACCTTAAACTTTGGTAAAAAATTTCAGAAGCGCAACTTTTTGGCCCCCCGCATTTCGTTATTAATCAGTTCAAAAAACAAAGGCGGTTTTGGGGTTTTTTTTTTACAAACTTTTTAAAAAAAAATTTAAAAAATGATCATTCAAATATACTATGCAAAATTTTCTTTTGGCCGCACAAAATTTTAAAAATATGCAACTGAACCTTGACTTTGCTGTGACCCAGACTGCTTTTTTTCAAAAAAGGGTGAGCACCCCATTAAGCAATATTTTAAACCCCCCCTATTGAAAACGAGCACATCCAGAAAGGGGGTTTAGTCATCCGATGCATTTTTATCAAACCATTAAACTTTGCTGTTCTTGTGCACAACGGGGTGTGGGTGTCGTAGCTGATCATTTAAATCCCAGACCCTTTTGGGTGAGGTCAGTGTACGATTTATTTCATTCCCTTCAGACGTTTTTGCCTGAACTGCAACTCCTTTCCAAATGAAAACCGTTTAATCCACTCAGCAACATAATAACATAAAGGGTTTTTTTAAAAGGATCTGTAACGAATTCATTTTAACATCAAGACGGCTTTAGACAAAAAGTTGGGGAACCAAAATCGGCATAGGCGTCATTTATTTCGGGCACGCACAAAAGTATAACTTGGACCGCTTCTCCTTCAAAATTGTTCAGCCCGGGCCCATAGGCAAGAGCATAAAACAGCATGGACAACATTTATCTTAGCGTTTAAAAAGGGCCTAACGGGGGCGGGAATGAACGAATAAACGACTCTTTTCGTACTTACTTTGGTGTTTGTTTGGGGGGCAAGACAGGCAAATCGAGCATAACTATCCCTACTGGCTTTGAGCACAAAAACAATACTTAAAAATTTAAAGGGGACGCCATTAATTTACTTTTTGGTTTTACCTTCAAGTAAAAAAAAACCCAAAATGTTTTACAAACCAAGACAAAAGTAGATTTTGCTTTTGGGCACGGTTTTCTGCTGCCTTCTACCTCAGACCCCAGTAGGAATAAAAATAAACATAATAAGAAATTTTATGCGGGAAAAGAACAGAAGGGGGAAAAAGCAAAAAATTCTGAGCCGTAATATCAAACAATAAAAAACACCCAAGATAATTCAATCCCAAGTCCAACCCCCAAATTTCTTGAAGCTCAGCAAAGTCGCGGACTTGTTTCGCGTTTACCTGAAATGAAAACAGCGCTTGTTTTTGGTTTAAACTGGCCTGGGATTATTTGGGCTTATTTACTAAAAATTAACCCAACATTAAAGAAAACTAAGACCATAAGTGCTCGGCCATAAAGCCAACTATTTGCTTGATAGACAAAAGCCAGCAACAACCCCCCCAATAACCGGGTAAAAGCCCATAGTTTTTACCACTAATTTTTTTAAATAAATTTGAAAGATATCAAGTTTTTTTTTTTAAAAAAACCCAGATTTTTCGGCGAGGGTGGGGGGGGGGGGCACTGGTTTTTTGACCACCACGCCTGTAATAGCCATCACCAGTGTACTATTAAAATCCAAAGGGCTGTTATAACGCTTGCTAATGTGACCCCCTGCTCTCAAAACATTTCTTTTTGTTTCTGCAGCGTTGTTCTTCAAAAAAAATTTTTTCGATAGTTTTTTTATTCTATTCACTTGATTCGTATTGTTCTCGATTAGTTTGCATTTCTATCTTGCTGTCTCTCTTGTTCAAGATCTTTTGCTTTGGCTATTTTTTCTTTAAATCGGGCCCAAGTTGGGTCATCAGCCTCAACGAGTTTTTCTTTTTCCCTTTTTTTAAATTTCCATCTAGTTCCCCAGTTTTGCAATTGTTTTTTAAATTCGCCTCTGAGGGTTCAAAAAGTACATCAAGGCTAATAATCTCGCATGGGCAAGGGGAATATTAATTTTTTTAACGCTGTTTCTCTGAAAAACTGGTTTCTGCTTCTATTGTTTTTATTAATTCCCCTGGATTGTTTTAATTCTTTAAGTTCCAGTTTTGTTTTGTTATCTGTCGGGATTTCTTGCAGTGTTTTTAAAAGTTTAGAAACGCCCCCCCCTTTTAATTTGGCCTAAAAAGGGCCAAGGGGGATTTTGATTTTTCACACTGAGTTTTTTTTCAATTTAAACCCCAGGGCTAAAAACTTTGGGGGGGTTTTTTAGTGTAAGCTACAATTCCCCTTGATCTTTTTCAAAAACAAATGATATTTTTTTAATTCAAAACTTTTGGGTCAAAAATTCGGGAGGTTCTTGACCAAAAACTTGGTACAATGTTTAAAATTTACTTTCTTTAATTCATGCCGCATTGAGAGCATTGAGCGATCTGTGTCAAGGGATCTTTTCACTCATTCGCCCACGATAAAAAACACAAAATCTTTTTCACTTCAATTTCCTCCATTTTTTAAAAATTAATTTTTTATTTTGCTTAAAAAAAATCCCCGGAGAAAACATAGGCTCGATTTTTAAAACCCGCAAGAAAACTGAAAGAGCCCTTAGGCGTGAAGGGAAATAAACGGAATTTATTTTTCCAAATAATCCATCTACTATTGATGCAGATCAAATTCTTCTGTCAAATTTTCCAACTTGGAGCGGTTTGAATTGTTTGTGCCGGGCTCTGCGCGACTTACTTTTAAAATAAAATTTTGAAGCAGCAACAGACCCCAAGGACAGTTGTCAAAATCTGGGGGGGCAACGTTAAGAAATTTCTAAAAAATTGGGGGGAAAGAAAAATTTTTTTTACATAATGCAAAAATTTTTTTAACCTATTTATCTAGGGGTAACCGGGAATAAAGGGCTGATCTTGCGTTTCGGGGAATGGGAAAGAAGAAGCACAAAAATAGAATGGGCGCCGCAGATACAAAACAAAAAAAGGCTTTAGCTGTAATTTTGGTTTTATAAATCTTTTTTCCTTCCTTAATTTTGAGTTGTTAAAAGCGCATGCCCCATACTTTAAAGGGAGCTTTAAAAACAAAATTTGTCATATGAAAAAAATTTAATAATACAAAGGGTTTTTTAAATCATAGAATGAACAAAGTACGCATTTCTGACATCCTTAGAGTTTGACGTTTTTTAGCAACCATAAATTACAAGGTGATTGACCAATTCGTCAAGATTGCAAATATTACAAAAGAGTGATTCTCTACAAACTTTCCCCAGAAGCAGGGCAGACACAATGGAATTTTAGTTTTGCACTCGCAAGACCCTTTTAAAGTTTTTTATTGCTGTTGAAGATAAAGAACCGTCAAAAGAGCAAGTAAAAAATTTTTTTAATCCAAAAAAACAAATGAAATTTAAAATTGACGGTAGTCCTAACCAAATAACGCTAGGGGGCTTAGACCTTATAAACATTTTGACGAAATAAAAAATTTTTTGGGGGGGTGGGGGGGTAAAATCCAAAAGCAGACCTAGTGTCTAAAGTTTTACATTTTCACAATGTTAGGCTTGATGTTTATTTAAAACAAAATCGGTTTAGGGATTGACCAAAGGCAACGAGGTAATGGTTTATGGAAGGGGGAGAACTGTGAGGACGTATAAAACATTCAAATTGAAAAGAAGAAGAAGCCGATAAAACCATTTTAAGTACTTTGTTTTTTATTAAAGATGCACACAAATATTGAACAAACAGATTAGAATATGATTATAAAAAAAATTTATTTTTTTCATTTTAAAAAAGCATTCTGTTCAGTTTTAACCCAAAAAGGCCTACGCCCGGAGATGCTAAAAAAAGGGGAAGCAGGCAATTCTCTGTTATAAAAAAGCCCTAACTAAAAACCTTCAGATTAAAAACTTACCAAATGCAACAAAACTAAGCGGGCCCTTTTTAAAAAACAGCAAAACCAAACGAAGGTATTCTGCTCCCCTTAATGCGTTACCTATGTTAAACTGGGCTCGACTATAAGTGCTCTAGGGCGGGAACAATGTGGGCCCTTAGCAACAACGTGGGTTGCCCCGGCAGCTTTACCTCAGGGGGTTTGTCTTTAGCTCTGGGTTTTGGGTTCATTCGTAGGTGCTGCCAGAAAAAAAAATAAAAACTAAACTCCAAAACACCACTATGGTTCAACAATAACACAAAACTTATTCCCTTCAAGCTGATAAAAATAAAGCGCTAGCTGACTCAAACATCCGGATGAAGAATTTTAATCGTTTAAGGCCGATTTTGATGACACAAAAGACAAATTTATTTTCAAAGAAAGGCGGGGGAAATTTTTTCTCAACACCAGACCCCGAGCAAAAAAAAAGGGAAAATTTTAAAAAAAAAGTAAGAGACATTAAACTCTTTTCTAAACGCTCACATTAACAACCCCAAAAGGTGTTTATACTTTTTTTTATACCAAGGCAAAAAACCGTCGATATTGATTCTGAAAAGTATTTTTTTTTTTTTTTAAATAAATTTTTTGGGTTTAGAAAAGGACTAAACATGGCAAAGAATATAAAGGGACAAGACAAATTTTTTTAAAGAAAATGAAAGAAAAATTTTGTCAAGAGCGCTGAATGATTTTGATTAAAAGTCATTGACCCAAAAAAACGTACAGGCAATGTTGTTCTGCTATTTCTAAAGTTCCGGGTTAAAAACAATAGACCCGCCTTTTTAAAGTAATTTTAGCTTTTTTTAATCGACTATGTAACAAAAAATGAAAAAAATCTAAAAGTTGGGTCTCAACAAACAGAAACTATTCTTTCTATAATGATTAAAAACCCGGGTTGGGGCAGGCGAACTGCTTACACTTTTGACGCTGCCGCTGAAGAAGCCAAAATGAGGGCTTGGTTGGCAAGGGCGAAGTCCTAGAGATTAATTAAAACAGTCAAAGTATGCACCATGTTGGCAAGTCTCACTTTACTACCTCCACTTTAGTCGAAAAAAGACAGTTCTAAACAAAGGAATTCAGACGACAAATGTTTTATGGGTGTGTTCTTAAAGGGCTGTTTTACGCCCGCAAAAACGCAGAGAGAGGTCAACTTCACCCTTACATCAAGACTTAATTTAGTGGGGTTCCTTTCCTTTTTATTTGTGACCAAATTGACAGTTTGAAAAAAAAACCAAACCCAAAAACTGTTAAAGTATACACATGGATGGGGGAAAAAAAATTTTTGGTCCCGATAAAGTGTCCAAAAAACACCCAAACGATTGGCGAACCAGACAAAAATCATGTTGATTACTACTGAGTTTTCACCAGGGGGGGGCAAAACCGCATTACCATTAAACGCACAATGAGTAGATTTTTGCGGCATACTTCAAAGCTTTACCTAAACAAAATTTCTGCAAAAAAATGTTTAACAAGAATCCCATTGTTAAAGGGGCCGCGAGGAACATAAAAAACTTTGTATCGGCCCCGTTGACTGAAAAAACGAACTAACTACCCCCCCGCCAGATCTAAGTTATTTTTTTAAAGAACGGAAAAAACTCAACATTCTCCTAGTATTTTTACGCAGTTCGGTCGCTTATTTTTCCCTTTATGGGGGCCAACCCCACAAGACTTCCAAAAACCCAGCCTAGTGATAATCACAATTTGTCATTTGCCTTATCATTGTTGGGGTCGGATGGCGCTCTTCAACGCCAAATTAAAACAGAGGACCAGATGCGGCTAGAATTTTTTTACAGCGCATGCACAAGTGCAAATGATTGTTCTAATAATCTAAATTTTATCTAAAATCATGATGACGCTGAAGCCCAAACAACAGTTGCCCCCAGCCACTCACTTTGGATTGGGGTTTAGTCCTCTCTCAACGCCAAACCCGACATAAAGCCATGATCACATTTTGGGGAAAATTCAGAGGAGCAGCACACAGTAAATGCAATCTTCAACTAAAGTTTAACCAAAGATTTGGGAAACGCCCATCTTCTTTTATAACTTGCAGGTACGACCTCATCTTAATTGCAAACAGTAACCAACGCCTTCAGGGTACACATTGCACGTCATCAAAAAGTACATGGCTTTAATCTAAATAACTGTCTTTTTTGACTCAGGCCCAAAACTGATGGGACATTAGAGTCACTCATGTCCTTAAAGTCCTGCTAATAACGGAAGAAAATTTTTACCCCCAAAAACCTTTTTTAGAAAAGGGGGGGTTTACCCCTTTGAAAAATGAACAGTTGGGGAAAGGGTTTTACGAAGAACACTTCCTCCAAAAACGCGTTCTTTTCTTAGTCTTAGAGGAAGGACATCAGCGACTCCGATTACCAGCATGCCCGATGCGGGGAGAAGTTGATTTTAAAAAAGATGGGGGCATCATGACCCTACTTGGGCTGACACATTTTGCTGGCGGACGTCTTTGAAAATTCAGAAAGACCTCATAAAAATTATACCTGGACCGCGCTTACATTTCTGCCCTGGGATAGCTGGGGTCTTTTTTTAAAATTTTTGGGGAAAAGATTGATTTATTGTTGACCTGCCAATGATTCAGATGATTTAAACGGATTGCGGGGAAATTTTGTATGGGGCGCATCATTTCTGTAAAAACAAACAAAAATACTTGACGACATGATCCGATAAAAGGCCTAACATCTTATGTTTTAGATGCAAACAACTGATGGGGGCAATGGCGCAATCACTTCCGTTACGGCAAATTTAAAAAAGTACCAGGGGCGATCCGAAAAAATATTCAAAAGGCATTAAAGGGTTGAACAGTTTAACGCCCGATCAGCAGCGCGGCTTCATTCTAGAATTACTTTGAAATCCTCATAACCCATGACCTCCAAAAAGATACTTAGCACGAAAGCTAAAGAAAGGATCCAAGGGGCCGCCTAAACTTGGCTAACTTCGAGGGAAAAAAAATTATGTCTGTCATTTCAGCTCTACAATTTTTTTTAAGACATGGGTTTTAACCCAACAGCAGTTCACGCATAATTGCTTTTGATCAAGAACGTTCTAAACCATACATCAGAAGAACACTGATTTAGAAATAATCCCGAGCTTAGAAAAGACTTTTTCAAACTAAGAACAACAGCTTTTTGGGAAAACGTGGAGAATCCCCACAAGCGCAAAAGTTAGATTACACCAAAGAGAACGAAGCAATTAAGCGACTTCAAAAAACCCAAATTTTCAGACTTCAGAAGATTTTTATTCAGCTTTTTGCAAAAGATGAAAAAAAAGAAAGTCAATTTGACAAACCGATTTATTGGGGGTTTCTGTTTTTGAATTATCAAACTTTTTTATGTTAGAGTTTCTTTATGACTACTTTTTAAACCCTCGTATCCTGTCCAGAGTACTTACACAGATACAGACAGTTTTTTTAAAATTTCCTACTGAAGACACTAAAAGACATGGGAAAACCCAAGTGGCAAAGGGCAGCGAAGGTTGACACGCCGATTTTCCAAAGACTCGCCTTTTCATTAAATTTCTAACAAAAGGTTTTAGAAGATGAAGGGGAATTTATTGAAAGGTGATCAAGGGGTTTGTTGGTTTTAAGGTAAAAATGTACAGTATTTCGGCCAGGGGAAAATCATTAAAAAAGCAAGGAATTCTCGCGCGTTGTGAGTCAAACATATACATGACAACTACAAAGAAGATTTTTTTGGCAATAAGGGCTTTTCACATGACAACGAAAAAATGCGATCTAATCTCATAGATCAACCAAAAAAATTGTAACAAAGAAGCGTTTTTGTAAAAAAACACAAAACGGGTTTTTTGTTAATCCAGTTTTTTATATCAACGGGCACGGAGAACCGAAATTAATTAAAGCGGAACTGGTCTGGGGGAAATTTTCTGCAGTTCTTCTTTCACAAAAGTCTTTTAGACTGGGTTTTTTTGGGGGTGTCATTTCTCGTAAAAATACCGGGGCGGTTCACTTTACAATTCTTTTTTTTTCATAGGGGCAACACTCCAAACTGGGTCGGTTGCCCTGATGCGAGTGGCCCCTTCTGCCCTTCTCCCGGTAAATAAAGGTACCCTTTCTTTCAAACCAAACGGGAATAGTTTGCCGGGTGAATGACTCTTCACAACATTTATTGTTTTTCTTTTTATTCTTGTACTGGCTTTAGCCCTTTTTAAAATTTTTCATTATTTATTGCGCCAAAAATGAGGGGAGTCTTCTAACCCATTCTGTGTTGCAAAATTTTCAAAAAGCCTCTGTATACTGGAGGAGAAAATCTTTCGGCTAAATGTTTGTTAAAATTTTCAACTAAAGCCCTTTATCTGTGAACTCCCGAATGCCTTTCTAAATAACTCGTGTTTTAACAATAATTGATTCACTTGACCTTTAAAATTTTTTTCCTCATCGACTTTAATCAGCGAGGGGAAGTTAGTGGACCTCGTTGGGAATCAGTTGTATAGCAACAGCAACACAAAACTCTTTTTTGTTAATGGTTCACACTTTAATCTTGAAGCTTGTCAATGACTGTAAGTGCTACTTAAAATTTTTTTGCAAAAACCCACAGAGGGTAAATAAGAAGACCCTTTGATGTTCGTTTGGAGTTGTATTGACAAAGTGTGGTCCTGTATTTGTCAGGGGCGGTAAAAAAATTTGCCAAATCGCTTGTTTTGATAAACCCTTCTTTGCTGTTTTTTTACACCCCCGCTGCTTCGCTTAGCTTTTTAATTGCTGTGATTTCCCCCCCAATATCCTTTTGGGGAATAATAGATTTTTGTTATTTTTCAGCCAAAATTTTGCGCAACAAAATACCGACGGTCATGCCAAAGACAATAAACGCGATTTCTTCATCTTTTGTTTTTCGATGGGTTTATAAAAGTCACGAATTTTTTGGGGGGGGCAATGTCTGGATGTTTGCTGTTCTAATAATATTGTTTTTTTTGCTTATCAACATCTTTAAAATGTAAGGCATCCCCTTTTTTCAGTGTGTCATTAATAAAATCTAACTCCAAGTCTCTCTTTTTATAGGGGTCTGGCAGCTGCATTTTCCCCCTAGCTTTGTTATGTCTTTTTCTCTCACTGTCATCCCCCAGTTTACTAAAAGCGAAAATTTCTTCCCCTAAAAGCAAGCGCATTCACCACAGCGCCGCCTATCATTTTTTGCGAGGAAGCCATTTTTTATAAATGTATTTTTTTTCTTTCTTTTTAAAGCTGGAATATTCCCTTTTTGATGAAAATCTTTGTGGCAAACCCAAACCCGCAATGAAGCAATCAGCTTTTCTGAAACCCAAAATCTAGTTTGCCCAAAACTGCTGGGTTTTTTCTTAACAAGCTTTTTCCAAACAGTGTATCCACCTTAGGCCCCAATAACGCAGAATGGTATACAAGGGGTAACAGTTTTTTTGGTGCTCTTTTTTTTTTTAAAAAAAAAAAATAATTATAATTATTAAAAAACAGAACATGGATCCCAAGCTACAAGGCAGCCAAACCTTCCTGAACTTATGAAAAACAATTTATGACCAAACTATTAGCCCAAAAAAGGGAAAGCTGTATTCTTTGGGACAGCGGGAAAACAAAAAATTCCTCGGAAAAGAATTCACATAGAACAATTCAACAGATGTCGCCACAAGACATTTTAAATATCATAACAGGGATGAAGCGCACTGGGGCTAGAATGGGGAAAAGTGGGGGCAAACGGTTTTAGTTTGTACACTAAACATAATAGATTTGCTCCCCTTTTTCTGAACAAGATCTTACGATGATTTTAAAGCAAAATCCCCGTTTTTCAAAGTCTTTGAGCCTAGGGTGTGATCTATACACAATTTTGGAAAATTTTTACGCCAGCATCATGGGGTTAATAACTTTTAACTAAATTTTTTTTTTCCCTTTAAAAAAACGAGCTGGAAAACATCAGAACCAAATCAGGGGGGGAAGTAACCAAGCCAGAAAATCAGCAGAATCAGAAAAATTGAATCAGGTGGGGAAAATAACCATAAAAATCCCGGGCGTGTTTAAAACGGAAAAAAAAAAACAGAGGGAAAACAAAAAAAAAATTAATGTTAAAGAAAATCCTCATCATAAAACATAACCCCCCCAAAGCCAGAACAAGTTGATTCAAGCCAGCTATAAAAACTCCCTGTGATACAAGGGCCCCCCAAAACTTTATGGAATTTTTGAACTTTAAAACTGTTGCCATTTTGGCCCATTGCTGCTGTTGGGGCAGTTATTGCGGGATAAAAAAATATACACAATTCAACAGAAACAAAAGCAACAAAAAAAATCAACCATTAAATGCAAAAAAGAAACCACGCCAAAAACCCCCAATAACAAAAGATATTTTATCCATTTTTTAATGCAATAATATTTTTTTTTTTTTTATAAAAAAAAAAGACATTGGGGATTTAAATTAAAGTCAATAAAAAAAGACAGGAGTCTATAAAAAACATTTCCATAGACCAAATTGTAATCAATGCGGGTTTTTTTTTCTTCGGATGAAAAACTTCATAAAATCTATGCCGACCCATCCGCGCAGAAACCTGAGCAAAACATCCTCAAAGATGACGCTTTTTTTAGGCTGTGTGACTATATTTAAACGCATTTAAGATAAAAACAAGATTGTATTTTTTTTTAAAAATTATAAGAACTTTTTTGTACTTAAAGATGACTTAAAACAAGAATTATTAAAACTTGATCAAGAAATTTAAATTTAAAAAATTAATCAAGAACTTATTTAAAACTTTAAGTATTAAATTTAAAAAATTAATTAAAAATTGGGGGGGACTTAATTAAAACTTGGGGGACTTGGGGTAGGGGTGGTGTGGGGTTTCACAGAGCTTTATATTTGTCATGTGTAACACCACTTGGTGCAAGACGGCTTGCGTTTTTGTAATGCTTGGCTCTTTTGTTTCAAGTTCAAAGCAGCCCCCCAAGTGCTTTAACAAAACCCATTAAATAAAACAAGACAATTGTATAAAGACACCCGCCAAAAAGGGAGCCCAAACAGGGGGGTAAGAACTATTTTTAGAAAAATTCCGGGCTTTGGGGGCAGGAAGTCCACAGTAGGCCCGTTCACGGGGGGTGAACGGCAAGCATGACGTCAAAGCAGGTGGGAAAAACTATTTTTAGAAAACTGTCCCGGGGTTTTGGGGGAGGGTCCAGCAAGTAGGCCACGTTCACGCCTGAACACGGCCTACGTCCAACCACTATGATCCTTAGCCTATTGCTGTGCTCCTCTTTTCTAACGGCTTGCAATGGCTTGGGGGAAATTTTAAACAATTCTGCTGTGGCCAAGCTTTTATGGCGGGCCCAAGCCAGTAGTAGTACATCCTCAGTAAATTTTTAAACATTTTTAAAGAAGATGTGCCAGCCACACATACTCCTCTCCATACTGGGAGTTACTAAGGCTTGCCTTCCGCCGTTTAAAGATTACGGGGGTTGCTGGAGCTCGCTTTCATTGCTAGGCAGATCTTGTTTCCAGTACTGTGAAATTCCCCCACTTTCAGCATGGTTTTAATTTCTTTTAGCTTGCCCAAAAGAAAAAAAAGGGGAAAGGCCTACACATAAAAAAACCTTGGATTCCAAAAGAACCTTGCAACACTCGTAATTTTCGTCCGGGGACATCGAATCCCGGGGTTTTTGCTTTCAACCAAAAAAAAGCCCCTTTTTTTTTGTTCTCCCTTTTTTCCTTTCATTTTTTTGCCATTGTTTACCAAATTCAAAAGTAACCAAAACCCAATGTAAAATTAACAAGGACGTGCATCTTGCTCCCAAAATTTTTCATCCCTTTTTTTAGTCTTTCTACAATTCAGCTCATTTGCTGTTTCAAAAAATCTGATCATAAAACTTCTCTAGAAATACCGATTGAACGTACCTATTTGCCATAAGTAAAAAGTAATTTTGCGGCTTGAAAGATCTGTTCTCCTTTTTTTTGTCCCCTTTTTTTTTTAACAATTGCCAGCTTTTTTTAGGGTTCTGTGGCAAAACCGGGTCCTTCCCTTTTAATCTTTTCAAATTTTTTCTGTCTTTTTTTTAAAAAAGTCTTGATTTTTCTTCAAAATAAACATTTCTTCTTCAGCCAATTTCCGTGGTGTTGGGGCGGTAATGGGGGATTTTGAGCTTGTTGAAAAGTTGTAGCGATTCCAAGCTTTCCACCATGTTTCATCCAATTTTCTGATAATATAGTGCCTTCCGCGCAAAAGGGATTGAAACCCACTTCCCTTTATCCCATGTTTTTAACACACAACAAATTTTTCCTCCGCCCCCCCGCCGTCGAAGTAAAATCACGCACAGTAACCACGTCGTGATTGCCCGGCAGTCAGGAAAAAAAGTGTGGCGTGAGCGGCCCCTAAGCCGTTTAAATCGCGATTGGGGTGGGCTAGGAAAAGCGCCCCACCGGGAGGTTAGCGTAGAACGTTTTAGAAAAGGAGTAAGCTAGGCGGAAATAAGGGGAAAGAGGAGGGGGGAAGAGGGGGGAGGAGGTGCGGGAGTAATGATTTTTTGGTTGGGGGTGGGGTTTTGGGGGTTTCTCTGTGTGTGCGGTGTCCGGTTTTTTGCGTGGGTGTGGTGTTGTATGTAGGTGTGGGTTTTGTGTGTGTGGTGTGTGTTGTGTGTGTGTGTGAGGAGAGAGAAGAGAGAGAGGGAAGGGGAAAGAGGGAGAAAGGAGAGAAGAGAGAGAAAGGGCTGTGTGTGTAGGTTCGTGTTAGTGTGTGTGTGTTGTGGTGTGCCCGCCTCTCTGTCTGCTTCCTCTTCTCGCTTCTGTCTGCTGTCTGTTCTGGGGCAACTTAACCAACTTGTGGGTTTTCTTCCTCCCCCCACGCGTAATTAAAATACCCCAAAGTAACGGGGAGCCTGGTGCAACCCCCCCGTGTAAGGCCGTTTAGCCCCAACTGTTTTCCCGCGTTACTCTATGGGCGTGTTTTATCCTGGCTACTTTTCCCCCACGCTACTTCTGAAAACTTTTTGAAATTTTAATTTAAAAAGGGGTAACCCTGCACAGTATGTTGTTTTTAGTAACGTTATTTTTTTTTTTGAAGTCTTATTGTCAGGAAATGTAATATGCCGCTTCTAAGTCACTTTCGCCCGGAAATTTTTTGAGGGCGAAGGTGATAGAAGCGGCATATTTCAGTTCTCGCAGGCTTTAAAAGAGAGAGAGAGAGAGAGAGAGAGAGAGAGAGAGGGGGGAAGAGAGGGGGTTTTTGCACACATGCATCATGCATGCTGTGTGTGTGTGTGTGTGTGTTTTGTGTGGTGTTTTGGTGTTGTGTGTGTGTGGGTTTGGGTTTTTGTGGTGTGGTGGTGTGTGTGTGGTCAGTATGTGTGTGTGTGTGTGTGTGTGTTGGGTGTGGCGTGCGTGTTGTGTGTGTGTGTGTTGGTGTGTGTGTGTGTGTGTGTGTGTGTGTGTTGTGTGTGTGTTGTGTTTGCGGCGATTATTATTTCATCTTTTTTCTTTAAAATTTTCCCACGTTTATGCAGTTTTTTTTTAAAAAAAAAATACACAAAAATGTTTCCCATGATCCTCCTTTCCCAAACCTCCACTCCCCCACCACCTCTCACTCTCCCGCCCCTTTTTTATGGCCCAACCCTCTTTAAAAAAAGACCAACATGAAAAAAAGATTTGTTCAAGTTGAGTGACCAAACCTGCCACCACAAACCCTTTTTAGCAGGGAAAGAAGGGAATCCCATTACCTTTCCCAAATTAAAAACAAGCCTTTAATTCCTTGGGAAAGAAAAAAGGCACTCTGGGCCCGTTCGTCTCATCTTCCTTTTTTTTTTTTTTGTTTTGTTTCCTATTGGGTGGGTCTGTTTATCAGATCGATTTCTCCTCTTCACCCCCCCCCCCCCCCCCTCTCACCCTCCATTGGCCCGTGAGACATCATTAAGACATGTTCGTCTGTAACTGTATTAATTAAAAATTGATTTTCACGCGCCGCGACCATAACAGAACGATTAGAGCCAGGCAGCAAGCGAAGCGAGCATTAATCTCCGCTGCAGACGATCGCCCTGTAATGTCGTCTGCTTGTTGTCTGCTTGTCGTCTGCTCCTTCCCCGCAACTCACCGGAAGTATCCCGAAGCCGGTCCAACACGAGGCTGAGTTATTCTAAGCGACAGGCTCCGTTTTCTCAAGTCGTCTCGCGTCTATCGCTTTTTTTTTTGTTCAAACACAAGCCGGGGCCGCGGCAATGTCTACGACGGCTACTGTGACCGTTTTCAGCAAATTGACTGTTTCCACAAGGTGATGGGAGAGGAAATTACATTTTCCTTTCAATTCGATGCTCCCTCCACCCAGTAGTTGGCAGGCTTGTTGGGTTGCTGAGAGGGAGAAAGGAAATCAATGGCGATGAGATTGAGAGAGGGAAACGAGGCACAAACTTGAGACGTATCGTTCCCCGATGGCTCTCCCTTCCAGTTTGTTAGACTTGAGACGTGTGTGTGTGTGTGTGTGTGTGTGTGTGTGTGTGTGGGAGAGAGAGAGAGAGAGAGAGAGAGAGAGAGAGAGAGAGAGAATTCGATTGACAATCGAGCTTTGAACACAATTGTAACTCCTTTCTTCCCTCCCTCCCTTCTCTCTCTCTCTCTCTCTCTCTCTCTCTCTCTCTCTCTCTCTCTCTGTCTGTCTGTCTGTTGTCTCTCTCTATCTCACGTGCGCGCGCACGTTTGCATGCGTGCTCGTTCGCTCGCTTGCTCACTCACTTGCTCACTCACCGTCTCACCGTTTTCACTTCCCCTTCCACTCTGTCTCTTGCTCCCCTGTTTCTCACTGTCTTCTCTCCCTCCTCCCTCTCTCTTCCCCTCTTTCAGATGCACACACAACAAAGCATGACCTCATTGTTCCTGTGAGCTGCATTGCTTGGACACAGCAGCAGACATTTTTCTGGTCAGACAAGCGTTTAAAGACTACTGGATATATGCAACCTAAAACAAATGAAATGGAGACCACCGAAGAATGGAGCAGAGAACAAGCACAAGAGACCAAAAAAAAAAAAAAAACGGGAAAAAAAGGAAAGAAAAAAAAAAAACCGGTAAAAAAACGGAAAAAAAAACGGTAAAAAAACGGAAAAAAAAGAAAACGGGGAAAAAAAAAAAACGAAAAAGAAAAAGCCCTGTTGCAATTCAAGTCCAATCAACTATGAAATCTGTCTGGTTTCCCAGTTCATAGCTCAAAATGACAGACGTGTTTAGTGAGGAAAGCGGAAAATGATCTGACATAGGCAATCAATGGGTGATGTGTGTTCCAGTGCAGTGGAGAAGTTACCACGTGTGTCACCAGCAACCCTTGGCTGTTTCGTTTCATGAAGTTACAGGTTTGCTGCTGAGGTATTGACTGAAACAACAATGATATTATTTCTTCAGTATCTGAGGCTGAAACAAACAATGATATTAGTTCTTCATTTTTTTGCTGAGGTTTTGGCGCGATAGCCAGTGTTTCATTGCATTGTAATCAAAATATGAGCTTCTGTACACACACACACACACACACACACACCACACACACACACACACACACACACACACACACACACACTAACTGACTGGCAACTATTAATCATTGCCCTTGACCTTCAACTTGAGGAGGCTCTCTATACAAACTCTGACACAGATGACACACTATGAACAGCATACATGTCGTAGTTGACGAGCTTAATTCAATTCATGTTGTATAGAGCCCAGCCAACCACAAGACAACCAGCTTCATTCCCTTACTGATTGTAAATTCTTTGACCAACATCATTGTGATCTGATTGCAAAAATGAATTTGCCATTAGAAATTTGGAGAGAGAAAGACACACACACTGGAGTCTATGTTAGCCTGATTGACTGTCTACAATACATTCTTGCCTAACACTAACTTTATCCTTTTATCCAGAAACAGGAAAAGAAGCTAACAGACCCCATTTACGACAATATTTTGATGGAGACTTCAGTGCTAATTTAACGGAAAACACAAAAATTGGCCTTTGCTGTAAGATTGTAATTCTGGTATTATAATACTGACAATAATGATAGGCCAAATAATCATGCTCTGCTTGCTGAAATAATCTGCTTATACTGCTAAGAAGGTCCAATTTCTCTTTTAAAATGTAATTAAAATATATAATGAAGATACTGGTTCCCTCACGCTCGTGCATGTTATCAATCATTGTATCCGTTTTTCTACATTAACACCCGCCCATACACGCAGAGAATAGACAACAGCAGCAACAGCTGCAGCAGCAAAATGAGAATGAGCATGAGGAGAACCAGAACAATGGAAACAGTCACAAAAGAACTGCACAGAGTATCACAATTTCCACATGTATCATTCTTCTTTTGTTGTTCCTATTATAGCAATGGAAAATAAAAATACAGAAAGAGAGGGCAGCAACAACAAAAACAATGTAAATACAGCAAACGGACAGCAATCATCTTCACTAAATGTGTGTCACGTGCAGATAACCCTCCCCCCTTATATACCTAGTCACATAACAGATTCTTATTGTGTTGTCTTGCCCCGTCCCCATCCCCATCCCCGCCCCTGCTCGCTTCCCACCCCCATCCTGTCCTAACTGGGAAGATAGTCAACACCTACTGCAGACCTTAGAGGCTTTTTCATATGGTTAGCAGAGTAGTGTCTGTACTCCAGTCAAAACAACAACAAAAACAAGAACAACAAACAAACAAAACAAAGAAACAAAAACATACTGAATTCCACAGTACTGTGAGCATCTGCAATGACTCATCAAATGATAATTCAAATGCATTTTTCATTTGCCAATTGATTTTTTTCAGAAATCTGTCTGTTGCGTATACAAAGACGTGAATGGTTTATTTGTAGATTTGTACCCTAAAGAGAATGCATTAAAATTGGCTGAAGATGTTCCCAGTTGCTTTGGCATTAATTTGTGGCCAAAGGGATAAACAGATTTATAGACCTGTGAGCACCTTCACACATACAAACACACACACGTGCACGCGCGCACACGCACACACTTCCAGCAGAACCATTACTGACTATAATTCTAATTGCTCAAGTGACTAATCAGGAAAAGCAACCTACAAATTCCTCCAAGTGTTGGGCTAACAAGGTAATTGACCCATTATCTCACCAAATTAAAAATGACGTCTTGATTTCTTCATCAAAACCTGACACTCTATACCTTCAGTCTCATCTTTCTGATCAACTCATCTCTTTAATGAATGCTCTGTTCATCAAATGATTCTTTTTCTTTTTTCTTTTTCTTCACACACCCCTCCCCCACCCACCTCTCCTCCTCCATTAGTGTGCAAGACTTTATTAGGACATGCTCCTTCACAACTGTATGAAGTCCGAACTGATTGTCACGCGCAGCGACCGTAACAAAGCAATTAGAGCTAGACAGCAAGCCAGGCGAGTGTTAATCTCCGCTGCAGACGAGCTCCTTGAAATGTCGTCTGCTTGTTGTCAGCGTCTCGTCTGCCCCTTCAGCCATTCACCGGAAGTGTGCAGAGGCCGTTTCAACACGAGGCTGAGTTATCCTAAGCGACAGGCTCCGTTTTCTCAAGTCGTCTCGCGTCTATCGCTTTTTTTGGTTCAAACACAGGCCGGGGCCATGGCGATGTCTATGGCGACTACTGTGACCGTTCTCAGCAAATTGACTGTTTCCACAAGGCGATGGGAGGGGAAATTACATTTCCCTTTCAATATGTCGCTCGCTGCATCCACAGATACTTTGGCAGGCTTGGTGGGTTGCTGAGAGAGGGGAAGAAAGGATAGTGTTGATGATGAAGTTTTGAGAAAGGGAATCCGAGGGATGGACTTGAGATGTATCGTGTCATTCCATCCTCTTCCCGTAGTAGGTTTGTTAGATTTGTCGTCACGGTATGCACTGAAGAGAGAGAGAGAGAGAGAGAGAGAGAGAGAGAGAGAGAGAGAGAGAAGAGAGAGGGAGAGGGAGGGAGAGAGAGGGAGGAGAGAGAGGGAGAGAGAATCTCTAAGGATCTTGTCAGTTCTAAGCTCCCCTACACACATCTCTCTCTCTCTCTCTCTCTCTCTCTCTCTCTCTCTCTCTCTCTCTCTCTCTCTCTCTCTCCCTCTCTCTCTCTCAAATGCTGAGACTGA
>CM031613.1:4870902-4873402 GCA_018398815.1 Conus ventricosus
CGCAGCTTTAAACATCGGTTAACAGTCTGTCATGAATCAATGAGCATATCCCAGTCAGTGCATTCAAAACATTCTATCAACGCAGTAATCCGCATTTTCATACTCTTTTTCACAACACAGTCGGCTTGGATTTTGCGTCTGATTGTCGCTATCCTCCATAAGGACCAGGACCGGTTTCATCATGAAGCCAGTAATCACTATCTTTTGAAGTCTGTCAGCTTCCATACCTCCCCCTTTCTATCGGAGACACCCTTCCCAACCCAACCCCCTAACCCCACTCCTTGAAACTGGAGTCAGCTTTCGTTTCAACAAACAACACATACTCAGCTGTGAAAGCTGAGGTGTTATGTGGTGTGTGGCGATCGGGATCTGGACAAGAAAAAGCGGGACCGCTCTCTCATTCACGGATCCGTTTCTCCGGTCTAAAGGGACATAACTTGTTCCAAAGACGGGGCCCATTCTCTTGACGATCTAGCGATAGCTTGGAGTCTAAGGGGTGGTGTGCTTACTCTTTTACGCTGGTCACTCTCATTCTTCAGCAAACTGAGCATGATTCTTTGGAAGAGGGGAATAGGGGTTGAAGGGAATGGTGGGTGGGTGGGAAGTTGGATAGGGTACGGGAGGGGGGGGGGGGGGGGGGGGTGGAGGTATGAGTGTAGTTAGCTCTTCCGTCTTGGGCAGTGTCATGTCCCAGACTCTCGTGCTGAAACGAGTTGATTTGTTTCCTTCTTTTTTTTTCTGCTGATTTTTTTTTTGTCTGAGGGGGTGGAGTGGGTGTGGCTTGGATGGGGATAGGGGTGTGAAGGTCATGGTAGATGGACTGCTAACGCAAACAGATAATGTATGATAAGGGGGAAAAAGAAAAAAGAAAAGAAAGAAAAACAACAACAAAACAAGATGCGAAGCATATAAACGTACTCCCAGTTTTCCAAACCGCTTATAAATCGGCCAAGTGCTTTGTGAGATAAGAAATAAAGGCAAAATAATGGTTTTAACGGTTATTTAGCCGATGTACACTTTTGAAACTGGTATATTAGTCCTCACTGGGCTAAAGCCTGTGTACATATCAAATTTCATCCAAATTGGACAATATGTCAAGAATAACGGTTTTTAACGGTCAAATTTTGAAACACTATATAGAAGTGCCATTTGTATGTGATAACCTTTCTATATACCAAATTTCATTAAAATCCACCTATATATAAGAAATAACGGCAGAATAACGGTTTTTAACGATTGTTTAATCCATTTTCGGCATTACATCACTTACATATGGACAGAGGATCCGATTTGTCACAAGATCATCCAAACCGCTTATAAACTGGCCAAGTACTTTCTGAGATATTCCATAAAGAAGAAAAACCGTTACAGGCCGTTACAGCCGTTAGTAACGGCTATAACGGGGCAAACTAAAACATCAGGCATCATCTGTGACCCATAATGAACATACTCGGTCAAGTACTTTCTGAGATATTCCATAAAGAAGAAAAACCGTTACAGGCCGTTACAGCCGTTAGTAACGGTTATAACGGCAAACTAAAACATCGGGTATTATTCGTGACCCATAATGAACATACCTACAAATTTTCAGAAAGATCGGCCAAGTACTTTCTGAGATATTCCATAAAGAAGAAAAACCGTTACAGGCCGTCACAGCCGTTAGTAACGGCTATAACGAGATAAAATAAAACATTGGGCATCATCCGTGACCCATAATGAACGTAACTGCTCATTTTTACAAAGATCGGCCAAGTACTTTCTGAGATATTCCGTAAAGAAGAAAAACGGTTACAGGCCGTTATAGCCGTTAGTAACGGCTATAGCGGTAAACTAAAACATCGGGCATCATCCGTGGCCCATAATGAACATACCTACAAATTTTCAGAAAGATCGCCCAGTAGTTTTGTCTGGAGCGAGTGGAACACATTTGACCACGGACAGACAGACAGACAGACAGACAGACAGACACACACACACACACACACACACACACACACACACACACACACACACACACACACACACACACACACACACAGCATTTCTTCGTTCCCATTCTAAAGTACTCCCTGTTCTATAAGAACTGGGAGTACAAAAACAGAGTCGGATTTTACAACATGGTAAAGAACTGCATGCTGTGCACGGTATGAGTAAAACAAGATGCAAAGCATATAAACGTAATCCCAGTAAATAGTGCAAAGAAAGAAAGAAAGAAAGAAAGAAAAAGAAAAAGAAAAAAATATATGTATATAAATCAGTCACTATGGCACTTTCTCCCCTTTTGGTGGTAGAAATTTTGTATGTAAGAGAAAAGTTAAAAAAAAACAAAAAACAAAAAAACTGCTGCTCTCCCCCGCGGGGAGATGATCCCAGGTCGTCCACGTGACAAGCAGGGATACTGAGGAGGTCACACAAACTGGTTACACTTAAGTCTATAAACTGTTATTGCTTAAACTGTACATCACAAACTTATCATTTATAGCCGTTAGTAACGGTTATA
>CM031613.1:4878402-4880902 GCA_018398815.1 Conus ventricosus
AAGAAGAAGAAGAAGAAGAAGAAGAAGAAGAAGAAACAGCAGCAAAAGAAGAAGAAACAGCAGCAAAAGAAGAAATCCACTCTCATTTCATGCACTCCCTGCCGAGGTAGCTATAGCTAGCAGCCAGAAAAGAAGGAAAAGAAGAAAAAAAAAGGAAGAAAGAAAAAAAGGAAAAAGAAAGAAAGAGAGAAAGAAGAAAGAAGGAAGAAAGAGCGGGGCAGCCGCTCGAAGCCTTGTCTTGGCTGGAAGAGAGCCTAAGGGCAGGCCCACAATGGCGGCTCCAATTAGTACCCATTTTACGTCTATTACCCACCTCCCCTTCGTCTCGCCAAGCCACGGGAATACAAATGACGGAGAATCTCCATATTATGGCCCTTCCTCCAACCATTCTCTGGCCGAGACATAAAAATTCAATAAACCTCAATAGGGCCCTGTGTCAAACGAGAGTTTTCCAAGAGCTAGGGGGGACGAATTCCGGCTTTCAGGAAGTGGAGAGCTCTTCATATCAGGGGGAGAGAAATTTGCCTCCTCCTCTTCTTCCTCCTCTTCCTCCTCCTCCACGTCCTCCTCCTCCTCCTCCTCCTCCTCCTTCTTCCTCTTCCTTCTTCTTCTTCTTCTCCTCCTCCTGCTTCTCCTCACGCGAGGGACAAGGACTAGCGAGGCAAACAGTGGCACAGGCGGCCTCTTGCGACTGCGACGGCAGTGGTGGTAGTGGCAGTGGTGTCTGTGGTAGGGATGGGGGGGGGGGGGGGCGCAAGGGGGGGGGAGGGTGGTGGTGGTGGCTGTGGTGGTGGTGGTGGTGGTGTGAGCGATGGTGGGGCGGTCCTTTGCAGATATGGGACAATGGCATTCCGAACCTTGGGGACATTGTCTAGTTTGAGCTAGCTGTGGTTTCGACTCGGAAATGTTCCTTGTCAGTAATTCTCTTGTCCTATTCCCCCCCCCCTGCCCTTCCCTCAACTCGTCCCCTTCCACCCCACTCCCACTGCCTGCCCTCCCCCCCCCCCCCTCCAGTTCTCAGCATCCCACCATTCTCCACTTCTCCCCACCCCCCGCCCCTCCACATCGCCATCTCTCTCTTCCAATTTCATTGTCCGCGTCGCACTCCATACCAAGTTATCCCCCCTCCTCCTCCTCCCCTCTTTTCTTCTTCTCCCCCGATCATCCTTCATCCCCCCTCCCCCCCCTTCTCCCCACTTCCTCAGCTTTACCATCTACCCGGCCCCTCTCGCTCACCCCCCCCCCCCTGCACTCCCTGGTTCACCCCCCCCCCCCTTCTACCCACTTCCTCAGCTTTACCATCTACCCGGCCCCTCTCGCTCACCCCCCCCCCCTGCACTCCCTGGTTCACCCCCCCCTTCTACCCACTTCCTCAGCTTTACCATCTACCCGGCCCCTCTCGCTCACCCCCCCCCCCCCCTGCACTCCCTGGTTCACCCCCCCCCCCCTTCTACCCACTTCCTCAGCTTTACCATCTACCCGGCCCCTCTCGCTCACCCCCCCCCCTGCACTCCCTGGTTCACCCCCCCCCCTTCTACCCACTTCCTCAGCTTTACCATCTACCCGGCCCCTCTCGCTCACCCCCCCCCCCCCCTGCACTCCCTGGTTCACCCCCCCCCCCCCCATCTCTCCAGTATATTCTGTTTATTGGTGTTATCATTACTGCAGCCTCCCTGCCCCCCCTCCTCCTCCCCTCCACTCTTTCTTTCTCAGCAGAGTCCAGCTAATCCCATCCTTGAACCAAGCAATACCGATCAGGCGACTTTTTGGTCCGAGTACATGGTTACAGTTTAGGCCCCAAAACGCAATAGCTTCTCTAGTACACTCAAAGCTGCACCTGGCTTTTCTCATCAGATCAGCCAGTACCAAAACATATTCATGGCACAGTCCAGCCCTTGACCCACACCATACCTGGCACTGAGGCAGGACTCATGTCCGTTTTCTTTTTTTTCTGTGCAAGCACGATCCATGTGACCCTTCATTTTCCTGTCGTCTGCTCGATTTTTCACTCCCAAATCCTGGTGCCCTACCAGTGGCGTAGAAGCACAAGGAGTCCACAAGTCAGGCATCATTCTGCTGTTACTGCTGACATGTGGCATTGAACTAATTCACTGACCCCCAATTCCAGGATCAAATCATCTTCTTCACATTAAAAAGATTATTTTTTTCATGGAACCAGGGCGATTTTCATTTGATCAAACTACGAAGTTACACCTTGAAACTTTGCTGTAACTCCCAACTCTGACCTGTACATAGTACTCCATCCGGGCAACTTCAGTCCCATTAAGACTGGCTAAGATCGTCTGTATCAAGAACCTGAAGGAAAGCAGCAACTGTGTTGCTGGCTCCCGTTCTGTTTCTTACTGGTGCAGCCACGTTTTGAAAACAGAACAATTCCTGCCCGGTGATGTTTGGTTAAGAAACTGTGCTAGTTAAGTAGTATTCTGCAGATTTTCTTTCTGCCCAAACTTCGAGTTTTGTGGCATATATTTACTCGTGA
>CM031613.1:4885902-4888402 GCA_018398815.1 Conus ventricosus
CACACACACACACACACACACACACTGTGATGGAGCGTCACATGCCTTGATGTGAGGCTACGTCACAGTGTGTGTGTGTGTGTCGGGGTCACCACTGTCACACTGTCACTCTTGCATACCCGCATTCATGACAGCATTTACTCCATACGCACACGCAATCTTTCCAAACAACCAAAAGGCGCACTACCGAATGTTTTTCTTCTCCCCCTCTCCTTCAGGGAAAACAATTTACTAAATCATCAACCGCTTGTAAACAGAGTTTACAACTGTATCTCTCTCCACACTGAGAGACAAAATAAATCTGCACACATGTATCTCTCCTCACACCGAGAGACAAATCAATCTTCACACATGTATTTCCCTTTACACTGTATCTCTCCTCACACTGAGAGATAAAATAATTTAGTTCCGCTTCTATAAAGCTATGGCCTTCACATTCCTTTATCCAAAAAATCCGAACCAGGAGAATACATAACTCCCGTAATCACTGAGGACCTGCCTGCCTCAAGAAAAAGCTCCCCTGCTTTCTCAATTCCCTGTCTCTCCGAGACAATATACTGCCCCCTCGAATTCTCCTGTCCTGGAGATACGAGTCTCGACTTCTCTTCCTGGAGTTCTTCTGTCTCTTGAGAAACGACGAGCTTCAACTCCTCTCCCTGGAGTTGGTACCTGCTGGGGCTGAACTACCAGTGTGTTCCTCACACCATGGCCATCTTCAACCACCTCACGGGGTGAAAGGTGAAGGGTGAAGGGCGAAGGGTAAAAGGGTGAAGGGCTGAAACACGAATAAGGTTCGTGTAAGTAACCTTCTTAATTCAACATATGAATTCTTTCTCTCTTCTTTAAGTTTTCCCCCTGTAGCTTTCCCCCACTATCTATCGCTCACCTGGTAATGACTGGTCAGCAAAGAGGACCACCGTCCTGACAGGTTCGAGTCTCTAGGCCATCTGCTGGGTTAAAACTGACTCTTTCCTCCCTTCTCCTAGTGAGTGCATACTCAGTGTTCAAAACACATGACCAGCACCTTACCTTACCAGCCCTTGTTAAACTCTCACTCAGTGGTCACTTTCACCCAATGACCACATTCGTTTCTTGAATGAGTCATACTCACAATTATTTTGGGGACGCCCGCTACACTAGTCAAGCCACATGAATATTCTTCCTTTAATTGTGGCACGGGGAAATGATTCATATCACTAACTACATGTGATGGAGCGTCACATGCCTTGATGTGAGGCTACGTCACATGACACACACACACACACACACACACACACACACATGAGCGCGCGTGCCGAAACATACAAACAACAACAACATCAACAACGCTGTGTGCAGATCAAATGCAGTTTCATTCGTCATAGAAGAGTAGGCCATCATACGTTGGCGGAATGGATCACACACACACACACACACACACACACACACACACACACACACACACACACACACACACACACACACACACACACGCACGCACGCACGCACGCACGCACGCACGCACGCACGCACGCACGCACCCCACACACACACACACACACACACGCACGCACGCACGCACGCACGCACGCACGCACACACACACACACACACACACACACACACACACACACACACACACACACACACACACACCTGCAACGTGGTATCTTTTTATGCCATCTTCCCCGAAAATAGACTGTGGTTGGCATAACGATGAGACTAAGAACAGCCACATACACTACAAAAACATCTCACTGGAGCTCTAATATTAATCCAAGAACGAGGAAGAGAACGATTACTGCTGTTGCTGATACTGTAGCACAAACGAATGAATAACTTAAACATACATCTGTCATCCCAGCTTAAAACAAAAGATTTGCCCACTCAACTAGACAAACAATAATCATCCATACTGACACTCACATCTGTCCCTTCTAAATCATCTCATGGAGTCATTTCAAGGTGAAGACAATCTGTAGGTTAACTTCTATCGCTCAAACGCAAGAATGGCAGTTCCGAAGTGGAGCGGGGGGGGGGGGGGGGGGGGGGTGGTGGGGGGCTTGGGGGGTGGGGGGGTGGGGTGGGGGTGGGGGTGGGGAGTGGAGGTTAGTTTGTCGGCAGTCCTCAGAAGATCAACACAACATTTCGAACTTTCTCTGTCAGACGGAAGGGAAACTCCATAACACATAGCAACAGAACAAGAGCGAGGAGGGAAAAGTGCTCGAGAGAGTAAGAGCTGGAGTCTCAAACAGCATTAATTCTGCCTGCTCTCCTCTCTCTCCTCCTCCTCCTCCTCCTCCTCCTCCCCTTCCCTTCGATCCACGCCGTCCCCTCCTCCCCCATCTCTCCTCCTCCCTCCACCCCGTCCCCCACACTCACTCCCTCCATCCCCCTCCCCCCTCCTCCTTGGGATTGTTTCTATTGGCGCAGGGGCAAAACTTTTCATCCAGTTCCGAGGGCTTGAAATGATTGCTACTCTAACTAATCAGGACTCATAGCCAACGGTGTTTCCCCTCAT
>CM031613.1:4893402-4898402 GCA_018398815.1 Conus ventricosus
CTCCAAGGGAGGGGGAGAGACAATGCCTTTCTCCAGCAACCTGGCTGTCAGAGACTTGGCACCTCAGACAAAAACAGTCATTAAGGGCTTAGCAACTTTCTGCCTGCACTTTTCCTTGGAAACGTGGCATGGCAGTGCGGCAGATTTGTCTGATGAGCTTGCTTGGTTAGTCATGTTGGTCGGTTGGTTGGTTGGTTGGTTGGTTCTTCGGTTGATTGGCTGTCTGGCTGATTGATTAGTTGGTTCTCTCTGTCTGTCTGTCTGTCTGTCTGTTTGCACGTGTGTGTGTGTGTGTGTGTGTGTGTGTGTGTGTGTGTGTGTGTGTGTGTGTGTGTGTGTGTGTGTGTGTGTGTGTTTTCATGTCGAAGTGCAGGGACAGACCAAGGAAAAATAACTTTTCTTTTGATCCCCCAAACAACGTTCTCAGAAGAAAAATGTAAAAGATGGAATGTACAAACGATGATTCCAGTTGAATATGTTATGCAAATAAAGAAGAAAAAAAAAATTGAAACACCCACCCAATTCTTGAAAAGCAATATAACTCCAAACATTCTAGGATGACCTTAGTGCGTCGCTGTCGCTGCATGTCACAACTCAGTCAGGAAGACCAAGGTTGACACTTGTCCCATCCATGGAAGAAAGAAAGGGCGGGGTTCTCTAACTCCTCTGAACACGCTTCTCAAACTGACGGGTATTTTTGGTCAACACCACCGAACGGTTCTTACAAATGTTCTCTCGGGGTAACATAAAGTTGAACCCGTTCATTCAACTGCTGGGGACATTTTAGCTAGCTGGCACCAAATTTTATCTCCAATGACATAATAATCACGCGAAGTTCGGGTTTTTTTTTGTTTTGTTTTTTTTGTGGTCAGCATTACCCTGCTCCAACACATTGGACATTCCTCGAATTTGTGCAGATGGATGAGGTTAAAAGCTTTATATGCTTCTCTGTTTTCTTCTTCTTCTCCTTCTTCTTTCTTATGCATCTTTCTCACATTGAGTGAATTGAGACGGTCTGTATAGTAGTATTAAATATTCTTTTTCGTAATACTGGAATAACGTTTTCTTTTAAACAGTACGTAAGCCTTTACCCCAAACGTTTTCACGATTGCTAACACGGATTCGTGATGGGCAGGCGTGTGGTAGGACAATTTTTCTTTAAATGTAAACACAAACCGAATAACTAGTCTTATGCGTGACTTTACCCACTTAAGGTTGGATAACTGAGGGTTTTTTTTAATTTTTTTTAAATCTCTGGTCTGCCTGAATATATTCTTGATAAGAATAAAAGAGCTTAGAATTAGTCAGCCTCATTCTCTTCCGATGTACTGGAGGTGCATAAACGTTACTGTTTGACATGTTCACAGTGGTCTTAACTTCCATGATCTGAGAACAAAGTTAGAATAAACTCTAGGTTCTTTGCTTCGCAAAATAGATCCTGTTGAAATCTGTAGCCTACATTATTATGGTTAGTCGACCCATTAACACAACCTGCAAGGGTTTTTTGAAGTGTGTGCGTGCGTGCGTGCGTGTGGGGTGTGTGTGTGTGTGTGTGTGTGTGCGCGTGCGTGCGTGCGTGCGTGCGTGCGTGCGTGCGTGCGTGTGTGTGTGTGTGTGTGTGTGTGTGTGTGTGTGTGTGTGTGTGTGTGTGTGTGTGTGTGTGTGTGTGTGTGTGCGGGCGCGCGCGTGTGTGTGTATGTGTGTGTTGTTGTTGTTGTTGTTGGTTTTGTTTGTTTCTTCCTGCCTTACCTTCCGTGTCCTCTGTTTAGCAGAACTTCTACCCCGTTTGTCTCCACTCCCCCACACACAGTCACACACAGGTTCATGCTGTCGCCTCTCACTGTTCACTGTCAATGGAAGATCGCAATGACGCCACCTGCCAGAGGAGCTCCAGCGCCGCTGAAAAAAAATCGTTTCTCTGGCGTTCGAGCTAAACACAGTTACTTTCGAGTTCAGTTCATGCTAAACCATGGACTTTACCACCGAAGATGACCACGAAGGCCGCTTTACACTGGTACCTCTCGCAAGCCTTTTGACAAAGGCCACCCGGCGAGAGTCCCTATCCACTGTCTACCGAGCCAAGAGTCTCTATCCACTGTCTACCAAGCCAAAGTCTTTATCCACTGTCTACCAAGCCAAAGTATCTATCAACTGTCTACCCAGCCAGAGTCTCTATCCACTGTCTACAGTCTCTATCCACTGTCTACAGTCTCTATCCACTGTCTACAGTCTCTGTCCACTGTCTACCCAGCCAAAGTCTCTATCCACTGCCTACCCAGCCAAAGTCTCTATCCACTGTCTACCCAGCCAAAGTCTCTATCCACTGTCTACAGTTTCTAGCCACTGTCTACCCAGCCAGAGTCTCTATCCACTGTCTACAGTCTATCCACTGTCTACCAAGCCAAAGTCTCTATCCACTGTCCACAGTCTCTATCCACTGTCTACCCAGCCAGAGTCTCTATCCACTGTCTATCCAGCCAGAATCTCTATCCACTGTCTACAGTCTCTGTCCACTGTCTACAGTCTCTGTCCACTGTCTACAGTCTCTATCCACTGTCTACCAAGGCAAAGTCTCTATCCACTGTCTACCAAGGCAAAGTCTCTATCCACTGTCTACCAAGGCAAAGTCTCTATCCACTGTCTACAGTCTCTATCCACTGTCTACCCAGCCCTAGTCTCTATCCACTGTCTACCCAGCCCTAGTCTCTATCCACTGTCTACCCAGCCCTAGTCTCTATCCACTGTCTACCCAGCCCTAGTCTCTATCCAATGTCTACAGTCTCTATCCACTGTCTACCCAGCCCTAGTCTCTATCCACTGTCTACCCAGCCCTAGTCTCTATCCAATGTCTACAGTCTCTATCCACTGTCTACCCAGCCCTAGTCTCTATCCACTGTCTACCCAGCCCTAGTCTCTATCCACTGTCTACCCAGCCCTAGTCTCTATCCACTGTCTACCCAGCCCTAGTCTCTATCCAATGTCTACAGTCTCTATCCACTGTCTACCCAGCCCTAGTCTCTATCCACTGCGCCATAGCCAGGCTCTTCACCATGTGTTTGACAGCTCCCAGCAGGGAAGTCAGAAGCAACAGTTGGTCCCAGGAAAGGGGGGGAGGGTGTCGGAGGGGGTCCATTGTGGGGGGAAGAAAGGGGGAGTGATCGCCGAACAAGTCTGACCCGTCACGCCTCCATTGTGGCCTGCTGAATAGCGGTCATCCACAGAACGGGGGTCCGCGACAGGTTTGGTGGGCAGGCCAGGGGAGGTTCTCGTGGTCAATAGAAGGGCTTGTGGACATTAGGGGGTGTAAGGGGGACGGGGGGTGGTCAGAATGGTGGTGGGTGGGGTGGGGGTGGGGTTGGGGGGGGGGGGGGGGAGGATGGTTGCGGACTGTAGAAGGTTGTGGCCACAGTCAAAGAACTTGACCACCACCACCACCACCACCACCACCAGGGGTCGCTTTGCCCACCCAGTCACCCAGGCAGTGAAGGGGAGTGGAAAGATGAGGGGTGAGGGGTGAGGGGTGGGAAGAGCAGGTCAGCGCCACCGCTGAGTGACCACAGCAAGCAGGACTCTTGACAGGCCAATTCATTTCCTTTGTATGTTGCTGCTGTTGTTGTTGTTGTTGTTGTTGTTAGGGAGATGCTGCTGTGTGCTGTAGCCCTTTTCTTTCTTTCTTTCTTTCTTCTTCTGTTGTTGTAGCTTGTCTGGACCCATGCCGAGAGTCTTGTAAATAAAAAAGAAGGGGTTTGACTCAGTGAAGCCAACCTGCCTGTCCTTTGGTGTAATGCTGTGACGCTTTTCCTTCGTCGTTTGAAACCCATAGGGTGTGGTGTGATGTGTGTGCTGTTTGAAACCCATAGGGTGTGGTGTGATGTGTGTGCTGTTTGAAAACCATAGGGTGTGGTGTGATGTGTGTGCTGTTTGAAAACCATAGGGTGTGGTGTGATGTGTGTGCTGTTTGAAAACCATAGGGTGTGGTGTGATGTGTGTGCTGTTTGAAAACCATAGGGTGTGGTGTGATGTGTGTGCTGTTTGAAAACCATAGGGTGTGGTGTGATGTGTGTGCTGTTTGAAAACCATAGGGTGTGGTGTGATGTGTGTGCTGTTTGAAAACCATAGGGTGTGGTGTGATGTGTGCTGTCTGTGTCTGTTGTGCCTGTTTGGCGATGGCCACAGCTGATGAGAAAAGCTGATAGATTAACTGGTTTATTTTTTTTTAAGATACTACTGCTTTCTCGTCTACTCTTTCGGTTCGAAGAGAAGTCACTTGCTCTCTCTCTCTCAATCTTTCTCTCTCTCTCTCTCTCTCTCTCTCTCTCTCTCTCTCTCTCTCTCTCTCTCTCTCTCTCTCTCTCTCTCCTTAGGTCGACATATGTTCACACCAGTCTTGTTAGTAGCTGATCTCTTTCCCCCTCCTTTGTGTGTGTGTGTATGTGTATGTATATTTGTGTTGAATTATTTCTACATTGTACTGAAATGCATTGCACTGCATTGCATTGTATGGCATTGTATCAGATCGTGTTGCATCATTTGAAGCTGTAGACCTTTCCCATTACAAAAATGTCTCCGGGCACTTCGCACTTTTGTGTTCTTCTTCTTCCTCGCTCGCCTCCCGTTCGACGAGCAGCCCGGTGTCCTCGATGAAGGCTGCCGTCCACCGCAGCTCCTCCAGGGTGCCGTACAGCTTGGCTTCCACTGCTGTCGAGCTAAACACAGTTACTTTCGACAGCACTTTTTGTGTGTTGACGCTGGATTTGTATTTCTTTATTTTACATGCGTTTTAGATCCCTACAGTCTCCAAGGGTCAAAAAGATGACCAGTTCACATGTCATTGAGGCTGCTGCTGTCACCATCACACAAGGGATGTTGTGAAAAATCAGTCACAGTTGCTGCTCACTGTCAATCACTCCTGCATGACACGGCAGGTCTCCCAGTTTCTGTCTTGGGCAATGTGCTCTGCATCTTATGACAAGCAGAATTCACTGTTGTCTCCGTTGTGT
>CM031613.1:4905902-4908402 GCA_018398815.1 Conus ventricosus
GCGCTTCAAATTAGATACTTCACTCTCTAGGTCCATTTGCTGGATCCATAAACTGAGAAAAGGTAGGTCTAGTGGAATAAGATACTTTACTCTGTTGGTCCATTTGTTGGATCCATAAACTGAGAAAAAGGTAGGTCTAGTGGAATAAGATACTTCACTCTCTAGGTCCATTTGTTGGATCCATAAAATGACAAAAGGTAGGTCTAGTGGAATAAGATACTTCACTCTCTTGGTCCATTTGCTGGATCCATATACTGAGAAAAAGAAGGTCTAGCGGCAAAGTGAGGCCACTGCAGGCGGAAATCTAAACAAACTTGAAAAGTTATTGATAACGCACCGCCAAAGAACGTAGATAAACGAATCACAAGACAAACACGACGCGCTTCGACCTCTTAGGTCTTCTTCAGGCAAGAAACACAACACTCAGGACAACGAAAATGAACGAGCAATCACTTTTATTCATCCAGTTCGGCGCAAGATAGGCGTTGAGAAAAAAGTGATCCTGTCTGCAATAGTCAAACGATATCTTCCCCAGATTTTTTTCCCCCGGAAACAGCTCCACTGACAACTTTAAAGTAGAAAAAGAAACTTATCAGCGGAAAACTGAATATTTCCCAAATCGAAACTGAAATCACCACGTGCACCATGAGAGTAAGACGTAAGGAGCCACAAAATTTCATGCTTTTTTTCACGCTGATCAACAATGATGAATATGACTGAAATGATGGCACAGAGTTCCCACTCTGGTCATAAACTGCAGGACAGGGCTGCACTCAACACTTGCCTTCAGTACTCTGGTCATAAACTGCAGGACAGGGCTGCACTCAACACTTGCCTTCAGTACTCTGGTCATAAACTGCAGGACAGGGCTGCACTCAACACTTGCCTTCAGTACTCTGGTAATAAACTGCAGGACAGGGCTGCACTCAACACTTGCCTTCAGTACTCTGGTCATAAACTGAGGACAGGGCTGCACTCAACACTTGCCTTCAGTATACATCCCCGGAGTCCACCAGGCCCGAGAAATTCCGACACCTGCAGTGTTGTTGATCATGAAATTCTTGCAACACTCCCAGAGACGTATTCATGAAGTGGATGAAATGTTACCGTGTGGCTCAAGTCTTCCCAACTGGCTCAAGTCTTCCCAACTGTCTCAAGTCTTCCCAACTGGCTCAAGTCTTCCCAACTGGCTCAAGTCTTCCCAACTGAGTCCAACTCGGGGAAGGATCCGTTCGGGACCGAAAAATCCAACCCCCCCCCCCCCACAAAAAAAACAACAACCAACAACAACAACAAAACACCCCCCCCCCCCACACACACACACACACACTCACACAAAATGGCTCTAAAGAAAATCAAACCCACGGACTTCGTATTGATGATGCAGCGTCTGGTGAAAGCAAGAACTTTAGTTTAAGGCGTCGCAAACATAATGAATGCAACAACTTTGTCCTAAGCATTGGAAACGTAACTAAGACAATTATATTTGTCAGAAGAATCGCAAATTTAGCGAATCGACGATTAAAAAAAAAAATCTAACTTCTCTCTTCACTAGTCCTTAACACTTCAAAATGGAACTAACTCCATCTCAAATTGCAACAAAACTGTTGACGATTTTTTTAAGAAAAACTTCATCATAATCACCATCCATTAAGTGTCCACAAGCATCCAGTTGATTATACTGAAACTTTTGGGGGCAGACGCAAAAAAAAAGTTACTGCATGAGGCTGGAAGCTCTTGACCTGAATAGGTCAAGAGTCTCTGGTGTTATGGCAGCCTCTGTCAAGTTGTCGTTCCACTCCTGGATGGTACGTGGCAGGAACGAATTCAGTCTGTAATGGCGGACACACTGGAGGCAGTTGACCCCCTCCCCACTAGTTCTGAATCCTTCAACATTGGACTAACTCCAAATCAGATTACAACAAAGCTGCGCGCGGCCTCTCTCCCTAACTCAACAAAGCTGGACACTGTCTGTCTCTCTGACTCAACAAAGCTGGACACTGTATGTCTCTCTGACTTAACAAAGCTGGACACTGTCTGTCTCTCTGACTCAACAAAGCTGGACACTGTCTGTCTCTCTGACTCAACAAAACTGGACACTGTATGTCTCTCTCTGACTCAACAAAGCTGGGCACTGTATGTCTCTCTCTGACTCAACAAAGCTGGGCACTGTATGTCTCTCTGACTCAACAAAGCTGGGCACTGTATGTCTCTCTGACTCAACAAAGTTATTGCACTGTCTCTCTGACTCAACAAAGCTTGGCACTGTATGTCTCTCTGACTCAACAAAGTTATTGCACTGTCTCTCTGACTCAACAAAGCTTGGCAGTGTATGTCTCTTTGACTCAACAAATCTGTGCACTGCATCTCTCTCTCTCTCTCTCTCTCTCTCTCTCTCTCTCTCTCTCTCTCTCTCTCTCTCTCTCCTCTCTCTCTCTCTCTGACTCAACAAAGCTGGGCACTGTATGTCTTTCTGACTCAACAAAGCTGTGCAGTGAAT
>CM031613.1:4918402-4920902 GCA_018398815.1 Conus ventricosus
AGTTCAGCAGTGAAAACACACTGCGGAGGATACTGAGGACACTGGAAGGACGCTGAACGGGATGTGGACATTGAGGACATTGGAAGGATGCTGAACAGGATGTGGACATTGAGGACATTGGAAGGATGCTGAACGGGATGTGGACATTGAGGACATTGGAAGGATGTCACGAGTTTGTCACGAGGCCTACGACGATTGACCCGTCTAGGGTGGCGGAATTATTCATTTATTTATTGTCGTTGCTGTTGTCGTGTATCCGTCCCTTAATGTGGTTTGTAGTGCGTTTGCACCTTAATGTCGTTCAGCTCAGGTTAGGTTTACTTTCTCTCTCTCTCTCTCTAATTCCACTGCCCGTGCAATTCATCCTGCAGGTTCACGGGTGGCTGGTACCTTTCGCTTTAACTGGCTGTCTCTATCGGCCTCTCTCCTGTCTTTTTACCTGTCGCACGTGCATCATTCCTCTTAGGCTTGAGGTATCCTCACTGTGACGTAGCGTGGCATGTTGGCTGCCATCGCTGAGGCAGGTTTTCTCTTCACTCGAGCGGAAGATGTCTCTGGGAGCGCCTGCTCCGGTTCTGGTTCTACACCACTTCGTCGAAGGTACGGTCGTACCTTCATTCCTACAGTCGGCCTGTAGGGGAGGGACATCACGTCAACTCTTTTCCGCATCTGCTCTGCTGTCCTCTCGACCGGACAGAGGGTAGAGAGTCGCTTGACCCGCCACTGGGGTCAACCACGGGTAGCTGTACCCTTCTTCCTTCTTTCCTTCCAGTTCCTTCCGTGTCCTCTCCTCCCGGGGGATTCACCCGAAGCTTGCGCTGTTGGGGGCCACGCACTGGTTGAGGAGCACAAGGACTTTGCTGGAGGATCCCGACCCCTGTCCGGGACCTTCAGCGACAACGCCTCGTCCCACGGGACGCGTTCTCCGCGGTCTTCGGACCTCCTACAGCCCGTGTCACCAGTGTGGTTCGTTGTGCGTCGTGCCATTCGGGTGTGTGTGTGTCAATGGTGTCGGCGTCGAAAGACACTTTGTTCAGGAACCGACCCGGTTTGGGGCACTTGGTGCGACTCGGTGCTCACAGTGGACTTTGGGGAGGCAGGGGTGTGGGGGAACCACATGAAGCACGGAAGGGAATGCGTGCTGGAAATCCTTATTTAAGATTATAGTTATATTGTGTGCGTTGAAATGTTTGTTTGCGACTATGGGTATGTCGTGTGTGTTGAAATGCTTATTTGTGTGTATGTCGTGAGTGTTAAATGCTTGAGTGTGATTGTGCATGTTGTGTGTGTTGGAATGCTTATTTGTGACTATGTGTGTGTTGGTGTGAATAAATGGGGTGTTGTATCGTAATCTTTCTTGTGTGGTCTCTTGCGGGGCGCGTGAGTTCAGTCACTCCCTTCACTCCCATCTAGACCGATCCTGTCAGGCAGACCTCCAGGGGTCGGTCGTGACAAAGGATGCTGAAGAGGATGTGGACATTGAGGACATTGGAAGGATGCTGAACGGGATGTGGACATTGAGGACACTGGAAGGATGCTGAACAGGACGTGGACATTGAGGACACTAAAAGAATACTGAAATGGGATGTGGACATTGAGGACACTGGAAGGATGCTGAACAGGATGTGGACATTGGGGACACTGGAAGGATGCTGAACAAGATGTGGACATTGAGGATATTGGAAGGATGCTGAACGGGATGTGGACATTGAGGATATTGGAAGGATGCTGAACAGATGTGGACATTGAGGACATTGGAAGGATGCTGAAGAGGATGTGGACATTGAGGACATTGGAAGGATACTGAACAGGATGTGGACATTGAGGACATCGGAAGGATGCTGAACAGGATGTGGAATTGAGGACACTGAAGGATGCTGAACAGGTTGTGGACATTGAAGGCACTGGAAGGATGCTGAAGAGGATGTGGACATTGAGGACATTGGAAGGATGCTGAACAGGATGTGGACATTGAGGACATTGGAAGGATGCTGAACAAGATGTGGACATTGAGGACACTGGGGGATGCTGAACAGGACGTGGACATTGAGGACACTGGAAGGATGCTGAACAGGATGTGGACATCGAGGACACTGGAAGGATGCTGAACAGGATGTGGACATTGAGGACACTGGGGGATGCTGAACAGGATGTGGACATTGGGGACACTGGAAGGATGCTGAACAGGATGTGGACATTGAGGACACTGGAAGGATGTTGAACAGGATGTGGACATTGAGGACACTGGGAAAAATGCTGAACAGGATGTGGACATTGAGGACACTGGAAGAATGCTGAACAGGATGTGGACATTGAGGACACTGGAAGGATGCTGAACAGGATGTGGACATTGGGGACACTGGAAGGATGCTGAAGAGGATGTGGACATTGAGGACATTGGAAGGATGTTGAACAGGATGTGGACATTGAGGGTATTGGAAGGATGTTGAACAGGATGTGGACATTGAGGACATTGGAAGGATGCTGAACAGGATGTGGA
>CM031613.1:4925902-4948402 GCA_018398815.1 Conus ventricosus
GTGGTAAGAGGTGGGGAGGGGGGGGATGGACCTTACGTGCGATGACATCTTTTGTTCATTATTTCCAGTCCTATGTTGGTTTGCCCACCCATCACTGTCCCGCCGTCGCTGTCTGCGTGTCTGTCTGTCTGCCTCGCTCTCTCTCTCTTTTCTCTCTCTCCCCCCGACGCACCCTGTTTAGACATACGCACCTCCTTTTTTAATTATTTTGTTTCTTGCCTTGTTTGTTTGCTTGCTTGGTTTTGCGTTGTTTTGTTTTTCAAGTCCCGTGTAGCACGAGGTTTGCTATTACCATCATCACCAGCTCCACGATCATCATTATCTCATCACTTAACGTATTCAGTAAAAAAAAGGAATATGCATTTCCAGCAATTAGTAGGCCCCTGAGGTAAACAGGAGGCCTCCCGATCCTCTATCACCATCACCATCCTCACCATTGTAGCCACCATCATATTCCTCATTTTGTCATCGTCGTCATCGTTTTCATCATCTTCCCCCTCATCATTCACCATCATCATCATCATCATCATCATCATCATCATCATCAACATCACATCATCATCATCATCATCATCATCATCATCATCATACCATCATCATCATCATCATCATCACATCATCATCATCATCACATCATCATCATCATCATCAACATCATCATCATCATCAACATCAACCATCGTGGTCATGGTCATCATTATCATCGTACCACACATCCGTTATCTGTCATGTCATAGCTGTATTGTCGTCGTGGTTTTCATCATCATCATCATATCATCATCCATCTTTATCACCACAATCAACACAACAGCATCACACCCTCATCATCATCATCATCATCATCATCATCGTCATAATGATGATCATCATCATTACCATCACTGTTATCATCAACACCAAACCAGTTCACCCCACCCCCCGCCGTCCCCTACCCTTCCCCCCTTCCCCCTCCCCTCCGAAGTGGCGGTGAACAAAGCCCACGCACGTGTTGCTGCCTGGCAGACCCTAACCCCCCCCCCCCCCCCGACCCCCTCCCTAATCCCCCTCCCTGGCTTCCCTAACCTTGCGCCGTCAGTCAAACAAACCCCAAACACATTGGCTAACCCCTCACATGAAAGGGGAGAGAAGAAAGCACGGGGTGTGAGAGGAGTTGTCTTAGGGGATATTTTCCCGCCTCAGGCCCGAAGCAACACAAACCCTGCGGGGTTTAGCGGCGGCTCAGCAAGATGAAAACAAGGTCTCCACAGGGGCCAAGAAGCGACGGACGGGGCGAAGATTATCGCGCCTGCTGCGAAAATACTAATTAGCGTCATGTACAGCCGCTGTTTGTTTTGCTAATCCCGAGGTTTGAGCTCGGAAACAAGCTTCTGGCAGAGAGAGAGAGAGAGAGAGAGAGAGAGAGAGAGGACAGAGAGAGAGAGACAGAGACAGAGAGTGAGAGAGAAAGAGAGAGACAGAGAGAGAGAGAAAGAGAGAGAGAGAGAGAAGAGAGAAAGAGAGAGAGAGACAGAGAGAGAGAGAGAGAGAGAGAGAGAGAGAGAGAGAGAGAGAGAGAGAGAGAGAGAGAGAGAGAGAGAGAAGAGAGAGAGAGAGAGAGAGGAAAGAGAGAGAGAGAGAGGGAGACAGAGAGAAGGAGAGAGAGAGAGGAGAGAGAGAGAGAGAGAGAGGAGAGAGAGGGCATGAGGGAGAAGGTGGGGGTGGGGGCGGAAAAGCTTGCTGCGCAATTATGTCTTTTTTCCTTTCTTCGGGGGGGGGGGGGGGGGGGGGGGTGAAAGAAATTTGTGTGAAAAGAAAGAAGTCTACGGCGCCGTTCCGAACCCAATCCAGGGGCTAAAACCAAATTTCGCTTCCAATGTTTACCAGTTGCTTTTTTTGTTTTTGTTTTTTGTTTTTGTGTTGGCCGAGATGAATGTTCACATCCGTGGCTAGGGGTGTGGGGTGGTGGTGGTGGGGATGGTGGTGGAAGGGACGAGGGTGGGGGTTAAAGGCGGTAAGAAGATGGTGGAGGTGGGGGCTCTGGAAGGAGCCGGAGGGGGAGGGGGGGGGAGGAGGGGGAGAGAGAGACCCGTCGTGGTTCTGCAATGTTTTTTTTTCCACATCCATTTTGGTGTGGTGTGGTGTGGTTGTGGTGTTTTGGTGTGGGTTTTGGTGTGGTGTGGTTGTGGTGTGTTGGTGTGGGGTTGTGTGTGTTGTGTTGTGTTGTGTTGTGTTGTAGTGTAGTGTAGTGTAGTATATGGTAATGCATTGTATTCTATTACATTGCATTACATTGCATTGTATTGTATCATATTGTGTCGTATCGTATCGTGTCGTATGGTTCTGTTTTGCGTTGTATTTTGCTGTATCTTGTTGCATTGTATTGTGTTGTATTTTGCCGAATTTTGTTGTATTTTGTATTGTTTGTATTGTGACGTAGGTAGCGCATGGTAATGTACTGTATTCTCTTGCCTCATGTAGCGTTAGGTTCATTTGTGCTGTATTCTGCGGCCTATATTCAGTCAAAACAATATTATTTGTCTGAATCATCATTCGGCTCTGTTTCTCTCTTGAAAAGAAAAGCGCGTATCCGATTTTCTTTTTCCTAATTTTCTTTTACGCATAATGTTAAATACCAACAAAGATGTTTTTAAGCAAAGGATTTGCCGAAGAGCGACTCCATTGTCTGGTCATTGTTGTTTTACGTGCCATAAACGCCTGCTGCATGCGGTGCTTGGATGTATATGGTTCTGCCCGAAAGACTAGAACACAGACCATCGGTAAAAGTCTGCTGGAGATCTGCAGAGGGAGAACAAAGAGAAACAACAGCCCCAGGTTAGATTCGAACCCGTATATTGGACCCAGGATTTTCTGGCTTCCCACTGGGTGAATGGTCACCCACGGGCCACCCTCCCAATCTTCACCCGTGTAACGATCAATACATCACAAACAAGCAGGGTAACGCTTGCTCCCATGATGAAATATTTACGAACCCATAACTCTAAACGAATGCTGCTTACGACTCCAAATGGCCCAGCAGAAATGACAACACAGAGCACACAGAACAAACAAGGAGACATCTGTGCGAAGAAGTTAGTTCACTAGGAGGATACGCGCCCGAAACACCATGCAAGGTATTGGATCCGTCCATTAACTACCCGCCAGGGGAAATAATACTAGCCTTCTGTCCCTTCTCCACTATCCTGAAATTCATTGTTGATGAATTTGTCATTGGAATTCTTTGACTCATAACCCCTCGCCTCATTCTCACCCTACACCACCACCTTGGAGTATTGTCGTGTACTCGATCGCACTCTTGTGTCCTGAGACGTTCCCTGTTCAGAACGTGATACCCGATTGTGTGAAGAGACACTCCTCCAGGTCGACTGAGGGACCGCGTGGTAACGTTCCTGGGTGAAGGCACCTGATGATGGTACCCGGTGCCACAGATGAACGACCTTATTGGTTTGGACCGATTGCCAGGAAGCTGACAGAATTAGGTCAGTCTCTGTGTCTGACACACTCATTGATTTGTTACCGATTCGAGCAAAAAAACAAAAACAAACAAACAAACCAAAAAAATGATTAGAATGAAAACGAAATGTTTCAACAACCTGTAAGCTTGTATTGAGAAAAATAAATGCACGAAACAATACTCCTAAGACAGCTCTCAGCGAGACTTTTCAAATAACACACACACGCGCGCAGACGCACACACACACACGTAGACACCTCTTCTCTCTCTCTCTCTCTCTCTCTCTCTCATATATATATATATATATATATATATATATATATATATATATATATATATATATATATATATAGCTAAAACAAGTTAAAAGAGGAATCTTAAAACTATCTACAAATTTGTTTCGAGCGTGTTGCGCAACACGCTCGAAACAAATTTGTAGATAGTTTTTAAGATTCCTCTTTTAACTTGTTTTAGCTAATGTTGCTCCCCAAGGGGTTGAGCACTTAAAAAATTGTTTTAGGCATTTTAAATATACTGATCCTATTATATATATATATATATATATATATATATATATATATATATATATATAGATGAATATAATTAAAAAGCCTAAAATGACTTTAAAAGTGCTCGACCCCTTGGGAGCAACATTTATTAACAATATTCAAAAGGAATGTTAAAACTCTACAAATTTGTTTCGAGCGTGTTGCGCTGTCATCAGGATGGTTTTTTGGTTTGCCCACCGCCGATGTTATATAGCGTGTGGGCTCCCGTTTGCGGTTGTTTGCACGTGCGGGTTGGCTGCACGTGTTTTTTTGGGGGCTTTCAGGTTTTTGTTTTTGTTTTGGGTGTGTTCACTAACACGATTTCCATTTATGCCTGCAGTTGTTTACTATTTCTGTTTTGGTGTTTAAAGTTGCTAAGTGTGGTTTGCATAGTATTAACCATTTTTCAGTTAAACATAGGTTGCACCTTTTTGAAACATTGCTGTATGGTGATGCTCTTTTTATGATTTTCCAGGATATATTGTAGCTTGTTTTTGCGTCTTTAAGTTTCCAGATATATTTGCTCAGTTCTGTTTGGTTTTTATATTTTTCTTTATTAAATGACTGTTTGTGGTTTGCATATCTGTTTTGAAGTGGTTTTCAGTGATCCCTATGTATGTTTCTTTTTCATTTTCTGATGTCACAGTAGCCTGGTATACAATGTTGTTGTGAAGACATTTGTTGTTTAGTGGGCACTGCTCCTTTCTGGGCAATTGCAAGATTTCCTTTCTTCACCCTTCTTTGCTGTGTTGATTTTCATTTTGTTGGATGCGTCAATCAGGTTTTTGAGGTTGGGCATATATGAGTACGATAGTTTGACAGTGTTTTTGTTAAATATTTTGGACAGTTTGTGCAGTGCAGCAGTGGAATACCAGGAGGCACTACAAACAAGTGGATACAATTACAAATTACAATACAACCCAGACAACAACACAAATAAAAGCAAGAAAAATAGGAAAAGAAAAATCATATGGTATAACCTCCCATACGACGGGAAACTCAAAACAAACATAGGGAAAGAATTCTTCAAGAACACAAACTGTCCAAAATATTTAACAAAAACACTGTCAAACTATCGTACTCATGTATGCCCAACCTCAAAAACCTGATTGACGCATCCAACAAAATGAAAATCAACACAGCAAAGAAGGGTGAAGAAAGGAAATCTGCAATTGCCCCAGAAAGGAGCAGTGCCCACTAAACAACAAATGTCTTCACAACACATTGTATACCAGCTACTGTGACATCAAAAAATGAAAAAAAACATACATAGGGATCACTAAAAACCACTTCAAAACCAATATGCAAACCACAAACAGTCATTTAATAAAAAAAATATAAAAAACCAAACAGAACTGAGCAAATATTCTGGAAACTTAAAGGCAAAACAAGCTACAATATATCCTGGAAAATCAAAAAGAGCATCCCCATACAGCAATGTTTCAAAAAGGTGCAACCTATGTTTAACTGAAAAATGGTTAATACTATGCAAACCACACTTAGCAATTTTAAACACCAAAACAGAAATAGTAAACAACTGCAGGCATAAATGGAAATCGTTGTTAGTGAACACACCCAAAACAAAAAACCTGAAAGCCCCAAAAAAACACGTGCAGCCAACCCGCACGTGCAAAAAACCGAAAACGGGAGCCCACACGCATATAACATCGGGGGTGGGCAAACAAAAACCATCCTGATGACAGCGCAACACGCTCGAACCCAAATTTGTAGAGTTTAACTTTCCCTTTAAATATTGTTAATAAATATATATATATATATATATTATATATATATATATATATGTCCCCTACATTTTAGACTGTTTGAATAATGCTTTTAGTTTTTCACCAACTTTTTCCTCTCCACACGTTTGTTTTCTTCCATTTTACTACCCTTCGCTGGCTGCTTTGAGGTGCTGTTGGATTCTTTTTGAACCCTTGGTGGTGAGAACACCCAGAATTATGGACTGTGGTGTGTCTCTATTTGACACCAGAGCACAGACACAATCAACCGTGTCTCCCTGATGAGCCCGATTCCAGCGGACGAAAGGCCTAGGAGCAGGCAATACAAAAAAAATTTGTGCCTTCGAAGGGGATTACGAGGGTTTCCTCGGCAGCTAGTGAAGGCTTCTCAATTTATAAATTTTTCCCCAATTTCTTCATCTTCATTTTTTAAATTTTTTTTATTAAAGTTCAAATCTTTGCCAAGTCATACTAAACGACTGAAGAATTGTTAACCTGCACTTTTTTTCCCTCCCACTACTTAATTGTTCAGCATTAAATATATATATAAATATATATTTTATATATATATATATATATATATATAAAATTATATAAAATTCAATTATAAACAAAGCTTGCTCTTATGTTTAGACTGAAGAAAAATAGGGGAGATAAGCATTCATATCTGCAATGGTAAATAATTCTGCCTAACTAACAGTATGTGCTTGAGTGGGTGAATGGGGAATAATAAACGCTTCTCAATTGAGCCTTCACAATAGTCTCCAAGGGGAGACAATCTCCACTGGGAGGACACTCATCTATATGATGTACAAAAATGATACTCCCAGAATTCTCCTCCCCCCAGCGATCAAGGGGGCACGATTTTGCACACATTGTTTTTACATCTGTTTTTTTTTTTTGTAACTTCTAAAGGAGACATGTCCGAAGTTCCCTCGTCTTGTTTTGCATCGCTAATGACATAAACGTGACATTGCACAGTGTTCTGTGTGTTATTTGTATTCTAGTTCATCCATCGGTGCTCTTCAGTAAAACAACAAGGGTAGTGGAGATAGGATGGAGGACAGGGACCCGAAGATGAAAATGGGGGGGGGGGGGGGGTGGGGGGGGGTGGGGGGGTAGGTGGAGGAATGGTGTGGAAGTGGGTTGCGTATGGAGGAGACCAGGGCAATGGAATGTCTCGCGAGACGTATCTCCTCTGGAGGCATTCCGGCACGTCCCCGGGATTTCCGTTTTGGGCCCCAAACTTTGCCGAAGACACAGACCAGGGTGGGTTTACGTGCATTATCGAATGTTCTTGCATTTTTTTCTCCACGAGATGAGAGTTCAGGCACTATCACCCCCCCCCCCCCAACACACACACACACACACACACCCCACACACACACACACACACCCCTCCCTCCCTCCCTTTTCCCTTTCCCCCCCCACTTCCCCACCCACGTGTATTAACTTTGGTGAAAATTAAAAAAAAAAAAAAAATCCCTCTCCACCCTGTCCTCACCCCCACCCAAAGGGGCTGGGAAGCGTGGAGGGAGGGCTCGAACCGACGACCCTCAAATTTTAGAGTGCAGCATTGTAACCAGCCCCGTTGTTGCACCTGTGCGTTCCTGTCCTTTCCCTGGCACTCGCCAGCAAACTCCTGTGTCAATTGCTGGGCTGTGATCCCTGTCATGTTTTCCCCCCACCCGTGCCTTACATAAAGCCAGGCTACTTGCACCCGGACGCTGAGGGAAAAAGCTCATTAAACCGCTCGCCGATCAGTGCATGGCAAACCTGTTACCACCTCGCGCTTCTCGCCTGGGCTTTTTTCAGCTGTCTTCTTCTTCCCTGCAATCTCTCTCTCTCCTCCTCTCTCTCTCTCTCTCTCAACTTGCCAAGTCCCTGAAGAAGGCACACCACATGCAGCAAGTCTTTCAAGCATTCTCGCGCGCATCCCCGGTACCCAATGGCAACCAAATGTCAAGCGCACGTGGGGCAATAGGTGCGCACTGGCATACGTTTCGCACGTGCGGCGCGAGCTAAGGGCAGGAAAATGGTGGATGAAAAGACTTAATGACGACGAAACTGTGTCCATATGTTGTTATTATTCTCTATTCACCAAGTCGGCTTTGATGGGCGTCATCCATTGCCGCGTCCGTAGCGGTGACTGTGCAGATGGAGGGAGGCGTATGGAAGACCACAAGCCTCCAAAAGCGAGTTTTATAATTTTGTGCACGGAATAAATTAAATTTGTCACGTAGAGAGAGATACAAGCACGGATGAAATGGTCATACGTTGTTCATAACTGTCTTTGTTAAAATGCAGTTAGATTTTCACATCAGAATTACAGCTTTCAACTGCTTCTGACTCAATTAGTTTCACCGGACAACGTGTTAAACAATAACGATAAACCTTTCGTCACCGAAAAGATATTTGCAATGAAATCGTAAACTGCGTACGGGAAAAAAAAATCTTCTTCCGGCCATCAACCGTGCGCGTCCATTAGAGTACATAATTGCACATTTGGGACCAAATTCAGTTCGTGACGTTTAAACCATACCAGAAGAAAGAAAAACAAACGGGTAACAAATGAGAAACATATTTATGTGTACGTATGAATAATTTCGTATTGAAAACAACTCTTCTATGGAAGATCAATTATGATGCAGACAGTGTGAAATCGTAATCTCCCATGGGGGCAGGAACGGGGGATGGGGGTGGGGTGGTGGTAGTGAAGGGGGGGGGGGGGGGGATAGGGGAGGGGCAGGAAGTAGAAAGTGGAGGGGTGAGTGGGTGGGAGGGGTGTATAGTTTCTGAGAATAAGGCGGGGCTTGTAGGAAAGAGTTGAGATCGGGCATGGAATTAAGGGTGGTGGGCGGGTGGGTGGGTAGGTGGTGGATGTATACATCCTGAGAATTACCGCAGGCTGTGGCGGGATGAGGCAGGAGGGACTAGAGGGCAACAAAAAATAGATCCTAATAACAGAACAGGGCAACGGAGGATGGGGCACGGGGGAGGGGGAAATAACAGAACAGGGCAACGGAGGATGGGGCAACGGGGGAGGGGGAAATAACAGAACAGGGCAACGGAGGATGGGGCACGGGGGTGGGGGAAGGGGACTGGGATGTAGATCTTGAGAATAATAGGTTGGACCAAGAAGGGATGACTTGGTAGGGAAGGGGGGCGTAGATGCTGTATAGACTGTATGGTGTGGACAGATGGTCGGATGGGAAAGTGGGATATAATCCTAAACAAGATGCAAAGCATATAAACGTACTCCCAGTTTATCCTGAATACGTGTGAGATATCCAAAAGAGGAAAAACCGTCTTGGGCTGGTGTACCGTTAGTAATGGCTATTCTGGTAAACATCGGCCATCATCTGCGACCTATAATGAACATACTTACAAATTTTCAGAAAGATCGGCCAAGAACTTTCTGAGATTTTCCATAAAGAAGAAAACCATTATGGGCCGTTAGTAACGGCTATAACGGTAAACTGAAACATCGGGCATCATCCGTGACCCACAATGAACATACCTACAAATTTTCAGAAAGATCCGCCACGTACTTTTTAAGATTTTCCATAAAAAAGAAAAACCGTTAAAAGTCGTTATAGCCGTTATAGTAACGGCTGTAACGGTAAACTAAAACGTCGGGCATCATCTGTGACCCATAATGAACATAAATACAAATTTTCAGAAAGATCGGCCCAGTCGTTTTGTCTGGAGCGAGTGGAACACATTTTGACCACGGACGGACGGACGGACGGACACACACACACACACACACACACACACACACACACACACACCACACACACACACACACACACACACACAGCATTTCTTCGTTCCCATTCTAAAGTACTCCCTGTTCTTTAAGAACTGGGAGTACAAAAAGGGTGGTTCAGCAATAGATGAGGAGTAGTGAGCTGTGGGTACGTAGATCCTAGAAAGAGGATAGGCAAGAAAAGATGAGTGGTTAGGTGGGGGCATATAAATCCTGAAAAAAGGAGAGGCAAGAAAAGATGAGTGGTTAGGTTGGGGCATATAGATCCTGAAAGGTGGATAGGCAAGAAAAGATGAGTGGTTAGGCGGGGGCATAAAGATCCTGAAAAGAGGATAGGCAAGAAAAGATGAGTGGCTATGTGGGGGCATATAGATCTTGAGAATAAGATGGGACATGAAGAGACGAAAGGCTAGGTTAGGGCTTATGAATCATGAACATCGTCCTTGTCTCTCAGAAATGGACAATTCAGTCTGCAATATTATGCTTTTACTGTGACTATGACTGTGTGTGTGTGTGGTGGGTGGGTGGGGGGGGGGGGGTGGGGGTGGGTGTGGATGTGTGTGGGGTGCACGCATGTGTGTGTTTTAGTGTTTGGGCATTGGTGCGGGTTTGTGTTTTTATGTATTGTATTTATAATCTATGTAATGTTTTATGTCTTATGGATTTAATGTTTATTTCATGTGTGTATGCGTGTGTGTGTGTGTGTGTGTGTGTGTGTGTGCGTGCGTGCGTGCGTGCGTGCGTGCGTGCGTGCGAGCGTTGTGTGTGTTGGGTGTGTGTGTGTGCGTGTGTGTGTGCAGGTGTGTGTGTGGGAAGTGGGGAGGGGGGTGTGAGTGATGATGTATATACAAATACATATGCTAGCAAAGGCTTTTATGTAACGATTTATAGTGTCTCTTTGTAATGTCTTAAGTACTTGTGAAATGATGTGGAGCAGAAGAAAAATTTCCGATGGACAATAAACTTGATTGAATTGAATTGAATTGAATAGTTTGGGCAAAAAGGGATTTATAGTAGGGTAAGGGACAACGCGAAAATAATTCGGGGCGAGGAAGGGTGAGTGGTGATGGGACATATAGATCCTGAGAATGGGGCAGGGCAAGAAACGAGGAATATATGGGTGGGAACGTATAGATCCTGAGAGCAAGTCTAGGCAAGATGGGATATGTACGTGAATGGATGGGGACATGCGGACCCATAGAAGAAGGCGGGGCAAGATGGGATATGTGAATGGATGGGGACATGCGGACCCATAGAAGAAGGCGGGGCAAGATGGGATATGCGAATGGATGGGGACATGCGGACCCATAGAAGAAGGCGGGGCAAGATGGGATATGTGAATGGATGGGGACATGCGGACCCATAGAAGAAGGCGGGGCAAGATGGGATACGTGAATGGGTGGGGACTGTCAGACTAGGGTGTTCAAAGGAAGGATGGATGGATAGGCAGGGCACGCCGGGAAGGATGGATGGATAGGCAGGGCATGCCGGGAAGGATGGATGGATAGGCAGGGCATGCCGGGAAGGATGGATGGATGGATAGGCAGGGCACGCCGGGAAGGATGGATGGATAGGCAGGGCATGCCGGGAAGGATGGATGGATGGATAGGCAGGGAATGCCGGGAAGGATGGATGGATGGATAGGCAGGGCACGCCGGGAAGGATGGATGGATAAGGCAGGGGCATGCCGGGAAGGATGGATGGATAGGCAGGGCACGCCGGGAAGGATGGATGGATAGGCAGGGCACGCCGGGAAGGATGGATGAGATAGGCAGGGCACGCCGGGAAGGATGGATGGATAGGCAGGGCACGCCGGGAAGGATGGATAGATAGGCAGGGCACGCCGGGAAGGATGGATAGATAGGCAGGGCACGCCGGGAAGGATGGATAGATAGGCAGGGACGCGGGAAGGATGGATAGATAGGCAGGGCACGCCGGGAAGGATGGACAGATAGGCAGGGCACGCCGGGAAGGATGGATAGATAGGCAGGGCACACTGGGAAGGATGGATGGATAGGCAGGGCATGCCGGGAAGGATGGATGGATAGGCAGGGCACGCCGGGCAGGGTGGATGGATAGGCAGGGCATGTCAGGAAGGATGGATGGGTAGACAGGGCACGCCGGGAAGGATGGATGGATGGATGGATAGGCAGGGCATGCCGGGAAGGAGGATGGATGGATAGGCAGGGAATGCCGGGAAGGAGGATGGATGGATAGGCAGGGCACGCGCGGGAAGGATGGATGGATAGGCAGGGCATGCCGGGAAGGATGGATGGATAGGCAGGGCACGCCGGGAAGGATGGATGGATAGGCAGGGCACGCCGGGAAGGATGGATAGATAGGCAGGGCACGCCGGGAAGGATGGATGGATAGGCAGGGCACGCCGGAAGGATGATGGATAGGCAGGGCATGCCGGGAAGGATGGATAGATAGGCAGGCACGCCGGAAGGATGGATAGATAGCAGGGTACGCCGGGAAGGATGGATAGATAGGCAGGCAGCCGGAAGGATGGACAGATAGGCAGGGCACGCCGGAAGGATGGATAGATAGGCAGGGCACACTGGGAAGGATGGATGGATAGGCAGGGCATGCCGGGAAGGATGGATGGATAGGCAGGGCACGCCGGGCAGGGTGGATGGATAGGCAGGGCATGTCAGGAAGGATGGATGGGTAGACAGGGCACGCCGGGAAGGATGGATGGATATGGCAGGGCATGCCGGGAAGGATGGATGGGTGTGAAGGGCATGCCGGGAAGGATGGATGGATAGGCAGGGCATGTCAGGAAGGATGGATGGATAGGCAGGGCATGCCGGGAAAATGGATGGATAGGCAGGGCATGCCGGGGAAAATGGATGGATAGGCAGGGCATGCCGGGGAAAATGGATGGATAGGCAGGGCATGCCGGGGAAAATGGATGGATAGGCAGGGCATGCCGGGCCGGGAAGGATGGATGGATAGGCAGGGCATGCCGGGCCGGGAAGGATGGATGGATAGGCAGGGCATGCCGGAAGAAGATGGGCCGAGGAGAGAAGAATGGATAGACGGAAGCATCCTGTGAATTGGGTGAAGAACAGAGGCATGAATGGATAGGTGGAGGCATCAAGAGAAAAGGGTGAAGAAAGGAGAGATGGATGGATAAGTGGGAGGCATCCTGAGGATAGAATGAAGAAAGGCGGGATGGATGGGTAGGTGAGGGGCATCCCGAAGATAGAATGAAGAAAGAAGGGATGGATGGATAAGTGGGGGGGGGACATCCTGAGGGTAGAATGAAGAATGAAGGGATGGATGGATAGGTGGGGGAATCCTGAGAATAGAATGAAGAAAGGAGGGATCGATGGATAGATGGGGGAATCCTGAGGATAGAATGAAGAAAGGAGGGAGGGAGGGATAAGTGGGGGGCATCTTGAGGATAGAATGAAGAAAGAAGGGATGGATGGATAAGTGTGTGTGTGGGGGGGGGGGGGGGGGGGGGAGGGAAACATCGTGAGGATAGCATGAAGAAAGGAGAGAGGGATGGATAAGTGGGGGGCATCTTGAGGATAGAATGAAGAAAGAAGGGATGGATGGATAAGTGTGTGTGTGTGGTGTGTGGGGGGGGGGGGGGGGGGGGGAACATCGTGAGGATAGCATGAAGAAAGGAGAGAGGGATGGATAAGTGGGGGGCATCTTGAGGATAGAATGAAGAAAGAAGGGATGGATGGAAAAGTGTGTGTGTGTTGTGTGGGGGGGGGGGGGGGGGGGGGGAGGGAAACATCGTGAGGATAGCATGAAGAAAGGAGAGAGGGATGGATAAGTGGGGGGCATCCTGAGAACATGGTGAGGCGTGAAAGGATGAATGGACTGGTGGAGATATCCTAAGAACAGGGTGAGGCTTTGAAAGGATGAATGGACTGGTGGAGATTTCCTAAGAACATGGTGAGGCGTGGAAGGATGAATGGACTGGTGGAGATATCCTAAGAACAGGGTGAGGCGTGAAAGGATGAATGGACTGGTGGAGATATCCTAAGAACAGGGTGAGGCGTGAAAGGATGAATGGACTGGTGGAGATATCCTAAGAACAGGGTGAGGCGTGAAAGGATGAATGGACTGGTGGAGATATCCTAAGAACAGGGTGAGGCGTGAAAGGATGAATGGACTGGTGGAGATATCCTAAGAACAGGGTGAGGCGTGAAAGGATGAATGGACTGGTGGAGATATCCTAAGAACAGGGTGAGGCGTGAAAGGATGAATGGACTGGTGGAGATATCCTAAGAACAGGGTGAGGTGTGAAAGGATGAATGGACTGGTGGAGATAAGGGTGAGGAATGCAGACGAGCGGATGAGAAGGGAGGGAAGGATGGAAGGGGGCATATAGATTTCGAAAATAGAACTGGGCAGGGTGGAATGAGTGCGTGGTTAACGGCAGAGCCCTCCACAAAACAGGGTGGGGGAAGAAAGGGTGTGTTGGTAGAAGCATCCTGAGAAAGAGCGTGACAAGGGGTTTGGGAGGAGAGAGAGAGAGAGAGAGAGAGGAGAGAGAGAGAGTGCGCACGTTCAGTTTGGGGGAGGGGAAATATATGGTCACAAGAAATGGGGCAAAGCAAACTGGAATGAAAGATGGTGGTGGTGGTGGTGGTGGTGATGATGGAGGTGGTGGTGGTGGTGGGGGGTGGGTGGTGGTGGTGGTGGGGGGGTGGGTGATGGTAGTAGGAGGGAAAGTCACGGGCGCTGAGAATAGGATGGGGAACAGAGGAGTGGGAGTGGTGAGTGGATGAGGCTGGGGGGTGGGGGTGGGGGGGTGGGGGTGGGGGGAGCCGCATGTCAAAGTTCTCCTTCTCCGTGGCATTGTTGACACCGTGTGTCTGTGGTGGTAGATGGGAAACGGGTGATTTGGACTGAGCAGCCTGAACCACTGCCACCAACATCACATCACATCACATCACATCACATCACATCACATCATCCCAACCCAATCACATCACATCACATCCCATCCCATCCCATCCCATCCCATCCCATCCCATCACATCCCATCCCATCACATCACATCACAACCCATCGCATCGCATCGCATCGCATCGCATCGCATCGCATCACATCACATCACATCACATCACATCACATCACATCACATCCCAACCCATCACATCACATCACATCACATCCCAACCCAACCCATCACATCACATCACATCACATCACATCACATCACATCGCAATCCATCACATCACATCACATCACATCGCAATCCATCACATCACATCACATCACATCACATCTCAACCCCATCACATCACATCACATCCCATCCCATCCCAACCCATCACATCACATCACATCACATCACATCGCAATCCATCACATCACATCACATCACATCACATAACACACACACACACACACACACACACACACACCACACACACACACACACACACACGCACGCACGCACGCACGCACGCACGCACGCACGCACGCACGCCCGCACGCACACACACACACACACACACACACACACCAGCACTCTAGCCACTTCCATTCACATCACATCACATCACACACACACACAACACACACACACACACACACACACACACACACACACACGCGCGCGCGCGCGCGCACACACACACTCAGCACCTATTGCCATTCATATCTCATCACACACACACACACACACACACACAACACACACACACATACAAACACACACACACACACACACACACTACTGCCGCTACTACAACTACTACTACTACTGACTACTGACTCTGTTTCTTTCTAAAATTAAGTTCAACAAGGGGAAAAAGAAGACCATGACGAACTGAAAACTTTTTTTCCCTGATATTTATTTATTACTGTTATTATTTCGTTTCATCTCTTTAGCATACGAGAATGTCAGTCTACCTTCAAACCAGCAACGTGACCACAAGGCTCAACACACCTGCAACTTTTCCACCAAAGACAATCTGCACCTATCACCCTCACCTCCCTCTTCCTCATTATCTCCCCACCCCCATCCCTCCCCCTATTCTTAACTCTTTCCCCACCGCGTACACCGCCATCCTCCAGCCATCCCATCTCCCACGATTCCCTCCTCCTCCTCCTCCTCCGCCTCCGCCTCAGCTGGAAGTTGGGTGGGGGAGCATGCGCACTGGCAGGGCAGCAGCTGCAGCAACAGCAAATGAGAAGCAGACCCCCTTCGCTCCCCCATCAACAGTTGCAACAACAACAACCACTCGGAAAAACAAAGCCGGAGCACACTCTGAACCTTGAGGTACTCCCCACCTTTTTTTTTTTTTTCCTTTTTTTTCCCAGAAATTGTCTCCCTTCGTCCGCTCTCCGCTAAAGGAACGTTTTCTTCGTGCGGGGTGTCTCGCCGGGCGGGCCAATCGTGCAGGATGTGAAGGGGGGGCTTTAACCCTGTCTGACACATTCTTAACCCATCAACTACGGGAAGCATGCCATCATTCCGAGACTCTGTCTCAGTTATTATTATCATTCTCTTTTCTCTCTCTCTCTCTCTCTCTCTCTCTCTCTCTCTCTCTCTCTCTCGCATCCTATCCGTGGTTTAAAACACTCAGTTACATTGGATTCCTCTGCTCGTAATGGTCCCTCTTTTTCTTCTTCTTTTTCTTCTTCTTCTTCCTCCTCCTCCCTCCACTCATATCCTAGCTTGTTGATTTGCACGGGGTCAGGGTAGTGCGAGACAAACTCATTCGGTGTTGATCTATATTAGCAGAAAGCTGCTTTGAACAACTTTATAAATGTTTTGAGAAAGTTGAGGGATTTTCCTTCTTTCTTTCTTTCTTTCTTTCTTTCTGCGTTTCTTTTTGCGTTTCTTTCTTCCTTCCTTCCTTTCTTTCTTTTTTTTCTAAACAGATCTTCGTGTTAGCGTGCTTTCCATGTGACCGAGAGAGAGAGGGGGAAGAAGAGGGTGTGTGTGTGCGCGTGTGCTGAAGCAAAGGGAGGTAAATTGTGGGGGTGTGGGATCAAGCACGTGAGTCACATGCGCGCAAATCGTTTTACTCCTAATAATGAGACATTTCTGAAAGGAGGACGGGTGTTTAGAAAGGAACCCTGCCAACACGTCCCATCTCATTATCTCCCACCGGTCTCGCAGACACAGACAGGGCCACAGTGTGAATAAGACAACTGGAGAACATAATGAAACTGTGACTTACTCTATAAACATCCGCGATGTTGAACACATTGCCCTGCGATTAAACCCCAAAGTAAACAACGAAAAGTTTCCTTCCAAATCACAAAGAGACTGAATGAGAAACATATTGATCCGTGGTAAGTCCTCCCCCCCCCCCCCCCCCCCCCCCCCCCCCCCCCCCCCCCCCCCCCCCCCCCCCCCCCCCCCCCCCCCCCCCCCCCCCCCCCCCCCCCCCCCGGAAAAAAAATCGAACAGATTTTTAACTCGTTACCATAGGAATAAAGGACACGAGTCAACAGAGTCTTAAAAATTTAAAATGCGGGCAGGTAATGATCGTTTAAGATTTGATTGTGACAAGAAAAAAAATCGTGACAAAGGAAAAAAGGCTTGTTTGTATTACTTGTTTTGGGAAGAAAAAAAAAACGAAAAGAAAAAAAGAAAAGAAAGAAAGCCCTAAAGAGACCAGGCGATAGTTTGAACGCACTTGTCAAAACCCATTCAGCCCATTCTTCTCGCCCATATTTCCCCTCGTCCTCGCTCGGACACACACGAATACACAGACAAACACCGAACACAATCATAATGCTGTCATAGCCCAGATTTGTCGTCGCGGGGCTAAATTATTCAATTCCCGCAGAGGGTACCCCCCTATTCAAACGGGAGAACAGAAACTGTCAAATGAAGGGATTATTTTTTCCCCTCCCAGTAAGCTGTGAACGTAATTGGGCGTTGTTGGCTCCACACAATTTGAAAGCGTTATTGACTCTGCTTTGAGGCCTTTCATGCTTTCTCATGTCGGCCCCGGCGAGACTGAAAGCTTGGCCATTGACGGTGGGGGGGGGGGGGGGGGGGGGGGAAGGGGGGTGTACGGGGTGTTAGAGGAGGCGGGGGGGGGGGGGGGTGAAGGCAGGGGGAAGGGAGGGAGAGGGGAAAAGGAGGGGGCAGAGGGGAGGTATTGATCGGTCAGAACCTAACCAATCGCCCTGGGACAATGCCTCGTTTCAATAAAGATACCGTATCCATGTTTCCGGGCCCTGCAAAGGCGAAGGACTGATACTGTGACGCGCGGGCGCGAAAGAGTTGAAGAAGTGAAGTGGAACTTTGTAGCTTGAAAGGCCCTAATAACAATCTGCTTCGTGAAAACAGAAACTTTCGTCAAACCACCAATGATCATAACTGTATGTCGTAAAAGTCTTCTCACTGACGTGTTTCATAATCACTCGTTTTGTTTCTTTGTTTTTCGTTTTCTTCTTCTTCTTTTTTCTGTTTTTTTTTTTCCGGGGGTGGGGGGGTGGGGTGGGGGTGGGGGCTTTCGCTCGAATGTCACTGTGAGACGTGGTCACCATGAAAGCAGTAGTTATGACTCATGAAGACCATAATTATAACTCATGAATACAGTTCATTGTGAAAAAGTATCACATGCAGCAGTAGTTATGATTTATGAAAGCCATAATTATGCCTCCTGAAAAGAGTGCATTGTGAAAAAGTATCAGTATGAGGATAAAAGTTGCTTTCCCTTTTATTTTCCTTCAGGATCACAATTATTCCCTATTACTCTTGGGATTGTACCTGTTACGTCTATATTCCAGGTGAAAAACAGGTATTATTCTCGAAGAAAACGTTTTCAGCATGGAAAATTGCTATGATCGCTAAGAAAGCGACAAAATAGGAAAATAGTTGTGATCCCGAAAATTACAAATGTTTTCCTGTTATAGTTGTTTTTCTTAAGGATGATAAACCGTTTCTGAACGAAAATATGGAAAACACTTGTGATGCTTAAGGATAGCATTGATCATTGTTTTCTTCAGAAAACACTTGTGATGCTTAAGGATAGCATTGATCATTGTTTTCTTCAGAAACACTTGTGATGCTTAAGGATAGCATTGATCATTGTTTTCTTCAGAAAAACACTTGTGATGCTTAAGGATAGCATTGATCATTGTTTTCTTCGGGAAATCACAGACAACACTTGTGACCCTCAGGAAAAAAGTTACTCATCGAAGGATTCTTACTTTTCACTCACTCGGGAATGGCAGCACCATACTGTTTTATCTGAAGAATATTAGCTATTTCCAGCGAAAACAGCAATTAACGGATTATGAAGCTGATATGCTGCCATAGATCAGAGCATGTTCTGTTTCTCTACCTTAGCTACGTCTTTTAGCGGCGTGAGAGAGGACACAAAAGCGGTGATAGAACAGCGGACAATACCCCATACAGACAACCCTAAGGACAACAAGTGGATGTCTGTTATGGAACAATTTGTCACTCAGCACTGGTTTGTCACAGGTGACAAATCGTGTCAAGTATGTCGGCACAATTTGTCACCGGTGAACGATTTGTCTCAACAGTTGACAAATTGTACCGGTACGTTACATACTAAAGTCTGCTAGTGCACGATTTTTCATCCCATGGGAATCACTCGAGTTGTTTAGGGTGGGTCTGGTTGATTAGTTGCTTTGTGTGCAAGATGAAATCTGATACATAAATGACAGCCACCAATAATGTAACAATATCGAACACATACCAGGGTACCAAATATTTCCGTGGCGACAAATCGTGCCACGAGTGTAGCCACGACTCGTCACCAGTGGCAACTCTTTCCTTTCTTTTTCTTTTTTTTTTTCATACTGATTAATGACGATAAGGACGATGAAGATGGAACTATAGAGTTCCATTCCCGTCTGAGACTGCACAACATTACTGTTATCTTATTTTCATATAATTTTCCGGCGTTAACCAGACCGAGAGATACAGACACCTGCAGCGGTGGTCAGGAAAGTTAAGCAACACTTTCAGCGACACACCCACTGGGTGGATGAAACTGTGGGACTCTGTGGACCCAGTCTTCTCAGCTGAGCTCACAGCAAACCCAGCGCTGGACAGGATCCGACCATGGACCGAAAAATCCAACAAATATGAATGGCTCTGATGGGGGGTCAAACCCACGACCTCACAGCCGGGAATCCGCGACGGTAACCACTACGCCACGGCGGCTAGTACCGATAGCTAATCGTTGGAGGGTGACAAATCGTTCTACAACATGGTTCCAGTGTATTCGATAGAAAAAAAAGCAACGAAAAGAAAGAAAGAAAAGAAAGAAAAACTGGCATGCACATACCCCACGGGTGAAGTTGATTTATCGAACTTGAAGACGGTATAGGTGAGTACACACGCACACACACACACACACACCACACACACACCACACACACACACACACACACACCACTAACTTGAACAGCAAGACCAGCGAACTAGACAGATGCTGATGTTTCAATATTTTGTCGCTCTGTTCTTGTTGCTCAACAAAGGGCCTGTTAGCCAGTGTGGTTCTTTGTTCTAAAATCGATGGGCTACTTTGTTACTGAAACAAAGCATCGATGCATTGTCGTTCTCATAGGGGTGGGCGTGGACGGCTGGAGGCTGAATCTGTACATTGTTTAAAAGAACACAACACCAACACAACAACACACACACACACACACACACACACACACACACACACACACACACACACGACACGCACGCACGCACGCACGCACGCACGCGCGCGCGCGATGCGCGCACGCACGCACGCACGCACGCACGCACCACACACACACACACACACACACCACACACACACACACACACACACACACACACACACACACACACGCACACGTACGCACAGGAGAGAGATGAGAGGAGAGAGTGAGAGAGGAGAGTGAGAGAGAGAGGAGGGAGAGAGAGAGAGCACAAAGAACGCTTTAATAATTCAATGCGTTAGAGTGTGAACTCGCTGAGGCATTTGATGACAAGAAAAGGTGACAGCCTCCAAACAACGCGTGTGAACACATCAGTGAATAGTCGACTTGATTTCACACACTCGTCTTTGATCAGAAGGCCCCTGCAGGGGTGTATTGTATGGCCTTGTTTGCCATTGTATGTGGTCGAGTCGGATCATATGGCTTTGCATTGCAGAGTATGGCCTTGTGTTCTGTAGTATTGTGCTGTGCTGTGTTGCATTGTGCTGTATTGTGCTGTGTTGTGTTTGGTTGAATTGCATTGTTACTGCATAGTGTTGTGGTGTCTTGGATTGGATTGTGGTCGTACTGCATTGTGCTATATTGTAGTGTGTTGTGTTATGTTGCGTTGTGTTGTTTGCGCTGCGTTGCGTTGCGTTGTGTTGCGTTGCGTTGCGTTGCGTTGCGTTGTGTTGTTGCGTTGTTGTTGTGTGTGTTGCGTTGCGTTGTGTTGTGTTGCGTTGCGTTGCGTTGCGTTGCGTTGCGTTGCGTGTGTTGTGTTGTGTTGCGTTATGTTGCGTTGCGTTGCGTTGTGTTGTGTTATGTTGCGTTGTGTTGTGTTGCGTTTGCGTTGCGTTTGCGTTATGTCTGCGTTGCGTTGCGTTGCGTTGCGTTGTGTTGCGTTGTGTTATGTTGTGTTGCGTTGCGTTGCGTTGCGTTGCGTTGCGTTGCGTTGCGTTGTGTTGTGTTGCGTTGCGTTGTTGTTGTGTTGCGTTGCGTTGCGTTGTGTTGCGTTGCGTTGCTTTGTGTGCATTCTATTGTATTGTATTGTACTGTATTTGTGTTGCATCTCCTTGTGTTGTACTGCATTGCAAAATGTTGTGCTGGATTATTGTACTGTTGGTTGCACTATCGTGTATTATGTCATTCCGTCTTTTGTTGCATTGTTCTGGGCTGTATGATATTGTATTGCATCGTGTTGTGCTGTATGATATTGAATTGCATCGCATTGTGCTGTATGATATTGGTATTGCATCGTGTTGTGATGTATGATATTGAATTGGCATCGCATTGTGCTGTATGATATTGTATTGCATCGTGTTGTGCTGTATGATATTGAATTGCATCGCATTGTGCTGTATGATATTGTATTGCATCGTGTTGTGCTGTATGATATTGAATTGCATCGCATTGTGCTGTATGATATTGTATTGCATCGTGTTGTGTTGTATTTTGTTGTGCTGTATTGTTCTGTGCTGTATTGTGTTGTATTGCATCATGCTGTGCTGTATTTTGTTATATTGCATCGTATTGTGTTGTATTATATTGTATCGCATCGTATTGTGCTGTATGATATTGAATTGCATCGCATTGTGCTGTATAATATTGTATTGCATCGTATTGTGCTGTATGATATTGAATTGCATCGTGTTGTGCTGTATGATATTGTATCGCATCGTATTGTGCTGTATGATATTCAATTGCATCGTGTTGTGCTGTATAATATTGTATTGCATCGTATTGTGCTGTATGATATTGAATTGCATCGTGTTGTGCTGTATGGTATTGAATTGCATCGTGTTGTGCTGTATGATATTGAATTGGATCGTGTTGTGCTGTATGATATTGAATTGCATCGTGTTGTGCTGTATGATATTGAATTGCATCGTGTTGTGCTGTATGATATTGAATTGCATCGTGTTGTGCTGTATGATATTGAATTGCATCGTGTTGTGCTGTATGATATTGAATTGCATCGTGTTGTGCTGTATTTTATTGTGCTTATTGAATTGCATCGTATTGTGCTGTATGTTATTGTGCTGTATTGAATTGCATCGCATTGTGCTGTACTTTATTGTGCTATATTGAATTGCATCGTATTGTGCTGTATTGTGTTGTGTTGCCTTCCTCCTCTCCATCCACCAACGACAAAAATAGCTCAGTCGCGGGACCCGGCGTGCGTGAGCAAACCCCCCCCCCCCCCCCGCCCTCCCCCGCCCCCTCTCGTGTGCGCTACCACGTTCATCCAATGAAGTGCACCCAGGAATGAACAGCCGATACCAACGACTCCAACACGAACTGTGCACATCCTCATGAACAGGGAATCGAACCCGAAG
>CM031613.1:4955902-4968550 GCA_018398815.1 Conus ventricosus
GAACCTTGCTGTTCGGCCCCGAAGGGGGATTCCGACATTTTTTGTACTCCCATTCTTAAAAGCACAGGGGGGGGTATTTTTAAAAGGGGGGAACGAAAAAATGCTGTCTGTCTGTCTGCCCTGTCTGTCCGTCCGGGGGTCAAAACGGGTTCCACCCCCGCTCCAGACAAAAACTACGGGGCCGATCTTTTGAAAATTTTTTAATTTTTCAAATGGTCACGGATGTTGCCCGATGTTTTTTTTTTTTAACTTTTTAAAACCCGTTACTAAGGGGCCCTTAATTTTTTTTTCTTCTTTAGGGGGGGAATAATCGAAGTTTTTTGGGCCCGATCTTTTAAAATTTTGGGGTGGGTATGTTTATTATGGTAAAAAAGATGATCCCGGTTTTATTTTACCTTTAAAAGGGCCTTTATAAGGGTTATAACGGCCCCATAATGGTTTTTCTTCTTTAGGGAAATTTTCCCCAAAAGTATTGGCCAAATCTTTCTGAAAATTTTTTGGTTTGTTTCAATTTATGAGTAAACAGAGGGGGGCCATTTTTTTTCCCCAAAACAGCCGTTACTAAGGGCCCTTAACGGCCGAAGGTTTTTTTTTTCCCCCCTTTTTTGGGGAAAATATTCAGGGCGTATTCAAGAAAAAAAGGGGGGAAAAATGAATACTTTTTACATGTTTTGCATTTTGTTTATCCCTTCCAAGTGCTAGGACCAATAAAATACCCAGGGAAATTGAAAACGGCAAAGCGGGATAATTTGGCAACGTCCTTGGAAAAGGGAAAACATCCCGCGACGAAAAGGGGACACGGGGGAGGGGAAAGAACTCTGTCAGGATAAAAAGGGATCAGGGGTTGAAACCATGTGACCCGGGAAATCTTCTTTAAAAAATTATTTCTACTAGCTCGGGTTTCCCATTCCCCCTTTTCGTCTAACTTACTTTAAAAATCCCCTTCGCAAATCCCTTTTTTTTTCCCGTGTGTGTGTTGTGTTTTGTGTGTGTGGTGGGGTGTGTGTGGGGTGTGTGTTGTGTGGGGTGTTTTGAGGTGAGAGAGAGAGAGAAAAAGAGAGAGGGGGGGAATGTGTGTGTGTGGTGGGGTGTGTGTGTGTGTGTGTGTGTGTGTGTTTTGTGTATGTGTTTTTTTGGTGTGTGTGGTATGTTGTGGGGTGTGTAAGTGTTTTTTTGTTTAGTGTTTTTGGAATGTGTGTGTGAGAAAGGGGAGAGAAGAGAGGAGAGGGGGAGAGGGGAGGAGAGAGAGAGAGAAGGAGAGAGAGGAAGCGAGGAGAGAAAGAGAAGAGGGAAGAGAGAGACCGAAAAGGGGGAGGAGAGGGGGAGAGAGAGGGGGGAGAGAGAAACGTTTTTGCGGGGGTTACACAATTACCCGAAAACAAGGAATTTTCCCCGAAATTCGTCGGATTTAAACCAGTTACACTTCCCCTCTTTTTAAAAATTTCCCCGGGGGGACACAATCACAGAATGGATCAAAAAAGGCTCTGACAGGGAGGTTAATTTTTTTTCCTCCCTCTCCCCCCCCCCCACCCCCCCCAACCCCCCATCCCCCCCCCCCTGTCTTCGAGGCATACCTTTGATGTAGGTGAGGCAGCATGCATTTTCCAGATGGGCAAGCAAAACACTGGATTCCGATTCGCCAAGGGCCCGGTGCCCTTTTTTCCCCTGTTCCCCTTTCCTTTATTTGGGTTCTTGTGCTTGCGTTTTGTTGGGGGTTTTTTTCAGGTGTGTGTGTGTGTGTTTTTGGGTGTTTTGTGTGTGTTTTTGTGGGGGGTGTTGTGTGGGTTTTGTGTGGTTTGTGGTGTGTGGGTTTTTGGTGCGCCCCCTCGGGGGTTGTGTGTGTGGGGGGGGGGGGGGGGGGGGGGGGAAGGGGGGGGAGGGGGGGGGTGGGGGGGGGGCGGCGGGGGGGGGGGTGGGGGGGGGGGGGGGAAAAAAGGGGGATGGGGGGGGGGGGGGGGGGGGGGGGGGGGGGGGGGGGGGGAACTGAAGGTATTTGTGCCAGGAGATGAAAGGATCCAGGGGGAGGGGGGCGGGTTTAAAACTAAGGGTAACTTGCCCTTTTTTTTTCCCTCTATGTCACACAACACGCAAAAACACGGACACAGACACCCCCAAAACCCACACCAGACAAGACACACACACACACACAACAACACACACACCCACACAAAAATTTATATATAAGATATATTTTATATTTATATAATATTTATATATATTTTATATTTTGGACTGCGGCGCACCCCGAGCAGGGCCCCCCCCCCCCCCCCCCCCCCCCCCCCCCCCCCCCCCCCCCCCCCCCCCACCCCCCCAAAACCACAAGTGCACAGCTTGTTCGCCCCTCTCCCCCCCCCCCCTTTCCCCGACACCACGCACGGCGAAACATTTTGGCACTCTCTCTCTCTCTTCCTCTCTCTCCTCTCTCTCTTCTTTCTTCCTCCTTCCCCCCTCTCTCTCCTCACCCAAACCTCTTTCTCTTTCTCCCAAAAACCCCAATATAACAAAAAAATGGAAACACACAAAACCCCCCCCCTCACCACACACCACACAACACACAAAAACACCCCCCCCCCCCCACACACACACCCCCAAAACAAAACCCCAACCCCAAAACAAAACCAACCCAAAACCAAACCCCCACCCCCCCTTCCCCCCCCCCCCCCCCCCCCCCCCCCAAACCCACAAAAAAAAAAAAAAAAACAAAATTTTTTTCCCCCCCACCCCTTCCCCCTTTCCCTCCCCCCAAAACCCCCTTTCCTTTTGGCCTTCACCTATCCAAACATCCCCCTGGCCAAAACCCGCCCCTCCCTTACCGTAAAAAAAAAAAACTCCGGGGGGGTTTTTCCCCCCCCCCTTTTCCTCCCCCAAACCTCCTCCCCCCAAAAAACCCACCACCCCCCCCGCCTCTCCCCATCCTTAAAAAACCCCCCCCCCCCCCCTTTTCCCTTTTGGTACCCCCCCCCCCCCCCCCCCCACGCAGTCCCCACCCCCTCCCCCACCCCCCCACTCCCAAAAAACCATTGCTTGGAAAAATTTATCACTCTCCAGCATCTCGAAAGGTCGCTGCAGCCAACCCCTTTAACCCAAGGTGCCCCTGTCGTTTCCCCTCTGTCAGCACACACCCACAGGGGTTTAACACACGCATACCGAGTCTTTTGAAGTGCTTTGAGCTGAACGAACCTTGCCTCCGCGAAACAAAAACCCCCTCCTGTAAAAAGTAAGTTTAAAAAAAAAACAACAATAACAACAACAAAAAAAGGGGGGAAAAGGGTTTTTTGTTTTGGTGTGTTTTGTGTGTGTGTGTGTGTGTGTGTGTTTGTGTGTGTGTGTTTTGTGTGTGTGTGTGTGCGTGCGTGGGGCGCGCGTGCGCGTGGTGTTTTGTGTGTGTGTGTGTGGTTTTGTTAGTGTTGTGTGTTTTGGGGGGGGAAGAGGAGAGGGGAGGAAGAGGCGTTTTGTGTGTGTGGGGTGTGTGTGTGTGTGTGTGTGAGAGAGAGAGGAGAGAGAGAGAGAGAGAGAGAGCTGTGTGGGGGGGGTGGGGGTGTGTGTGGTGGGGAGAGAGAAGAGGGGAAGGGGGGAGAGGGGAGAGAGAAAAGAGAGAGTGGCGTGTTTTTGTGTGTGGGGAGAAAAGAGAGAGAGAGGGGAAAAGAGGGGAGAGAGAGAGCGGGGTTTGTGTTGGTGGAGAGGAGGGGAGAGAGAGGAGAGAGAGAGAGGAGAGGAGAGGGGTGTGGTGTGTGTGAGGAAAAAGGGGAGGAGAAAAGAGAGGAGAGAAGGAGAGAGAGGCGTGTGTGTGTGTGTGTGTTGTTGTGTGTTTGTGGGGATAAAAAAGGGATAAAAGGGGGGAAGGGGGGGAGGGAGGGGGAGAAAAGAGAGAGGGGGAGAGAGAGAGGGGGAGAGGGGGAGAGGGGTATTATTCGGGCCCATTTAAGAATCCTTGTGAGCTGTGTGGGGGACTGTGTGTGCATGCGTGGGTGCGTGCGTGTGTGTGTGTGTTGTGTTGTGTGTGAAATGTGTGTGTGTTTTGTGTGTGTGGTGCATGAAATGCGTGCGTGTTTTGTGGTTTTGTACATGTTTTATTTAAAAGTTAAATATATATTTAAAATATTATTATATATATATATATATATAAAAATATATATATATATATATATATATATTTTTAATAAAAAAAATTTAAAATTTTATAATATGTGGTTTTGTGTGTGTGTGTGGTTTTGTAGTGTGTGTGGGGTGTTGTGTTTTGTGTGGGGCGTTCGTGCGTTTCGTGCGTGCTTTTTGTGGTGTGTGTGTAGGGGGGGTGTGTGGGTTTTGTGTGTTGTACATGAGTGCGTGCGTTTTGTGTGTGTCATGTATTTATTTTTTTTTATAAAATTTTTTAAAAATATAAATATTTATTTTTAATAATATTTTTATTTTATATATTTTATATGTTTGTGTTTTTTTGGTTTTTGTGTGTTTTTGTGTGTGTGTTTTGTGTGTGAAGAGAGAGAGGAAGAGAGAGAAAAGAGAGACGAGGGGTGGGAAGGAAGGCAGGGGGGTGGGTTTTTGGGGGGGGGGGGGGGGGGGGGGGGGTGGAAGAGGGGAAAAGGGGGAAAGGGGGACTTTGAGCAGTTTTTTTTTTTCAACCCCAAGGATAATTTCCCCCCCGTGCGGAAAAAAAATCGAAAAGGCAACGAGTCCCCCGAGGGCTTTTTTTGGACTGTTTTTTTGATTTTTGGTCGATCAGACAACAACAAAAAAGGGACAGAGCGTTGTCCCGGAGAAGAGAGAAACGTTTTCGAGCGAAAGAGAGAGAGAGGAGAGGAAGAGAGAGAGAGAGAGGGGGAGGGGGGAGAGAGGGAGAGAGGAAAAGAGGATGGAGGAAAAAAAAGAAAAGGGGAGAGAAAAAGAGAGAGGGAGAGAGAAGGAGAACACAAAACCCCCACACCACACACACAACCCCAAAAGGGGGAGAAGAGGGGAGAGAAGGGGAGATAAGGGGGGGAGAGAGAGGGGGAGAAAAGAGGGGTGGGGGGGAGAGAGAAAAACAAAAAAAAAGAGGGGAGGGGGCCCGAGAGAGCGAGTCGGGGTTGCATCTGCTCCTTTTTCCTTTAAAAGCCCTTGGGAAAATGCATTTCACATTTTTAAACCGGGCCCGTTCTTCTCATCGCTTTCCCCCGGGGGGCAAATCATTTAAATAACGTTTATTTTCCCTCCCGCCCTCATGAAACACAGTTTTTAAACGGGCCTGTTTACGCTAGGCCCCGTCCCCGAATTTTTCGGTCCGATTTTCAAACAAAAGCAAAAATGCAACCCCTGTCGCGTCCGCGGGGGGATCGTTTTTAAAGATGCCCCCCCCTCCTCCCCTCCTCTCTCTCTCCTCCCCTCTCTCCCTCTCTCCCCTGATCCCTCCCCGGGCATTTTTTAAAAAAAAAAAAAAAGGAGAAATCATTAGATGGCGGCTGCTGCCGGCACTTTTCCCGGGGGGGAATTTCCCCACGCCGGCCCCGCCCCCAGTTGGGGCAATTCCCCCCCCCCGCAGACGGGACAGAAAAACAAAGTAGTTTGTCAAAAAGGAAAGATGATTGCTTTCGGTAGAGCTGTTTGGCAGCCCGCTTTTCCTCCAATTCTCCCCGCGGGTTTGGCGGGTTTCGGGGCGTTGGGTTTTCCCTTGGTAAAAGGGTTCCAGCTGAAAAAAATGGAAGGGTTTTTTATTTTCTTTAAAAAAAAAAATTGTCTAGATCTTTCCCCTGGGGGTAAGTGATGGAAACGGAAGCTGTGTCCGGGGGTGTTTGTGTGGTGTGTGGGGTGTGTGGGTGTGTGTGTGTGTGTGGTGCGGGGCGTGCGTGCGTGCTGGGGGTGCGGGGGGGGTGTGTGTGGGGGGTTGTGTGTGTGAGTGTGGGGGTGGGGTTTTTGTGGTTTTTGTGGGGGGTGTGGGTGTGTGTGTGTGAGGGGAGAGAGAGGGGGAGAAACGGGTCTGTTTCACGTTTATCCATTTAAACTTATTCCCTTCGCTTGGGGTCCGACCTGGCTTGGGGTTTTTGTTCAGAGGGGGTGGCCAAACCGGGGGTGGAAAAAGAAAAAAACAAAGGAGAAAGGGGGAGGCCGGAGAGAGGGGAGGGGGAGAGAGAGAGGAGAAAAGAGGTAAATCCATGGCAAATTTTTTTTAAACATTAGCAGACATGGGAAATTTTATCATTAAACAACTGCTTTATCCCTCGGAAAATGGGCCCTGATTAATTTTCATACCCTTGCGTTTTTTTGTTTTTTTTTGCCGGGGATAAAAATAAAACATTATTTATGGTTTCTTTTTTTATCAGGGACAGTGAGATAGCATTTTCCCTGGGTTATGCCTTTTTTTACTGGGGGGGGGGAACTTTCGGTTAAAAATATTAAAATTTGGGCCCTTTCTTTTTGTTATCAAAAACTGTAAAAACCTCAGGCAAGGGTTTCCCCTTTTTTTCTTGTTTTTGCTTTATTTTGTTTAATTTTTTTTCTTTTTTTTTTTTTTTTTTTTTTGTTTTTTTGCTGACCCAGATTCCCGTGGCCCCGTCAGTGGGATTGCACCCCGGGCCCCCATTTTCCGACCCCCCCCCCCCTATCCTCCAAGCCCCGCCTGGCCCCGGTCCCCCGCAAACCCAAAGGGGACCCCGGCCCAAAACCCAGGAAGCAGTCAATGTCACGGTCGTCAAGAGGCAACCCTTCGGAGGAGACACTGCCTTCTACCGAGTCACCTGGATGTGTTTTTAGTGGTGCCTGTTGTGATCTAACACGTAGGACACCACCCCAAATAAGGGCCCCCCACTGACGACCAAAAATTTTCTTTGGGGCGCGTGGGGCTCCCCTCCCCCCTCCCCGGGGGGCGCCCGCCCCCCGTCCGTTTCCCAAAGACAAATCCCCCGGTTTGCCGAAAACCCGGGGACCCCGGGCGAATTTTAAACCCAAAGGTTCCCCAGACGTTTTGAGAGGCCAAACGGAAAATGAAGTTTAAACCCTGATAGGGAGGGAGGGGTGAAGGCCCCAGAAAATTTTGACTTTCCCATACTGAACGATGAGGGAGTATGATGAAGATGTTTCTACAGATTTTTCCCCTTTTCCGGGTCCCGAGACTGCATTTCAGGGCTTACTTAAACCCTTTTTTTTAACATAATCTCCGGGCCGGGCAAACCCGGCCCGAGAGATACAGGGAACCCAAAATTTGGGGTTTTGGTTTGGAAAAAGTGAGCTTTTTTGGCTTCCCGGCTTAATTGTGGTTTTTGTTAGGGACAAAAAAAAAACTTTGTTCCCCTGGTTTTCTCTTTTCAGAATAATTATTAAGAATCAATTCATGATTTATTTTGTTTCTTTTTTTTTGGGTTTTATAAGACTCTTTTTGTTAAAATTTTTTCTTTTTTTTTTTTACCAAGGTTGTAAGTTTATTCCCCCTTTGGCTGACTTTCATTTTAAAAGAGACATTAAATCAATCCATCTCTTTCCCTTTTTAGGAATCAAAAAACGAAAAAGCTTTTATTTTTTGTTTTTTTTCATCAAACCAAAGGGAAGAAAAAAGTCGATGTCATAACCAAAATTTTTTTAAAATCGATACGATTTGGGTTATCATTTATTACTTACCCTTTTATTTAGCCCGGTGGAAAAAGAAGTTCATGGTTTGTTTTTTTTTTTATACAAAGGTAAAAAAACCATTTTTTTTTTTTTTTTTTTGGTCTTGGAGGGTACATTTTTTGTCTGTGGCTTATCGTTTTCGGAAAGCACACTTTGGTTTGGCATTTCTCGGTTTTTCTTACGTTTTCTCAACTGGCAGGGTAAGATGGGTTGATTTTTCTCAGCAGGCAGGGTAAGATGGGTTAATTTTTCTCAGCAGGCAGGGTAAGATGGGTTAACTTTTCTCAGCAGTCAGGGTAAGATGGGTTAATTTTTCTCAGCTGGCAGGGTAAGATGGGTTGATTTTTCTCAGCAATCAGGGTAAGATGGGTTAATTTTTCTCAGCAATCAGGGTAAGATGGGTTGATTTTCTCAGCTGGCAGGGTAAGATGGGTTGATTTTTCTCAGCAATCAGGGTAAGATGGGTTCATTTTTCTCTGCAGTCAGGGTAAGATGGGTTAATTGTTCTCAGCAGTCAGGGTAAGATGGGTTATTTTTCTCAGCAATCAGGGTAAGATGGGCTATTTTTTTTTCTCAGCAATCAGGGTAAGATGGGCTAATTTTTTCAGCAATCGGGGTAAGATGGGTTAATATTTTCTCAGCAGTCAGGGTAAGATGGGCTAATTGTTCTCAGCAGTCCTTCGTTATTTTTTTTAACCATCAGACTCAGAAAGACATCGTCGCTGGTACATTTCATCAGACTCAGAAAGACATCGGTCGCTGGGGTACATTTTCATCAGAAACGGTAAGACATCGGTCATTGCTTACTTTTGTTTTTCCTTCCCCATTAGACTTCGTTAGATGGTTATTTTTTATCCTCATCAATTACAGTTAATCTCACATGCCCTGCGGGTTGGAAAACACATTACATCAGTCATGGCATTCTCTCTCTCTCTCTCATCTCTCTCACTCTCTCACTCTCTTTTCCGTGACACGCATACGGTTCCCCCCTTTTGTTTCTTTGTTGTTGTTTTTTCCAAGTCCACAACCTAAATGTTTTGCAATTTTTATTTGGCCGTCAAGAATTTGAAACCAGTTCTGTATCTTCAATTCACACAACATTGGAGTGCCGATGCAACTCTAACAGCACTTTTCATTTCCCATACCTTGTAACCCCAGTGCGTGTCAAAAGACAGGCTTACAACTGCAGTCTCTACCGCTATTGCGAAACACAACCATTCGAATTTGCTTTTTTATTCGAGTCTAACGCTTTCGATGAATAGCGTCTGGCAGTACCCTGTGAAGAGCGATCAAACCCCCTGTCTGCAAGTGGTGTGGTGTGGAGCAAGGAATCCTGTGTCCCCTGTATTTCTAAAGTTGAATTTGATTTAAGCATTACTTCGCACCATTCATTCGTGAATTCGCGCTGGAAAGCCTGAGAGGGGAGAGAGAGAGAGACTAGAGCAGAGAAGAGGAGAAGACTGAGAGAGAGAGAGAAAAGAGAGAGAGACAGGGGAAGAGAGAGAGAGGGAGAGCAGAGAGAGAAGAGAGACAGACAGAGCACAAGGAGAGACCAGGACAGTAGCAGACAGAGACAGAGAGACTGAGCGCTAGAAGCTGAGAGAGAGAGAGAGAGAGGGAGAGAGAGAGAAGAGAGAGAGAGGGGTGGGGGGGGGGAGAGATGGTGGTGTGTGTGCGCGCGCTAAGTGTATATGCTGAGTGTATTTCTTTTATTTATTTTTGTTGTTGGTTTTTTGTTGTTGTGAATTATAAATCTTTGTTATAACTTTTTTTTTGTGAGCTGTCAGCCCTAAATCGCATCTCCGATGTCACATAGACTCTGTGGCATAACTTTTAGCACGCACACTAGGTGTAACCCAATAAGATCTGTCCCCCCCCCCCCTCCATTTGCCGTTCTCCCCTCCAACCACCATCACTATAATCCCACCCACTCCTCCACTCCCCCCCGCCCCCCTTCACTGATGGACGACAGTTATGGCTTAATCGCGGAGCCAAATCAATGGAACACCCTTTCTGAACTGGAGGACGTTGTACAGGTCTCTGCAACGCCATTGCCCACGAAACCGCTGCCACTGAAGACTGTCATTGAGAATTCGCCACAGGGGATACGAGGGAAGAGGTGGGAGGACTGGCAGACGAAGGTGTTGTTGTTAGTGGTGGCGGTGGTGGCGGTGGTGTTGAAGTCGAGATCACCATGAAAGTAGCGGCAAATCAAAGTGTGCAGCATTTGAAACAACATTAAAGACACATTCTGTTATAATTGGTAACGATGACGACGATGACGACTATTATACCATAGAGTTCCATTTGAATTAGAACTACGTAATGTCCCAAACATTGTTATCCTCGATTTTTTTTTTAATGATTATTCTTATTGATTTTTTTTTCTCTCCAATTTTCGAGGGATAGTTACCGCCCTTTTTTCCAAATCAGTTTCCTGCCTCCATTTGACCAAAGCCAAGAGATTTCAATTCAGTCATAGAGTTAATTCTAAATCATCTTCACACCACGCTGGTGACGCTGCATCACCACTGCCTGAAAGTTAAACCGCCTACAAAGCACAGGTCGACACAACAGAAGCGTGGATGATTTCTCGCCATTTCCCTTTTTCACCCCCCCCCCCCCCCCCCCCCCCGGAACCCAATAAAGTTGATTTCAAACTAGCGTTTCAAAAAAAAAAAAAATGTCCCATTGAGCGACACTGACAAGTTCATCACAATCAGAAAATAACGAGCACTGCTGTGTGGGGACTTTTCTTTTATCTCGGATTCAACAATGCACGGGGTAACGAGAAACTACACGCGTTCATGAAGGTATTTGCCTTTCATCATAGCAGCCCACTCTGACGCACGCACTCAAGGAGGGCGTAGGAAAATAAAGAGATGGGAATCTTGTCACATTGGAAGCTAAGTACGTTTCATTGTGTGCAAAACCCCATGACAAAAGATGCCCAGCGCGAACGTACCGAAGCTGAAAGAAAGAAAGAAAAAAGTGTTAGTATTTACTCGATCTTGTCGAAATGTTACCAGTTCGTGTTTGCTTTAATTCCCTTTCGCGTTAGAGGATTGGGAGGTGGGGGGGGGGGGGGGGGGGGTGGGGAGTGTGAAGGGGTGGAGGTGGGAGGAGTGTGTGTGTGTGTGTGTGTGGAGGGATAGCTGCATCGAACAAAACTTTCAGTGCTAATCTTTTGTGAGCGCTTCTCGGACTATTCAAACATGTGTATGCCCGAGGATAGACTGAATCACTGAGTGCAAGAGACACGGTGCGACAGAGAGAGAGGGGGCACAGCGACAGAATGCAACACAAAGGCGGTCCAGGTGGACCCCCAGGTCATTCTTGGAGAAGTATTTAATTTGTGTGGCGGGGGTTTCTCTTCTTTCTTTCTCTTCTTTCTTTCAGTGCCAGACTCGGCCCATTCAGGCGGCCGGCGTTTCTTTCTTTTTCTTTTCTTTCTTTGTGTGTGTGCGTGTGTGTGTGTGTGTGTGTGTGTGCGCTATGTTTGTTCTGGCTTGGTATTAGTCTTTCTGTGCCGGGTGATTATGAGTGCAAACTCAGAATCTCTAACACAATCCATACAGAGAAGCACCGCCCTGACTCTCGCTCTCTCTCTCTCTCTCTCTCTCTCTCTCTCTTCACACACAAACACACACACACACTCACACACACACACACACACACACGCACGCACGCACGCACGCACATACATCAGGAATTCAAGGTGGAATCTTGCCTTCCGTCTGTCCTCGTTTGACATGGCATCTTTTTTAACAGGGGGGGGGGGGGGGGGGGAGCATTGTGCCTCATTGTGGAGTTCTTTTTGTTCGCGTGTCTCGCTCTGTCCCCGGTTATATTAGACGGGGTTTGTTCCCTTTTGTACCCGGGCTGTGTCTGAGCCCTGTCACCCATTAGAAAAAAAAAAAGCAGAGAGTGGAAGGGAGTAGGGGTGGGGGTGGGGTGGGGGTTGAGAGGGAGGGGAAGGTAGAAGCATAGCACACACATCCCTCACCCCCCTCCCCTCCTCACCCCCACCCCCCCCCCCCCCATTCTTCCCACCCCCACCCAGCCATTGTCCTAGCTCGTCTTGCTTTTGCCACCGCGAGTTTGCAAGCTCTTTTGTTCTCTGTCAGTGAAAAGAAATTGTCTGGTACAATAAAAAAAAAAAAGAAGAAAGAAAAGGACAGAATGGGAGGAGGGGGTGGGGAGGGGGGTGAGGAGAGGAAGGAGATGTGTGTGTGTGTGTGTGTGTGTGTGTGTGTGTGTGTGTGTGCGTGTGTGTGCGCTGGCGACGAAGAGAAGAACTGGGTGGGGTAGGGGAGTACAGAGAGACAAAAGCTGAATGCGAGGTGAGCGAGTACAACAGGGCAGGAGGAGAAGATCGATGTTGGAAAGTGTTAACGAGGACCCCAGCTCTCGCTGGCCATATACTACTACCGCTGGCCTCTGTCACCTGATTTGACGCCGCTGTGTGTGTGTGTGTGTGTGTGTGTGTCCGCAGTGGTGTGGTCGTAATGCCCCCTGATCGAAAGAGTTCTCCCCTTCCCTCCCCCCCCCCCCCCTTCCTTACCCGCCACTCGCCGCCGGCCAAAGAGCCGCTTTGGAAACCCCTTGCTATTTACCCACAGTCGCGCAGGCCAGGGGGAGACAATGGGCGCGCGACAAATTATTTGTTTGCCACAATCCACGGACCTGCTGTGGAGTTGTGTCCCTCTCTTTGTGTGCCTTCATTTGATGCTATTATTGCCGCATCATTCACTGGCTCAGCGAAAGCATCCCAGTCCCTTTGGCACTCTCACCCCCCCCCCCCTTCCCTCCCACCGCCACCACCACCCCTAACTCTCGCACTCCCCTACCTCTCCCCCCCCCACCCCCTGCCCTCTCCCCTCCCCCCCTCCCTCCCTCCCACTCATCAGGCCCGGGAACCGAGTGCAGCGTGTTTAGAAAGGGCTATTGTTCGGCGCGCACGAACAAACAGATCCGCCATTAAAACATGTATATTCATTTAAGCCATAATGCTGGCCTATTAGCAAAGATTTCTCTCTCTCTCTCTCTCTCTCTCTCTCTCTCTCGCTC
>CM031613.1:4968650-4973650 GCA_018398815.1 Conus ventricosus
AAAGTAAAAACTTGTGACTTGAATAGCACAATTCTGTTCCTCAGTAAACCCGGCCACCTTTTAGAATAACACACCAAGCCCAATACACAGCGCAATAAAAACGTCCTACCAGTCCAGCAGTCAGTAGAAGAATGATGAAACCGGTGTTGGTTACTAGTCATGTGAGCGCTGTGAAAAATGATGAAATATATTGCAATGCAGCTGGCCCGGCGTGAGGGAGTGGGGGGAGGGGAGGAGAGGGGGGGAGAGGGGCAGCAGTATTGATTTTTTAGCCTCTCAGTTTGCCAGCAGGTGTGAGGTGCGCGCGCGCGCGTGTATGAGTGTCTGTCTCTGCCTGTCTGTCCGTCGGGTGTGTGTGTGTGTGTGTGTGTGTGTGTGTGTGTATGTGTGTGTGGGGTTGGGGGGTGGGGGTGGCGGAGGTGGTGGTGGAGGGGTTGGGGGTGCATGTGTGGAAGAGAGGAAGGAGGGAGGTAGACAGCAGTCAGGAAGGTGACACCGAAAAGTATGCGAAGAAGTGTGTGTGTGTGTGTGTGTGTGTGTGTGTGTGATGTGTGTGTGTGTGTGTGTGTGTGTGTGTGTGTGTGTGTGTGTGTGTGTGTGTGTGTGTGTGTGTGTGTGTGTGTGTGTTGTGTGGTGGGGTGTGTCTCTCTGTCTCTCTTCTCTGTCTGTCTGTTCTGAGGCAACTTAACCTTAGGGTTTCTCTCTCTCTCCCCACTCTGTAATTAACATACCGCGAAGTAATCGGATAGCCTGGTGCACCACCGTGTATATGGGCGCGTTCAGCCACAACTGCTTTTCCCTGCGTTACTCTATGGGAATGTGTTCAGTCCTGGCTACTCTCTGAAAACTTTAGTAAATTAGTATTGAAAACGGATAACCCTACACAGTATTACTCTTACTTGTCAGAGAACAGGGAAAGGGGCATTCTGGGTTACTTCCGCCCGAACTGAGTGAGGCGGAAGTGGCCCAGAATGCCCCTTTCCCTGTTCTCTCCCCTTCCTCCTGCCTCCCCCCCCCCCCCCCCTTCCCACTCCCTCTCCCCAGGAAGGGGGTTGTTTGCCTTCAGGGCTCTTGGCTTCGATTATACCGTCTGTTCTTCGGCTCAGAATCAGCACACAATAAAAGGTGGCCCCATTCTATCATTGGCAAAGTAAGTTTAAACCATTCCCGTGCGTCCCCCCGCCCCTTTGAAAACCCCCTCAAAAACTTAGAGGGGTCTTGTTTTTTGTTGAAAGCTCTAAACCCTTAGACTGTGGTGTCTTTTTTCCCCCCGTTTGGGCCTTTATGCTCTGTGCCCCCTTTTTCACAGGTATTGTTTTCCGTTATCTTTTTTTTTCCCTTTTCCCCAAAGGTTTTAAAAGCCATTAAATTTGCTGTTCGCCCCTTTTTTTTTTTGGTTTCCCCTCCCCCCCAACCCCCACTCACCCCACAAACACACACAAAAAAACCCCCCAAAAAAAAAAAAAAGGGGGAAAAAATTCCCAAGTCTTTTTAGGCGGTTTTCCCGGGAAGGGTTTGTTAAAAAAGGAAAAATAGGGGTTTTTTTTTCCTTAAAAGCCCCCTTCCCGGGGAAAGGGCCATTGGGGGCCCCGTTTGGGTGGGGGGGGCCCCCAAATTTTCCGCCTTTTCCCCACGGTTAACCCTTTTTACTTTTTAAAAGCCCCTTCCCGTTTGGAGGGCGTTTGGCGGGGGAAAAGGGGACCCCGTTGGGGGGGGAGGTGGGTTTTGCCAAGGTTTCGGGGCCTTTGGGGCCTTTTATTTTTTCCCCCAAACCCCCCCCCCAAAACCGCCTTCCCCAAAAAAAGGGGAAACGGGGGGCCCTTGGTTGATTTTTTGGGAATTGTTCCCCCGGAGGGGGGAAAACCCCCCGTGGGGGGGAAAAAGGGGGTTTCCCAACGCGAGGTTTGGGCCCATTTGGGGCTTTTTTATTGTTTTAAGGTAACCCCTTTAATTTTGGGGGTGGCGGGGGGAAGGGGGGGGGGGGTTGCGGGTTTTTTAAGGGAAAAGGGGGTTCCGGTTGGGTTCCCCCGGGGCCTTGAAAAAAAAACCCCCCGGGCGGGGTAAAAAAACCCAAAAGGGGGGAGCCCCTAAAAAAAATTCGTGGAAACCCGGGAAGGGGAAAAAAAAAACGTTTTGGGGTTTTGGGGAATGCCGTTTTAAAAAGGGTTAAACCGGGGCTTTGGTTTTTGGGGGGTGGGGGTTTTTTTTGGCTGGGGGGGGGGGTGGGGGGGGGGGAGGGGGGGGGGGTTGGGGGGGGGGGGGAAAGGGGGGCTGGGGGAAATTTGGGGGAAAAGGGGGGGGGGGGGGGGGTTTTGGGGGGGGGGTAAATTTGGGGAGGGGGGGGGGGGGGGGGGTGGGGGGGGGGGGGGGGGGGGTATTTTTTCCACCCTGTCGTTAGTAAATTTAAAAGGGAATGGGGATGGTTTAGGGTCTTAAAGGGGGGATGGGGGGGGTGGGGGGGGGCATGGGGTTTGGGGGGGGAGGGGGGGGGGGGGTAAGGGGGAGGGGGGGGGGGGGGGGTGGGGGGGGGGGGGCCCCGAACAAAAAAGTGCCCTTTGGGGGTAATTGGGAAATCAGTGTTGGCAAAAATTCCCGGGACTCAGGTGGGAAAAAAAAAGGGGAGAGGGGTTTGGGGGGGGTTGGGGGGGGGGGGGTTTCCATTGTATTTCGGAGGGGTTTCGGGGGGGGGTTTTAACCGGGGTGGAAAAATCATGTTTGCCCTCCACAACCCCGGGGCCTGAATGGGGCCTTTGTCTGGACCCTGAAAAATTTAGCCCCTTGGACTGACGGGGAAAAAATTGGGGCCCAAAAGCCAACCCCACGGGCCCCAAACAAATTGGGGAACACCCGGGGGGGAAAACCCCCCCCCCGCCGCGGGAAACGGGAAAACTTTTAGACCCCCCTTGGCCCCGCTTGGTTGGCGGGCCCAAGGGGGAAATTTGGCGGGGGCCCCTTTTCGCGGGGCCCCCAGCGCTGGAAAACCTTTGAAGGCTCCCCAGCTTGTTTGTACTTTAGGCCGCCATTTGTCCCTTGCCCCCCACTGGGGACGGGCCCCAGGGGGGACGGGAAAAAGGGAGAGGGGGGTTTGTGGTCAGGTGTAACAATCGGGGTTTTGTCTGTCCCGGTTTTGGTGGTGGACAGAGCCCCCACGTGTCATTTTTAAATACAGCCTTTTCCGCCTCTGTGGTTGAAACGTCAAGATCGCTTTTGCTGCAAACACTTTGCCCAAAGGAAAAAAGTATACGGGGGGGTGCTCTTTCGGTCTTGCTGTTTTGGTTCTCTGTACGATAAATCGAAAAACGAGGAAAGGGGTTTTTTGGTTTTAAAAAAAAAACCCAAAAAATTTAAACACTAATGATACAGGAACTTTCACAAACAAATCATTCGATGGCTTCCCCCCGGTGCCGGGTGTCAGAAATTTTAATGACAAAAATTAAATTATGACTTCAATCATAATGAAAGAAATTCAATTTTGACTTCAACAAAATTGACAAAAAATTTCAATATAAATTTCAACATAATGACAGGAATTTTTGGGATTCCCAATTTAAGGGACGAAATTCAATTTGATTTCAATCTAAGACAAAATTTAAAATGATTTTCCAATCAACATGGACGCTCAGGAGAGCCAGACAGGGGCCCAAGGGTTCGAGAGGATCCCGGTTTGGGTTCCTAAATCCAATCATCCCAAAGGACCCGGGCACTATTCGAAAAACAATTGAAAACATTGTCAAAGACGGGGGCGCATTTTTTCTTTTTGTGCGGGGAAACCCCCTTTCGCGTTCGTGTTTGCTTTCCCTTACCCCACCGCTATTCCCTTGGTCAGGGGTTTGGTGGTTGATCACTTGGGGAAAACAAAAATTTTCCCCAATCCCCCTGTTGCTAAAAAGGGACTGTTGAAAATGCCCAAATGTACGTAAACCCCGCACAAAAGGGGGGCACCAATCCCCAAAAAGTTGAGGGGGACTCGGTGGTTGCGTGTCGATTTTATAGATCTTAATTACCAGACAGGTTTGAAAAGGGCTGGAAGAGAAAGTTCCACGACGGGGTTGGGGTTTAAAACTTTTTTCCCCCTTTTTAAATCCAGTCCATTTTTTTTAAAAAAACCAAATAAAGGGTTTTTCCCCGGGGGAGGAGGGGGGGAGTGGGGGTTGGGGGTGGGGGGGGGGGGGGGGGGGGGGATGGGAAGGAAATATTTTTTTCCTTCTCCCACGGAAGTCCTTTTTTCACCTGATTTTTTAAAAGGGGTTGTATTCTCTGTCTGTCAGAAAAAAATTACGCAAAAACCCCCCCATTTTTTTTTACTTTTGGGGTTTTTTTGACAAAAAACCCCCCCTTTCAATTTTAAATTTTGGTTTGAAATGACAAAAACCCCCCCAATAAATTTTTCACGACATTTGGTGAAATTTTGGCCCAAAACCCCCCCCTTTAAATTTTCACGACATTGGTGAAAGGAAAAAAACCCGCCCCACCCCAATTTTCGCCTTTGGGTTTGAAAGGGACAAAAACCCCCCCCATAAATTTTTTACAAAAATTTGGTGTTGGAAAAAAAAAAAACCGCCCCCATCAATTTCAGGGAAGTTTGGTAAAAAAGACAAAAACCCCCCCAAACATTTTTTTCACAAAAAGTTGGTAAAAAGGGACAAAAACCCCCCTTCAATTTTACGAATTTGGGGTTTGAAAAGAAAAAAAACCCCCCCCATCAGTTTTCACAAAATTTTGGTTTAAAAATGACAAAACCCCGCCCCTAATTTTTCCCCGAAATTTGGGGGAAAATTTTTGGTAGGGGACCCAGAACGAAAGCCGTTGTTTTTTTATTTGCGGATCCTTTTGGGCATTGTTCTGGTTTTTGGGTTTACAGACCCGAGATCCTCTCGCCTTGGGACTGTCTGTGCTCTCTGACCCTCCATTTTGATTGAATTTCTTATATTTTTCTGAAATTTAAATCCAGCGATTGAAGTCATTTTTGGCTTTTATTTCCTGTATTAAAAGTAAAATTT
>CM031613.1:4991150-4996150 GCA_018398815.1 Conus ventricosus
CACACACACACACAACACACTATAACACCACACACACCACGCACGCACGCACGCACCACACACACACACACACACACCACACTTCTTGATAAGATGGGCACTAAACTATTGACATACTTATAACATGTGGAGCATGCTTTTGATTTTTCGCCTCCAAATCAAAATACAAAATAAACGAGTCTTGAGGAAAGAAAGAAAGAAAGAAAGAAAGGAAAAATGTAGAAGAGTAGTTGGGGGAACACAGACAGCCCAAATTGAAAGGGTCCCTGATCCTTGTCTTTGGTGCGACCTCCATTCACATGTAAGGCATAACAAGCGGTTTATTGACTGGAATATGGGAAAAATCATTGGGGTCAGAAAGGTCTTTTTTTCTTTTTTTTTTCTTTTTCTTTTTCTTTTTTTTTTTTTTTTTTTAAAGAAACAAACTTTTTTCGGTGAGCAAGTCGTGTCATGAGTGAAAACAATATTGTGTTACCGTCAGGGGAAGGAAGTACCGAAAAAAAAATTACTTCCCTTTAACTTTTTGTGATAGGATGTTGAAAATACCAAATACGAACCTTTCTATCACTAACTAGACTGTTTTTCTTTTTTCTTTCTTTTTTTCTTTTTTAATATTCTATGATAATATATCAAGTCATAATTATCAGTGTGTAAACAGTAATACAACAAAGTTCATGTTAGGTGGGACGTTCTTGCTGAACATAATTATCAGTCAGTAAACAATTAATTGACAGAGCTCATGTTAAGTGGAAAGTTTTCAGTTATCTAGCCGAATAGTTCAGTTTGTAACTGATATACTCAGAGAGTTCATCTTGAGTGGAAAGTTTGTGAAAATCTTACTGATCATATTTATCAGTTCGTAAATATTAACGTTGTAGAGCTCATATGAAGCGGAAAGTTTGCAGTGATTTTGCTGAGCATAGTTATTAGTATGTAAATATTAACGTTACAAAGTTCGTATTAGGTGGAAAGTTTGCAAAAGCTTGCTGAACGTAGTTATTAGTTCGTAAATATTAACGTTACAGAGTTCATATTCGGTGGAAAGTTTGCAGATACTTGCTGAACATAGTTATTAGTTCGTAAATATTAACGTTACAGAGTTCATATTAAGTGGAAAGTTTGCAAAAGCTTTGCTGAACGTAGTTATTAGATCGCAAATTTTAACGTTAAAGAGTTCATATAATGTTGAAAATTTGCAAAAATCATGTTGAACATGGATATCAGTTCGTAAACAGTAACTTGACAGAGCTGACGTTAAGTGGAAATTTTGCAGTAATCTAGCTGAATAGTTATGAGTTTCTAAACAGTAACCCTACAAATTTCATGTTAAGTGGACAGTTTAAAGTGATCTGGTTGAAAATAGGTACTAGTATGTAAACAGCAGCTTCATGGAGTTCATGTTAAATAGAATGTTTGCCATAATCTTGGTAAATGTGATTGTCGTTTTGTAAACAGTAACTCTACAGAGTTTATGTTGAATGGAAAGTTTGCAATGATTTTTTTTTTACTGAATATAGTCATCAGTTAGTAAACAGTAACTTTCCATGAGTTCAGTAACAGTATAGAGTTGATGTCGAGTGGAAAGAGTGCATGTGTGTGTGTGTGTGTGTGTGTGTGTGTGTGTGTGTGTGTGTGTGTGTGTGGTCAATCGTTAACGCACACAGCATGTGAAAGGTGGAGCTGAACCCAATCCCACACAAAGGTGTGAACAGACTTTGATATCAACGCCGTAATAAACACGAAACGTAATAAGCCACAAACTGAAATGAATAACAGGAGAGATCGCAGGAATGAAGCAGAATACAGCCAGTTTACAGCCAATTTTACAGCTAGTTTATAAAACATTTACGGCCAATTTATAGCTAGTTTGCAGCCAGTTTGCAGCTAGTTTACAACTCCAGTTCACAAAACAACGTTACAAACTTCACGAGGAGATTGAAAAGAAAAACCCACGGATCACTAACTGTGAAATAGTTAGTTGCTCCTTAAACAGATCGCTGTCAGTTTAGAGATGTTGTGTTGATTTTTCGCTTCATAGCACTAGACCTCAGAGACACTGTGACGGACGCTTGTGCTTTCAGGAACTTTGTAGAAAGTCTGTTAGCAGTGACTATTGAGGGAACTAACTGTTGTTGATCTGTAGAAAGTCTGTTGGCAGTGACTATTGAGGGAACTAACTGTTGTTCATCTGTAGAAAGTCTGTTGGCAGTGACTATTGAGGGAACTAACTGTTGTTGATCGTAGAAAGTCTGTTGGCAGTGACTATTGAGGGAACTAACTGTTGTTCATCTGTAGAAAGTCTGTTGGCAGTGACTATTGAGGGAACTAACTGTTGTTCATCTGTAGAAAGTCTGTTGGCAGTGACTATTGAGGGAACTAACTGTTGTTGATCTGTAGAAAGTCTGTTGGCAGTGACTATTGAGGGAACTAACTGTTGTCCATCTGTAGAAAGTCTGTTGGCAGTGACTATTGAGGGAACTAACTGTTGTTCATCTGTAGAAAGTCTGTTGGCAGTGACTATTGAGGGAACTAACTGTTGTTAATTTGTAGAAAGTCTGTTGGCAGTGACTATTGAGGGAACTAACTGTTGTTAATTTGTAGAAAGTCTGTTGGCAGTGACTATTGAGGGAACTAACTGTTGTTAATCTGTAGAAAGTCTGTTGGCAGTGACTATTGAGGGAACTAACTGTTGTTGATCTGTAGAAAGTCTGTTGGCAGTGACTATTGAGGGAACTAACTGTTGTTCATCTGTAGAAAGTCTGTTGGCAGTGACTATTGAGGGAACTAACTGTTGTTAATTTGTAGAAAGTCTGTTGGCAGTGACTATTGAGGGAACTAACTGTTGTTAATGTGTAGAAAGTCTGTTGGCAGTGACTATTGAGGGAACTAACTGTTGTTAATCTGTAGAAAGTCTGTTGGCAGTGACTATTGAGGGAACTAACTGTTGTTGATCTGTAGAAAGTCTGTTGGCAGTGACTATTGAGGGAACTAACTGTTGTTGATCTGTAGAAAGTCTGTTGGCAGTGACTATTGAGGGAACTAACTGTTGTTGATCTGTAGAAAGTCTGTTGGCAGTGACTATTGAGGGAACTAACTGTTGTTCATCTGTAGAAAGTCTGTTGGCAGTGACTATTGAGGGAACTAACTGTTGTTCATCTGTAGAAAGTCTGTTGGCAGTGACTATTGAGGGAACTAACTGTTGTTAATTTGTAGAAAGTCTGTTGGCAGTGACTATTGAGGGAACTAACTGTTGTTAATTTGTAGAAAGTCTGTTGGCAGTGACTATTGAGGGAACTAACTGCTGTTCATCTGTAGAAAGTCTGTTGGCAGTAACTATTGAGGGAACTAACTGTTGTTAATTTGTAGAAAGTCGGTTAGTACTGCAGTGGGGTGTTTTATGAGGATGGGAACGCGTGTGAACAATACTTCTTTAAGAGCCACTTCTAGTCTCTTTCGTTGGTAGCTTGGTCTCTCTGTTTTTGCCTACCTTTGCTTTCATCTCTGTCTGTCTGTCTGTCTGTCTGTCTCTCTCACTGTCTCTCTGTCTCTGTCGGGGGATCAGTGGTTTTACACGAAGCGACAGGGCGCCATTTACTTCAGCTGCGGCAATTGTTTTCAATTTTCCTGTGACAATGCCAGTTACTGGATTTCCAGCGACTGCGGAGACAGCCCTATAAACGCCCTGCTGACTGAAAAGTCCGTGTCAAGTTGGAAATTTACAGGAGAAGGAAACAATACGGTTGTCGTTCTACAACTGAAGCCGGCCAGCCCAGTGTCAACAACAATGGCGGATCCTGTCCTGAACCGGAGAACGCAAGCTGAGTACCACAGAAAGAACCCCCCCACCACCACCACCACCACCAGCCAGATGCGAAGAGATCAAGAGAGAGCCTCGAAAACACTAGTGATGCGACTGAACTGGCCGTGCTTAACACCGAATCGGAAAAACACACAGCACATGCAGAAGAACACATCAATCAAGCCGACTCGCGATGATGGTGACACGTCGCATTATTCAGGATGCGCTTCTGTCTTTGCATTCCGATCTGTCGGAGTGTAATAACATCAATGACCCAGAAACCCACCCGTCGGACATCGACGTAAGTCTAGAACAAGTCATAGCCAAAATAGTCGCCGGTTTGGACACGAGAGTGGTTAATAAAGATGATGTCGCTGCTCTGACAGTTTGCAGAGACGATTGCGAGATTCACACAGAAATAAAGCATTTCGAAAGGTCGTGTTCCATCAGACGGATGATGTGGGTGTGCTTCTGTGTGAGTCAGATGATGTCGCGCTGGAAGATTCGTGCGATCCATGCTCTGAACACGATTGTTTGTTCTGGATCGTATAAAGCAGGAAGAAAGAAAGATGTCATCAGAGGAATGTGTTAAACTGGTTAGCCTCCGGAAAGGAAGACGCATCGGCAACACGAAGCATGCAGAGACCCAAGCACGTGCTCTACGGCGGCTGCACGCTGTCCACGGACTGATCCAGTTCTACCTGGGGTGACCGTCGTCTACAGAACTGACAGTGAACGCGTACCAGTGACATTTTCTCGTTCGCGATTTGGTCATGTGAAGTGAAAGAAAGACACGCAGTCTTTATGTTTCCATGTCAATGAAATCGAAATCGAGTCGCGTTTTGTCTTGGTACTTCGCGCCGATTTGCTAAATAGGCTTTACAACTTAATAGCATTAAACTTCGTTCGTTCGCTCTCTGTCTCTCTCTCTTTCTCTGTCTCTCTGTCTCTGTGTCTCTGTCTCCCTGTCTCTCTGTCTCTGTCTCTCCCTCTGTCTCGCTGTCTCTCTCCATCGATGCATCCTACAGTCTCTCCCTCCTTCCTTCCCTCCTGTCTGTCTGTCTGTCTGTCTTCTCTTCTCTCTCTCTCTCTCTCTCTCTCTCTCTCTCTCTCTCTCTCTCTCCTCTCTCTCTCCGTCTCTCTCTCTCTCTTCACTCTCCATCTTACGTCTCCCCGTCTCCCCGTCTCTCCCTCTCTCGCT
>CM031613.1:5013650-5021150 GCA_018398815.1 Conus ventricosus
CTCCACACAGCCAGTGTGGGGTTTTATACTACGATAGCATCTCCACACAGCCAGTTGGGGTTTTATACTACGATAGCATCTCCACACAGCCAGTGTAGGTTTTATACTACGATAGCATCTCCACACAGCCAGTGTAGGGTTTTATACTACGATAGCATCTCCACACAGCCAGTGTAGGGTTTTATACTACGATAGCATCTCCACACAGCCAGTGTAGGGTTTTATACTACGATAGCATCTCCACACAGCCAGTGTAGGGTTTTATACTACGATAGCATACTCCACACAGCCAGTGTAGGGTTTTATACTACGATAGCATCTCCACACAGCCAGTGTAGGTTTTTATACTACGATAGCATCTCCACACAGCCAGTGTAGGGTTTTATACTACGATAGCATCTCCACACAGCCAGTGTAGGGTTTTATACTACGATAGCATCTCCACACAGCCAGTGTAGGGTTTTATACTACGATAGCATCTCCACACAGCCAGTGTAGGGTTTTATACTACGATAGCATCTCCACACAGCCAGTGTAGGGTTTTTATACTACGATAGCATCTCCACACAGCCAGTGTAGGGTTTTATACTACGATAGCATCTCCACACAGCCAGTGTAGGGTTTTATACTACGATAGCATCTCCACACAGCCAGTGTAGGGTTTTATACTACGATAGCATCTCCACACAGCCAGTGTAGGTTTTATACTACGATAGCATCTCCACACAGCCAGTGTAGGGTTTTATACTACGATAGCATCTCCACACAGCCAGTGTAGGGTTTTATACTACGATAGCATCTCCACACAGCCAGTGTAGGGTTTTATACTTGTCATCCAACGCCCTGAGGTTTCATTCCCATTTTCGTTCTCGTCCAGTCCTCACCTCCCCCCCCCCCCCCCCCGCCCCCCCCCCCCCCCCCCCCTCCCGGTCCTGCTATTTTTTTTTTTTTTTAGGTTTTTGCCAGTTTACTGCAATGATGGAGAAACAATTAGCCTGCACTTGTTTTCCTCCTACTAATTATTTGTTTAATGAGTTGCAGTGTTGCAAAATAAGAGAGAGGAGCGAGACAGAAGCGTGTCGAGAGATTTCCTGAGTTTCTGATATCGAGGAACAGACAATGAACCCCCCCCCCCCCCCCCCCCGCGCCCCCCTAAAAAAAAAAAAAAAAAGACTCAACCCCCACACCATCGTCCAGAATGTCCGACCAGTCGTTCACTGTGGAAGATAAATCGGAAGGGCATACGGGACACGTAGACCTCTGTCAACACAGCACTCATCTTAACTTCAGTCCACATTGTCGGATCCAGAACCCCTCGTTTGTCTTCAGAACTTGCACAGATGCAGGGAAACTGCGCCGACATTTTTTGGTAGGTCCTCCTACCTCCAACTCTTTCCCACTTTTTTGTGCATTTTCGAAAGTGGGGCCTCCAGCCGCCTATTTTGTTCCCACTCTTTTTCACTTTTTGTTCTCTCTGTAAGGATCTTTTCTCACTGTGCATAGTCTGTGTGGGCCATTGATGGCATTCGTTGTTCTCTCTGTAAGGACCATTTCTCACTGTGCATAGTCTGTGTGGGCCATTGACGATGGCTATCGTTGTTCTCTCTGTAAGGACCATTTCTCACTGTGCATAGTCTGTGTGGGCCATTGACGATGGGCTATCGTTGCTCTCTCTGTAAGGACCATTTCTCACTGTGCATAGTCTGTGTGGGCCATTGACGATGGGCTGTAGTTGTTCTCTCTGTAAGGACCATTTCTCACTGTGCATAGTCTGTGTGGGCCATTGACGATGGCTATCGTTGCTCTCTCTGTAAGGACCATTTCTCACTGTGCATAGTCTGTGTGGGCCATTGGCGATGGGCATTCGTACTATGCTATTTTAATGCTTTTGCATATGATATAAAACTGAGTTTATTTGTGTTTTAATGTGTGGTGTGTTTACATTCTCATTCTGTGACATTTCATGCTTTTAGCAAAGCAAAACAATAAAGGCAATTAGCAAAAGACTACAGGTATGATAATATCAAATACATGTGTGCTAGTGAGTAAAGCGTAAATGTGTATGCGTGTGAGTGTGTGCGTGCGCGCGTGCGCGAGTGTATGCGCGTGCGCGCGCGCTCGCGCGCGCGTGTGTGTGTGTGTGTGTGTGTGTGAGAGAGAGAGAGAGAGAGAGAGAGAGAGAGAGAGAGAGAGAGAGAGAGAGAGAGAGAGAGAGAGAGAGAGAGAGTGAACTGCGCCGACCTAATTATTTTAAGCCTCGTTGCCTTAGCAGTGTCGTGGTAGCAGGAGTGGCTTTCTCTCAATTTTTTCCATGCAGGAACTGAATAATACCCTGACAACCCCCCCCCCCCCCCCTCCCCGACATCCCCTTACGAATGTTATTTTGCCTCACTGGATCCAGATTGTGCTTCAGATCCTGAACCGGATCTGACAAAACCGGCGATTTCCTAATGTGTTTCAAATATTGAGATTCGTGCACTTGCACTATTTCGTGGAATTTTACACACACAAATGGAAAATTGCCTATTTCGCAATAATTTAAAAAAAAAAACTTTAAAAAATCCTGGTTCTACCTAGCCTCTGATCCGGATCCGTTTGAAACATTCCAGAGGTTTGTGATCCGGATCCGTTTAAAACATTCCAGAGGTTTGTGATCCGGATCCGTTAAAAGCATTCCAGAGGTTTGTGATCCGGATCCGTTTAAAACATTCCAGAGTTTGTGATCCGGACCCGTTTAAAACATTCCAGAGGTTTGTGATCCGGGATCCGTTTAAAACATTCCAGAGGTTTGTGATCCGGATCCGTTTAAAACTTCCAGGGGTTTGTGATCCGGATCCGTTAAAACATTCCAGGGGTTTGTGATCCGGATCCGTTTAAAACATTCCAGAGGTTTGTTCTTGTAGCACATGCTGTTTCTCCACCGGGTTTGGTCTGACGGACAGAGAAAGAAATCAAGGGACGTGGAGGAAAAGATAACCTCTTTAGCGGATGTATCGTCCGAGTGAACGGCCCTGCTAGTTCTCCCTACAGGAAAGAACCTAACAGAATTACACAAAAACCACGTCGTTGTAATAATAATAAAAATAATAATGACGACGACAATAATAACAATAATAATAATAATAACAATAATAATACTAATAACGACGACAATAATAATCATCATCATCATTATCATCATCATCATCATCATCATCATCATCATAATAATAGTAACAACAACGACGACGATGGTAATAAAAAATAATAATAATAATAATAATAATAACGACGATGATGATTATAATAATGATAATAATAATTGAAAATAATGTACATGTATTTTCCCCAATATTCAGGTAATCGGCTATAAAAGCTTTACGAAAGAAACCGGACAAAAATAAACTCTCATCAATTCTAATTGTTTCCACCCCCACCCTTATCCCTCTTTCCCATCCTTCCCCCAACACACTTTGACCATAGGCACGCACAGACACACACATGCGTGCATGCCTACACAACACACACACACACACACACACACACACACACACGCAAATGCAGCATGCATGCGCGCCCCCCCTCCCCTCCCCCCGCACGTGCAATTTCCGGCTTGGGATCAGAAAAGAAAAGCTTCTAGTGTTTTACCACTATTGTTTTCCTGTTTATTTATTCCATTTACTTTTATTTAGTTACCTATTTTTGTCCGGTCATCAAAAATAGTAACGTCTTCTTCTCGGTAAAGAAACTAGGTCACACACCGTAACGTCTTGGCGGCTGACAATTGTGCATGGACCCTGCTCCTTGCCAACCCCCCCCCCCCCCCCCTCCCCCCCAGCCGGCCACACATGCTTTTCTATTGAGAATGTTGCTGAAGGTTTTCGGACGAAAAAAAGCCGAAGCAATGGCAGTTCTTTGACTTCTGTGAGTTGCAAACCAGTCTCATTGGCTGAGTTTTGGGGGGTGGAGGGGGAGGGGGGAGGGCTGCAGAAATATTAGCATCGCCTTGTGAATTTTCCTGCCCCCCCCCCCCCCCCCCCCCCCCCGTCCCCTAAACAACGTACCTTTGGGCCATTATAACAGTCTGTCGATGAGGCAACTAGGGGGTGTAGCATTCATGTCCTCTTTGTGCCTCTACTATCATAAGTGGCCCATGAGTGACCAAGTCATTATAGGAGTCCCGTCCGGACACCCCTTAGGGCGACATTCGTCAAGCCCTTCTTCACCCTCCAAAATATTGTGGACTCGCAAGTGTCCGGCCATTGTGGACTGCAAGTGTCCGGCCATTGTGGACTGCAAGTGTCCGACCATTGTCTGTCCTGTCAAGTGCCGATGAAGGGGGAACAGGTGATGTGGGAGTGTCCTCTACTTCAGCGCTTGTCAAGAGCTGGCCTCTCCCTCGTCGCGCATGACTGAGAGAAGAGAACAGGGGGGCTTGTTGAGGTCATTGAAGAATGCCCGGGTTTCGCTGGCCGCTCATTGAAACAGGTCTCTTCAATGGTGGGACACTGATGATGTTGAAAGTCTGCTCAAATACTCCAAGCCTCAAAATTGCCTTAAAGCTAGCTGTGCTCGAAGTGTTGTGGTAGGAAAACGAAGAAATCACGGCAAATTTGGGCCTGGGACGGACTTTCTGTCGCTCATCTCACTTGCAGAGACTGTGTAACTTTTAAGTGCATAATTAGAGTGTTACTGTTAGAAGGGGGAGTGAAAATGGGCGCGCGAGGGCCCTTGAGAAACTGACAGTTCTGACGTTTGGAAGGGAGTGACACATGCATGTGATTTCAAGTCCTTACTGCGTTGTTGCTGTGTGTTTTCAGCGGTAAAGGAGTGTGCTTGTGTGTTTGTTTTTCTCTCTTTTTCTCCCCCCCCCCCCCCCCCTCTTCTTCTCGTGTGGGAACGAGTTGTTGGAGACGTGTGCGGGAAATGGAAGTGACAACAGTTTGTGGACATCATGCAGGCTGGGGAAGAGGCCCCCTGGCGGTACAAATCACAGCGCAGTCGGAAATGAAGCAACCCGTGATGGTGTGGTTTGTGTGGATGAGTGACTTCAGTCTTTAAACATCCCCCGCTCTCTCTCTCTCTCTCTCGCTCTCTCTCTCTCTCTCTTCTCTCTCTCTCTCTCCTCTCTCTCTCCTTTTCTCTCTCACTCCCTCTCTCTCTTTCTCTCCCCTCTCTCTCTCTCACTCCCTCTCTCTCTCTCTCTCTCTCTCTCTCTCTCTCTCTCTCTCTTTACTTCACTGTTTAAACTGAGTTGGTTAATTTCATCGATCAACATGAAGACGTTCGTAATCTTTCTTTGTTTTTTTTGTATAAAGGATTTCAAATGAAGATGTTGGGACTTCATGAAAGGTACATGAATACATTTGTATCGTCGCTAGCTTGCATTTTAAATCTGTTACATATCTTCACTTAGCTGCATGTTCACATTCCCCTTCAGCCCATCATGAAGGGGAATGTGAACATGTAGCTAAGTGAAGATATGTAACAGATTCAAAATGCAAGCTAGCGACGATACAAATGTATTCATGTAGAAGAAGAAAGAAGAAAGAAAAAAGAAACACCCGAAGGTGCTGGGGAGGACCCAGAGAAGCACTGTCTTCACCTGCCTTTAGAGCAGTCCTGTACCACCCTTGGAGGCCTGCGCTGTGTTGACGATGGGTACAGGCACGCGCAGGACACTCCATTAAGATATCAAGGGACATAACTGCTCCTGAACAGAGGTAAATCAGACTACAGGATGCAGCTCATAACAGCTTTAAAGTAGCATCCCCATGGGTGTACCAGCCCGTATTTCATGACTGCAGAGCTCACCGCGAAAAACACCACCCTCCAGCTGCCGAGCACACCCCACAGACCCAACCACCCCTGCCCACGGACAGATGAAGACAGTGCACACTCCAGACACAGCCAAGCTTTCGCCATACGGTCTTATGTGCCCTCAAGAGAGAATCCAAAGTTGTAGTCTTTCCCACTGTCAACAGGACTTTCCCTGTGGTCGTGGGTCTTTCCTCACCGTCACTGGACCTTTCTCCAGGGTCAGCCTAGTTAAGGCAAAGAAGAAGAAAAAGAAACACCCGAAGGTGCTGGGGAGGACCCAGAGAAGCACTGTCTTCACCTGCCTTTAGAGCAGTCCTGTACCACCCTTGGAGGCCTGCGCTGTGTTGACGATGGGTACAGGCACGCGCAGGACACTCCATTAAGATATCAAGGGACATAACTGCTCCTGAACAGAAGTAAATTAGACTACAGATGCAGCTCATAACAGCCTTAAAGTAGCATCCCCATGGGTGTACCAGCCCGTATTTCATGACTGCAGAGCCCACCGGCGAAAAACACCACCCTCCAGCTGCCGAGCACACCCCACAGACCCAACCACCCCTGCCCACGGACAGATGAAGACAGTGCCACTCCAGACACAGCCAAGCTTTCGCCATACGTCTTATGTGCCCTCAAGAGAGAATCCAAAGTTGTAGTCTTTCCCACTGTCAACAGGACTTTCCCTGTGGTCAGTGGGTCTTTCCTCACCGTCACTGGACCTTTCTCCAGGGTCAGCCTAGTTAAGGCAAAGAAGAAGAAAAAGAAACACCTGAAGGTGCTGGGGAGGACCCAGAGAAGCACTGTCTTCACCTGCCTTTAGAGCAGTTCCTGTACCACCCTTGGAGGCCTGCGCTGTGTTGACGATGGGTACAGGCACGCGCAGGACACTCCATTAAGATATCAAGGGACATAACTGCTCCTGAACAGAAGTAAATTAGACTACAGGATGCAGCTCATAACACCTTAAAGTAGCATCCCCATGGGTGTACCAGCCCGTATTTCATGACTGCAGAGCCCACCGGCGAAAAACACCACCCTCCAGCTGCCGAGCACACCCCACAGACCCAACCACCCCTGCCCACGGACAGATGAAGACAGTGCCACTCCAGACACAGCCAAGCTTCGCCATACGGTCTTATGTGCCCTCAAGAGAGAATCCAAAGTTGTAGTCTTTCCCACTGTCAACAGGACTTTCCCTGTGGTCAGTTGGTCTTTCCTCACCGTCACTGGACCTTTCTCCAGTTATGTCCCTTGATATCCTAATGGAGTGTCCTGCGCGTGCCTGTACCCATCGTCAACACAGCGCAGGCCTCCAAGGGTGGTACAGGACTGCTCTAAAGGCAGGTGAAGACAGTGCTTCTCTGGGTCCTCCCTAGCACCTTCGGGTGTTTCGTTTCTTCTTTGCCTAACTAGGCTGACCCTAAGAAAGGTCCAGTGACGGTGAGGAAAGACCCACTGACCACAGGGAAAGTCCTGTTGACAGTGGGAAAGACTACAACTTTGGATTCTCTCTTGAGGGCACATAAGACCGTATGGCGAAAGCTTGGCTGTGTCTGGAGTGGCACTGTCTTCATCTGTCCGTGGGCAGGGGTGGTTGGGTCTGTGGGGTGTCCTCGGCAGCTGGAGGGTGTTTTTTCCCCGGGTGGCTCTGCAGTCATGAAATACGGGCTGGTACACCCATGGGGATGCTACTTAAGGCTG
>CM031613.1:5028650-5031150 GCA_018398815.1 Conus ventricosus
ACACACGACAAGCAAGAAACCTTCTCACATCTTAAAAAGTTGACCTAGTAACTTCCATTCTTCCGACGAGAAAGAGAGAAAAAAAAGAAAGATAAAAACGAACAAAAAAAAAACAAGATCAAAGAAAGGACAAGAAGAGGAAATAATATGCATGCACCAAGTTCCCAAACAGACGATGACTGGGAAAAAAAAGTTTTTTAGATGACAGGTAAACACACGGCAAGGGCAGAAAAAAATAAACTGACGACAGTACAAAACAACAACACACACACACACACACACACACACACACACACACACACACACACACACACCTAAAAAAAAAAGAACAGAGTCAACGAGAGAGAGAAAAAAGAAGAGAAGAAATGACTGCCACAGCATTCCAAGAAGTCAGGGAAACAATTAACAGCGAAACAGCCCCCCCCCCCCCCCCCCCACTTCCCCGCCCCCCCTCCCCCCCCCCCCCCCCCCCCCCCCCCCCCCCCTCCGCCAGCATTTCCACGGAGTGTCAACAACAGACCTCCTATGTTCTCCATGGTCAAACTTAACATGGCAATAAGAAAAGTAAGACCACGTGACGGCGAGAGGAAGAAGAAGACAGGGAAGGGCAAGACAGGCTGTAAACCGTTGGGTGTCTTGTCTGCTTACACCTCAGATCCTCAGGATGCTCGATTGCTGGAGCATAGATCACCTGCCTAATAGGCTGGGTCACCTGAACGTAATGATATCAGATTACCTTTCAGACCTCCGGCCCTTCAAGACATTCTTCTTCTTCTTCTTCTTCTTCTTTCTTCTTCTTCTTCTTCTTCTTCTTCTTCTTCTCTTCTTCTTCTGCGTACACAGGCTGATACTCCTGCGGACACTCATTGTATAGACAGCAGGTATTAATCCCATCTGCTCAACAAAGAGAGTGGAGTTTTGTGTGTATGACCGTTTTTTTTTCTTTTTTATCCCGCCATTAAGGCAGCCATACTCCATCTTCGGGAAGGTGCATGCTATGTGTAACGTGTCATCCGTACCAACGGCCAAACTGGCCTTCTCTTCCCAAAGCTGGTGATGGGATTTTACGTGTGTGCAAGATGTTAATGCGTGCGTTCACACACGGAACCTCGGTTTATAGTCTCGTTCGAAGGACTGTATGGAAATGGAGTCCGAACCAATGTTCACTCCGAGGGAAACCTTCAAGACATGATTCAGCTGATTTGGAAGTGAGATGACTGCAGGCGGAAACTGAAGCGAGAGCAAAACAGAATACACACGGCCCAATGAAGAACAAACAAATAATACAATGTAGTTTTTGTAAGTTTTTTATTCTGTCGTTTGTGCAGTCACATGGACTCCAGAAAGGTTTAAAGATACAATCACTCCATGCTTCAATCCCATGCTTCATGGTACTGATGATACAACACCCATGCTTCATCCCCAGCTTTAGCTAGGTCTGATAGATACAATCACTCCTGCTTCATCCCCATGCTTTGCTATGGTCTGATAATACAATCACTTCAGCTTCATCCCCTGCTTTGCTATGGTCTGATAGATACAATCACTCATCTTCATCCCCATGCTTGCTATGGTCGATAGATACAATCACTCCATGCTTCACCCATGCTTTGCTATGGTCTGATAGATACAATCACTCCATGCTTCATCCCCATGCTTGCTATGGTCTGATAGATCAATCCTCCATGCTTCATCCCTGCTCTATGGCTGATAGATACCATCACTCCATGCTTCATCCCCATGCTTTGCTATGGTCGATAGATACAATCACTTCATGCTTCATCCCATGCTTGCTATGGTCTGATAGATACAATCACTCCATGCTTCATCCCCATGCTTTGCTATGGTCTGATAGATACAATCACTCCATGCTTCATCCCATGCTTTGCTATGGTCTGATAGATACAATCACTCCATGCTTCATCCCCATGCTTGCTATGGTCTGATAGATACAATCACTCCATGCTTCATCCCCATGCTTTGCTATGGTCTGATAGATACAATCACTCCATGCTTCATCCCCATGCTTTGCTATGGTCTGATAGATACAATCACTCCATGCTTCATCCCCATGCTTTGCTATGGTCTGATAGATACAATCACTTCATGCTTCATCCCCATGCTTTGCTATGGTCTGATAGATACAATCACTTCATGCTTCATCCCCATGCTTTGCTATGGTCTGATAGATACAATCACTCCATGCTTCATCCCCATGCTTTGCTATGGTCTGATAGATACAATCACTCCATGCTTCATCCCCATGCTTTGCTATGGTCTGATAGATACAATCACTCCATGCTTCATCCCCATGCTTTGCTATGGTCTGATAGATACAATCACTCCATGCTTCATCCCCATGCTTTGCTATGGTCTGATAGATACAATCACTTCATGCTTCATCCCCATGCTTTGCTATGGTCTGATAGATACAATCACTCCATGCTTCATCCCCATGCTTTGCTATGGTCTGATAGATACAATCACTCCATGCTTCATC
>CM031613.1:5036150-5043650 GCA_018398815.1 Conus ventricosus
GATTAGCAACAGAGGAGGGGGAGGGGGAGAGGGGGGGGGGTGAGGGGGGCTGTATAGCAGCAGCTGAGGCGTCAGAGAATGTGAGTACAGTATATTTTTTTTCTAATTCTACATTTTCCATATATTGTTAGAAGTGGTAGCAGCAGCATCCTCTTGGTGGTCGATGAAGTGGTCAGGAGTCTCACTCCTTCTCTTAATATTCCATTCTGCCACGAAATCTGAGCCGTGTCCACTTCACTTGTTCGTGCAGCGGTGCGTGTTCAGGTGGGCCAAGAGGTAGAAACCATTCCGAACGTCATGTGGTATGTGTGAAAAGTTTTGGAATCGATGCAGAAATCAGTAAATAAATAAATAAATCGATAGATAAATAAGATGATTAAACAAATAAGTAAATGAATGAATAAATGGATAGATAGAATGGATAGATGATAGATAGATAGATAGATAGATAGATAGATAGATAGATAGATAGATAGATAGATAGATAGATAGATGATTAAAAACTAAATGAATAAATAGATTAATAAATAATAGAATGCTTGAATACCCGGTGCGATCCCTCCTGGGGTTGATTTGGGCCAAGAGAAGGACGTGCGGAGGAGGGGGGGGGGGGGGGGGGGGGGGGGTGGGGGGGGGTGTGGAATATGATATAGACCTATCCTCCATTTGTGCAAGATACAGCTTCATGAAGCACACATGATTTGCCTCTTTCCTGGATGCTGCCTTCCATTAGGAACATTGTTAGTAGGAAAAACAACAGCAGCAACAACAACAACAAACAACAACAAACAACAACAACAACAACGACAACAACAACAAACAACAACAACAACAAAACCTCATAGCCTAGAACAAGGCAGCTGCCACCAGAAGTAAGAATGCAAAGCCCAGGCAAATCAAGACGAATCAAACGCGTTTCTCATATCATTTCTGCAACAGGCTGTGCCGGTGATGTATGAGAATATACCCTGAGGGTTTTGCAACAGGCTGTGCCGATGATGTATGAGAATATACCCTGAGGTTCTGCAACAGGCTGTGCCGTGTGATGTATGAGAATATACCCTGAGGTTCTGCAACAGGCTGTGCCGGTGATGTATGAGAATAACCCTGAGGTTCTGCAACAGGCTGTGGCCGGTGATGTATGAGAATATACCCTGAGGTTTCTGCAACAGGCTGTGCCGGTGATGTATGAGAATATACCCTGAGGTTCTGCAACAGGCTGTGCCGGTGATGTATGAGAATATACCCTGAGGTTCTGCAACAGGCTGTGCCGGTGATGTAGGAGACTATACCCTGAGGTTCTGTGTGTTAAGGCAACGTACACGTCTTGCACACGGGTCAAATTCCATCTCCAGTCTAAAAGAGAATAATGATAATAATAATAATAATGAATACTTATATAGCGCCTATTCTCGGTTAGAGACCAAGCTCTAAGCGTTTTAACAATCAACACTCGTTCACACAACGAACTGCCTACCTGGGTAGTGCCGACTGAAGAGCTGCCAGCTGGCGCTTCATTCTGTCGTTTCCCCCGTGTCATCCAGTCAGTATCGTTCAATATCGTTCACTCAGTTTCCTTACTTCCTTCATTTCTTCCATTTTCTCACACAGGGTGCATGCTATGTGTAACGTGTCATCCATACCAACGGCCAAACTGGCCTACTCTTCCCGAAAGTTGGTGATGGGATTTGACGTGTGTGCAAGATATTATGCGTGCGTTCACACACGGAACCTCGGTTTATAGTCTCATTCGAAGGACTGTGTGGGAAATGGAGTCAGAACCAATGTGAACTCCGAGGGAAAAAGCCCCCTGTAACCGAAACGGCCCGGCGGAGATTCGAACCCGCAAACCCCGGGATCACCAAGATTACGAGTCCAGCGCCTACCAACTGAGCTATTCCGGCAAGTTCGCCATCGTTAAGAGTGACTTGTACACCACAGAGCAAGCGTCTCCGAGGGGAAAAGAATCAAGGAAATGAGTGGAAACGAACCGGAGGGACTGATGTTGGAGAGCGCGCAACGAATGAGCGACAAACGGCAGGCAGGTCTTTGATCGGCTCTAACCCAGGTTGCAGCTCGTGGATTGTAAAGAGCGCTTAGAGCTTAGTCTCTAATCGAGGAATAGGTACTGTATAAGTGCTCTCAATAGCAACAGCAGCAACAACAATAATAATAATAATATTATTATTAATATTAATAGGAATGATAATAATTACGAATAACAATAACAATAACGACAAATAACAACAATGATAACAATAATGCTAAATGATAACAACAACATAATAATAATAATAATAACGATAATGATAAATAATAATAATATATAATAATGATAACATTGATGATAATGATCGTGATAATAATAATAATAGTGATAATGATAATAATAATGACAAGAATAATAAGGATAATGATAATAACAATAGTATTCATGATAATATTGATGATGATGAAAGTAAAGACAGTGGAAAACCAGAACTTTCTTTTCTTTTAGGGCCAGTGAACAAGGTATGTGATACAGAGAGAGAGAGAGAGAGAAGAGAGAGAGAGAGAGAGAGAGAGAGAGAGAGAGAGAAAAATGAGAGAGAGAGAGACAGACGCAGACAGACAGACAGAGGAGAGAGAGAGACGAGAGAGAGAGAGAGAGAGAGAGAGAAGAGAGAGAGAGAGAGAGAGAGAGAGAGAGAGAGAAGAGAGTTTCATTCTGCACATGCATCTCAGACGAGTCGAACGAATGACATGCTTGACAAGACCTCAGGTTACCCTGACGCTTCTCCCCCCCCCCCCCCCCCCCCCCCCTCCCCCCCCCCTCACCGCTTACCCCCCCAACCAAACACCCCCCACCCCTTTCATGAGGGGCACTCCTAACCCGTCCAACTCTCCTATCCCACCCCCCATCCCCCCCTTCCCCCCCCCCCCCCCCCCCCCCCCCCCCCCCGTCCCCGACCCCTCCTCCCCTTCCTCGCTTTTGTCACTCCTGCATCACCCCTCTGTTTGGCCCAAGGACAGGACATGCTTCTGCCAACACCTTGAAAGCTGATCCACCTTCTGATCAATTCAAAACTTCTCCTCGCCGCTTAAGAGTAAGATAGAGAGCGACCAGAAAGGACGGGGCGGGGGGTGGGGGGGGGGGGGGGAGGGCAGTCCGAACCAGCATCAACACCCCACACCCTTGTGGTCAAGTCAGCTCATGGGCTTGCCATTGACACCCACCCCCCCCCCCCCCACCCCCCCCCCCCCCCCCCCCCCCCCCCCCCACACACACACACACACACACACACACAGAAACAGGTCGCTTAGCTTTGTTCTTTTGTCTGTGCACTCGAAGGGGAAAAGGGAGACCACTACCACCCACCAACCAACCTTGCCTGGGGGTATGGCCCCTTGTTACCCCCCAACAATGGAGTCACTGTGTCCGTCACCTTCTTGTTGTTCCATCTGTTACCCCTCTCTCTTCGCCTTCAAGCTGTCCCTCCCCCGTTTTCCTCCTCTCTCTCTCTCTCTCTTCTCTCTCTCTCTCTCTCTCTCTCTCTCTCTCTCTTCTCTCTCTCTCTCTCTCTCTTCGATAACGATCTCTCGATAACGATCTCTCTCTCTCGATAACGATCTCTCGATTTTGAAATAAAATATCGTTATCGTTTTCGTTATCTCTCTCTCTCTCTCTCTCTCTCTCTCTCTTCTCTCTCTCTCTCCTCGGGGGGAAGTGAATAGCTGTTCTTGAGTGCGACGTACTACATATTCTCTCTTGTTTAAATCATGAATCGTAGTAAATCGTGACTTTGTGTAGTGCCCATGTTTGGCAGAGACTGTGGTGAAGTGTCATGCCTTCAGCAGCAACTGATTTCCGATGTGTGTGTGGCTGTTTTGTACCGGTTTACATCAATTTCTGATGAAAAGGGGCCCAAAACATCGGCTATGCGCGTCGCCATTGTTAAACTTGGACGGAAAGTGGACGGTGTCACCTTTGGACTACTCCTCTCTTACCTGTTCTGGGGCAGTTGCTTTTACGTTGTGGTGACATTGAAAGCAATCCAGGACCCAACAATCCCCAGTTAAGAGCAACACGAGACAGTCACGGTTGACCAGTGCAGCAGCAAGTCGCAGTGTCAGCCTGGAGAGGCTGAGCGAGTCCACCGCTTCTGCAATCTGCCAGCCCCGGATCTTACCTTGAGTGATGTCGTGACGACTATGAAAACCATTGGCGACCAGATGAACGCCAAGTTGGATGATGTGAAGAAAGAACTTCGTGAGTTACGCGACGATCACTTGGCTCTGCAAAACGAACTGAAAGGACTGAAAGAAGAGGTTAACGAGTTAAGAACAGAGAATCAGGAACTAAAAAAGACCAACAACGACCTGTGGAGCAGACTGGCCGACTGTGACAAGAAGATCGATGATCTGGAGGGGCGTTCCAAACGCAACAACCTCCTTTTCTACGGACTTTCTCGAACAGAAAATGAGACCAATGCTCACTGCGAAGGAATGCTCCAAGACCTGATCACCGACAAACTTGGCTTGACAGATGACGTGGAGTTTGACGGGTGCATCGGCTTAACGGGAAGTCAGATTCTCCCATTATTGCACGGTGCACCTTCTACAAACAGAAGGTGAACATCCTGAAAGCAAAACAGAAACTCGGGGATCGAATGTTTTCGTCGGCGAAGACTTTTCCAGAGGTGTGAGAGACATTCGTAGAAGACTGACGCCACACCTAAAGAAAGCTCGGCAGGAAGGGAAAAGAGTGACAATGATATATGATCACCTATTAATCGACGGCAAAAAGTACTCTGTGGACAGCGCGGAGAAGTTGGTGGAAATCAAATAGGAAGTTGGCCGGTCCCTGTGGAACGTTTCCGAGGAGATTTTCAGCCGGGAGTCGACAGCTGACGTGACACCGGTGTCATCGCCTGGCGTAACCGTGAGTGGCACGAAGCCCGCACGTGCTTTTGTGGGTGACAGCGTGAACTGTGACTCTTCGTGTTGTGACTTGCCGTGTGCTGAACTGACCCGTGGAAGGGGGCGTATCCCAGTGGCAGAAGAACTCGTAAAGTTTCCGAGTGATCGATTAAATAATGACGTTTTTAGCTCTGATGATGACAATAAAGGAAAACGCGCCGTATCCTTTCTACACTGGAATGTTAATGGTTTGTTTTCAAAATTGAATGATAAAGATTTTGTTTCATATGTTTGCTCTTTTGATTTCGTATGTTTAGTGGAAACATTTTTTGAAGAATTTTATTCTAATGTATTTTCTGGTTTTTCAACATTTTGTATACCTGCTGTAAAATTCACGAAACAGGGGAGACGATCTGGAGGTATAGTATGTCTAATTAGAAATGACTTTTTGCAGTATGTCGAACAAATCCCTATGAAATCTCGACTCTGCGGTGCATTTCTTATCAAAAAGCAGTTGTTCGGGGTAGATAAAGATGTTCTATATATCTATTCTTATGTTCCTCCCGAAGGTTCGCCATATTATGTTCATTTTGATAGTGAAAATGGTATAGCTCAGTTGGAGGATTACATAACGGATTGTATACTGACTTACCATGATGTGTATGTGTTGTTATGTGGAGATATGAACAGCAGGACTTCTAATGTTTCACATGTTTGTCAAAGAATTAATGGTGGCAATATTTTTGAGTTGCAATGTGCGAGTCACCCATTAAATGTTGGTAGATGTTCTCAGGACAAGACATTGAATAGTTATGGTAAATTGTTGCTAAATATGTGTACTGCTGTAGATTTGTGTATGCTTAATGGTTTGTGTAATGGCGATCTTGAAGGTTGCTACACATACGTGTCCGATAGTGGCTACAGTGTTATTGATTATTTTTTAATGTCATGTGAACTATTTGCGTGTTTTGGTGATTCGTGTGAGCTAAACGTGTGTGCACGTACTGAGTCAGATCATATGCCTGTAGAACTCCACGTCAGATGTGTAGATGATAACTCAAACACTAAACTTAATGATAACAGTCTCATCTTGGAAAGTTTGTTTGGAATGATGATTATAGCAGTGTATTCTGTAATAACTTGTCACGAATAGACTTTCAGGAAAAAATGGCACATGCAGTTAGTGTGATTGATCTTGATGTTAACGAAGCACTGCGTTACTTTAACATGTGTATAAAGGAAGCTGCTGTCTGTATGAAAATTCAAGTAAGGCATAAAGGAAGTAATGAGTCCCAAGATTGGTTTGATTCAGAGTGTGGTTATTGTAAAAAGCATGTTTGTAGATTGTTGAATAAATTTGTGCGTTCACATGATGATGGAGACCGTCACGAGTATTGCAAGGCAAGACGTGAATATAAGCATTTACAGAAGAGAAAGAGGAAGCAATTTAATGATACACTAATTGCAGAATTACTGTCTTCTGTGAATAGTCAGAAACAGTTTTGGGACACAGTGAAAAGGATATCTTTGAAACAAAATCAGCCTTCAAATAGCATAAGTATAGACACTTGGTTTGAACATTTCAAAACACTGCTGACAAAAGATACTAACATTGATGATATGTTACAATGTGAATATAATGAAGAACTAGTGAATGATGATTTAAATCGCCCAATCTCTAAAGAAGAAGTTTTGTTTGCGATAAGGAAAATTAAACAACGCAAGGCTGCAGGACCAGATGGTATAATTGGAGAATTTATAAAATATGGCTGTAAATCTGATCTCATTTTGAATTTCTTGGTAACCCTTTTCAACTCTATATTTGACAAGGGAATATATCCTGAGAATTGGGCAGAATCTATTATTATACCCCTCTATAAGAAAGGAAACGTAAACAATCCAATAATTACCGAGGCATTTCACTTTGTGATGTTACCAGTAAGCTATACAGCACGATCATTAACTGTAGGTTACAGGAATGGGTAGAAGAAAATAATCTCACGGGAGAGTATCAAGCTGGATTCAAACGTAATTACTCTACTATAGACCATATGTTTACTCTGATGGCTTTTATTCAGAAACAGTTTTCTTTCAATCGTAAACTCTATGTTGCCTTTATTGATTTTGAAAAAGCTTTCGATTCTATTAGCAGAAGTATTTTGTGGCCTGTTTTGTTGAAAAATGGTTGTCCATGGAAAATTATATAAATGTGTTGTAAGTATGTATAATTGTGTAAAATCTAGAGTGAGAAGTGGCGGGAAATTGTCAGATTATATTATGTGCACTAGCGGTGTTAAACAAGGTGACGTGTGTAGTCCAATTCTATTTTCTTTATTCATTAACGAATTAACAATTAAAGTTATAGATAATGGGAGGCATGGAGCCCGGTTCATGGATGACTTTTTAGAATTGTTTATACTTCTTCTGGCAGATGATATTGTTTTGTTGTCTGAAACAGTTATTGGTTTACAAACACAATTGAATAATTTATGGCATGCTTCTTCTTCTCTACAACTGACAGTGAATATGCAGAAAAGTAATATAATTGTATTCAGGAAAGGTGGCTATTTTAGGCGCAAGAGAACATTGGAATTATAATGG
>CM031613.1:5048650-5056764 GCA_018398815.1 Conus ventricosus
TTTTCTTTTCACTGTCACTTTCACAACACGACACAACTGCCGGCACTGGTGTTGGTCTGATGGCGCCTGGTCAGGTGAGACTGTTGGCGTTGGTCTGTGGTTCTGCTTGGCGAGTGACGCTGCCGGGTATGAGGTCGAACCCCGGTTAGGGTAGAACAGTGACTATCAACATCGATCTGTTCTCCTTTCTTTCTTCCTGCATTAACGCATTGCACTCTCTCTCTCTCTCTCTCTTCTAGTCTGCTCTTATCAAATGGACATGGTTGCTTTTCTTTTCTTTTTTCTTTTCTTTCTTTTCTTCTTCATAAATTAGCAACTCTCTCTCTCTCTCCACATCTCTCCTCAGTCCTTCCTCTGCAGACTATCTCATGCTAATCTCTCAACTTGGTTCTCTTCTCTCCTCCCTCATCTCTCTGCTTTTCTCTCAAGCAGACCTAGAACCTCTCCCTCTCTCTGTCTCTCTTTTTTCGTTCTTCCCCTCGTTCTCCCCGTTCTCTCACTCACGCATTCTTCTTATTCGTTCCGATCTGTCCAAAACGGCGAGTACCATTGGTCAGTATTTTTACCCCTGACACCCCGAAGTTGTCTCCCTCTAATTCCATTGGATATTCACATCACGACAGTCCCGTCTACACGCCTTACTCTCTGTGGTGGTCAATTGGTCATTTAATTGATTAGCTAGATTTCACCCCCACACACACTACTTTCCTCTCCCTTTCTGCGACGTCGACTAACAATTGACGTTGGTTTCCAAAAAATTGCCGGATAAGGTGGCCCAGGTACTGTGGTCCGTCTGGGCCAGGACATCGAGGCCGTAGGTCAAAAGCGCTTAGTCAGTCTGGGTGGGTCGGACCGTCTCGGATGTATACCTCTCCAGCTAAGCTTAATTGGGGGAACCCGATATGGGGACGTCTTTTGACGCCTAGAATGTTTGTGTTTGGACGTTGGTCGATCAAATTGGCTGGCTGACTTCCCCAAGTTAGGTTGTTTCCCCCAAGTTAGGTTGTTTCTTTTTTTTGTCGTGAAATTTCCCCCTTGCAAAAGTCCATGACTCGCATGTCTCAAGACAACGGGTTCAAAAGGACAACAACCGAATTTGCTGACACACAGCTACACGCGCAAAGTTTGGAATATACTTTACAATACAACGGTTTATAAGTTATAAAATATACAATAGTGAAATCCACTCCAATGAGTTACATTGACGTGCGCTCTTGCGTTATTTCCAAATCATTCTATAACGACCTCTGTGCGCACTTATGCAATTTCCCCCTACTGCGGATTTGCCATCTCTCTTTTCACAATTCTTATGGAAAAGCATCAATATAATATGATTCGCGATCCATGACACTTCACGGAGGAATTCATCCTCACTTATTGCAAATAATGCATATACACAAGCGACTCTGTTGCTCCAAGCATAACATTCATTCCACATGAACAAGTCTCACAAAGAAAATATGAACAAGCCTCACACAAAAAAATATATTTGGGGATTAAAAAAAAAAATTAATAAAAAAAATACCCCCCATAGCCAACTGGGAATGGAACCCTTATTCCAATCAACATGACTGGAATCAACAATATTATCACAAAGCCACCTGGATATGACTGACTTCCTCTGAGTTGCAGCTTTGCTAGACTACACGGCTTAAATTAGTCAGCTCGACTTTATGTCGACTGGTAGGTAATGCACTCGGTATACCTGTAGGGCTGCAATGCATTGCCCACGCTGTACTCTGCTGTTTTTCAACTGGCATCAGACAGCGACATTTGAGTGGTTGGTGATCTGTCTCTATCACGAACTCTTTCCCATAAGTTATTTGTGGAACTTCTGCACGGGCCACAACACAGCTAAACAATCTCATCTCTACAGTTGCGTACCTTCCTCACACTTTGTCAATTCTGTAGCATATCTCACAGGAAAACTCGACCTCTCATTGCTCTGCATACAATACTGCACCTATCACCACCTGATGCTTCTGTCCGCAACAAAAAATATGGTTTGGAAATATCTGGCAGCTTCAAGATGGGGACGGGACCCTGGCTTTCCAACTCCGTCTGCGTGCTTGCTCTGCAGCGTATGTCCACGACACTGCCGGTTTTCCCTGCCTTGACCAAATCATGAGAGGATCGTGATTGCAGCAAAATTTGGATTAATACTCCTATAGAACCCAATAAAAGCTAGCAGACTCCTGACTTCTGTTTTCGGCTTTGGCTGTCTCTTCTGAATTCATCATATTCTCCTACCTTTCCCTTTCTGGCTTGCTTGTGTCGACTCCGACAACAAAACTCGGGACTCCTACGTCTAGCCCTTATCAGTGACACACCCTGTATGATTCTTCTGGAATTTAGGCAACAAAATCTCCCTTCTTCTGCTGGGTCTCTTTCACCTCATCAATGATTGCTGCTGCGCCTATGTGCTGAGTCTCACGCTGAATATATTTGCGGAGAGAAATTTGCATGGAAAGTTTTGGTTTTCCATTCACATCAATTCGGTAATCCGACCGACCTTTTCAGTGATGGTGAATGGTCCTTTCCAATGCATCAGCAGCTTGTTGTGACCGTGGGAAGCAGTACCAGGACTTGATCTCCCGCCTTGAGGGATTGCTTCCTTCACTTCCTGTCATATTGCTTCTTCTGACGACCCTAGCCTCTGCAAACCTTCCTTGCAAACTTACATGTCTCTACTGTGCCCACCTTTGGAACAGGGCGAGATTGGGCCGATCAGATCAATAGCCACTCTCCTGAACGGTGTGTCAATTAAAGGGGGATGTTTAAGAGGCGCCTTCCTCTTCACCCCTCTTGTGGCTGACCTTTGACACACATCACATGACATGCAGAAACGTTTTATGTCTGCCATTGCCCTGGCCAATGAAAATCATCAAAGACTCGGTTCGCTGTTTTTGCCGGTGCCGAGATGACCCGCCATGAGCGACTCGTGACCCACTGACATGGACAGTGTCACGATAACACGCTGGTACCTCTAACTGAGTGGTCACCTTACCTGTCTTCCCTTGGTGAACACTCGGTACAACAGCCCGCCTTTCACAAGAAATTCTGTCTCACCTCCTCTAACCTCCTGGTTTCTCTCCACCTCTTGCCAACTCCCAAGACTTCACGAGCGAAGGATCTTGTTCCTGCGCTGCCCTAAACTCATCAGGCGACACATCTATGCCGACTTCCTTCCTGGAACACTAACGGTTTAACAACCTTTTCCTCCTTGCTCCGTGTTTGAACTGCTGCCCCTGTAGCAGTCAACAACTCAGGATCCCCTGGATCCTTGCACCTGGAATATTTCCAATGATCAAATCGTGAAGGGGTTTCTCCATCACCAACGCAGACAACTCGCCTGAGAAGTAAGGGGTACGTACTTCTATCTTAGCAACTGGAAACTCCCTCACAGTGCCATCGATTAGAGTACAGGTCTGGATTTGCCCTGTCAAATCCCTTTATCGACCAGCGTTGTTCGTACTACCCGCATGAACAACCAGTGTCTCGTAACACTTTCACCCTCTGCTGGCCAATCCACCCTTCTTCCACTGGTAACGAACCACTCAGCCTAGTGCCCTCCATCCCTGACACTGACTGCTGTCCAGTGCTAGCATAGGCTGCACTCCACCCTCTTCAGACTGAATCCCTTTTGGTTCCACTGCAGGTCGTTTCCCTTGACGACCCTTTCCACCTCTTGCAAGGCTGCTGCCTTCTGGAACCTCATGCGACAATCCCTCGCCACATGTCCCTTCTTGTGACAAATGAAACACCTAATTTCCCTTTGCCCTTCCTTCTGCCCACCACTGGGTTTGCAGACTTTGCAGAAACTCTCCTAGTCTCCTTGCACTCTTCTCACCTGTGCCTAGCACTGTTTCTCCTGCACCTTAGTGCCCAAACGTGCCTCTCTATACACCTCTGCGAACTTCAACAACTTCCTGCTGTCTCGGGCTGTTCTCTTTCATAATGTTGGTTACTCAGGGCCGAAACCTGACAACATTGTTCTTTCATAACTAGCTCTTCAATTCAGCATACTCTTCTTCGTACCATCAACTCTAACCATTACTCAAATAGTGATCTAGAGTGCACCAAACTGTGTGTTCGTCTCACATGCTTGTTATTTAGCTGAACGTATTCATCCTGAACCCCTCCTATGTGGGTTCAAATCCCTTTCATTAAAGAGACTCCTTCACAAGCACCATTATCGGACTGTTGTTCTGATGGTAACGCAAGAGAGAGTGACAATCTGCAATGCCTTTCCCCGTCAGTAACGCGACAAAATTGACTGCCCACTCTTCTGAGGGCCAAACTGAATGGTTGCTAACGTTTCGAAACGACTGCTGTATGCATCAATCGATGCGGTCCTTCGAGCATTTTGGCATTCTTGGGTACGGGGGGCAAGCTACGCACCAGAGTCACTGGAAAGTGAACTACCATCATCGGTGGTCTCCCTTTGTATTCTCACTTTCTCTAGCTCTAATTGAACCTTTAATCTTTCCGTTTCCTGCTTCATTCTTTCTGTTTCCTGCGCTTCCCTTATTCTTTCTGTTTCCTGCGTTTCGCTAGTCTGAATCCTTAATCTTTCTGTTTCCTGCGTTTGCTTCATTCTTTCTGTTTCCCGCTCTGCTATTTCTCCTGCGATACGGCGTCTTTCCGCGCGTTCATCCCTTTCCATCTTTTGTTGGTTTTCAACAATGCACGCAACTCATCTCCTGAGTAACCTAAATCACGAGCGACGCTCACAAGTTGTTCAATAGGGGTGTTCTTTTCTTCCGCCATTATATCTTCTCTTTTTTTTTTTTTTGAACAAGATTTTATAACTACGACAGCCAAACTGGCGGTTACCGACACGAGTGACGTAATAGCACAATCCTATGAATGATAATATTAGCTTGGACAACGTAGTTAGTTTTTATAAGACGCCCAGCGCCTGACCCAACTATGAGAGCGAATTATAGGAAATCTGTGCGAAATGAGTACTCTGGGGCTGAAATGCCAAGCCTAGTATTAACTATCTTGGAAGCAATGCCAAGCCTAGTATTTAACTATCTTGGGAACATACAGTAAGACAACCCCTTGTCTTAGGATTACAATACTTGAATCCCACCCAGCTTCCTCTCTGAGAAGTTGAACAATTATAATAAATGGGCCAGAATATCCTGGCAAGCTCGCCAATAAATTGTCAACCTCGGTGTAATGTCAGTGGAGGAAGGACTAGCGCACAGCCCAAACACACTCACAGCTTGCTTACAATCTCATTCATATATCATGCATTCGTCACATCAAACCACTAGTAAAGTCTATAACTTTACTACACATGTTCATAGAACGAAACATCAATGCATCTGGAATCAAATGAAATAAAACATTCTCTCTTTCCTGAACTTCACAAAATCATTTATCTAAAACATCGTTAACTAACCCGGGTATAAACAGATTTCTACTTTACCTGGCCAGGTGATCTTAACTATTCACGAATCACTGTCTTTTCTTTTCTTTTTCCTTTTCTTTTCACTGTCACTTTCACAACACGACACAACTGCCGGCACTGGTGTTGGTCTGATGGCGCCTGGTCGGGTGAGACTGTTGGCGTTGGTCTGTGGTTCTGCTTGGCGAAGTGACGCTGCCAGGTATGAGGTCGAACCCCCGGTTAGGATAGAACAGTGACTATCAACATCGATCTGTTCTCCTTTCTTTCTTCCTGCATTAACGCATTGCACTCTCTCTCTCTCTCTCTCTCTTCTAGTCTGCTCTTATCAAATGGACATGGTTGCTTTTCTTTTCTTTTTTCTTTTCTTTCTTTTTCTTCTTCATAAATTAGCAACTCTCTCTCTCTCTCCACATCTCTCCTCAGTCCTTCCTCTGCAGACTATCTCATGCTAATCTCTCAACTTGGTTCTCTTCTCTCCTCCCCTCATCTCTCTCTCTTTCTGCCCTTCTCTCCTGCAGAGCTCCACTCAGAACCTCTCTCTCTCTCTCTCTCTGTTCGTTCTCCCCCTCGTTCTCTCCTCTCTTCATCTCTCTGCCTTTTCCCTCGTGCAGAGACTACACCTAAAACCTCCTCATCTCTCTGTCTCTGTTCGTTCTCATCTCCCTGCCTTCCTGTAGGCGAGAGCCTACTCTCCCGAACTCCTCCCTCTCTCTCTCTCTGTCTGTTCGTTTTTTCTCCTCCTTCTCTCTCCCTCACACATTCCTTTATGCTCTAAACCCCGTGTCCAAGGGCCAGTACCATGGTCAGTATTTTTACCGCCCTGACACCCGAAGTTATCCCCCTCTAATTCCATTGGATGTTCAAATCATGACAGTCCCGTCTACACGCCTTACTCTCTGTGGTGGTCAATTGGTCATTTAATTGATTAGCTAGATTTCACCCCCACCACACACTACCTTCTCCCTCTCCCTTTCCTGCTTTAACCTGCGACGTCCGACTAACAATGACGTTGGTTCCACAATTGGCCGGATAAGGCTGGCCCAGGCACTGAGGTCCGTCTGGGCAGACATCGAGGCGTCGGTCAAAGCCGCTTAGTCGTCTGGCGGGACAGAACGTCTCTGTGGAGCCTCTCCCCTATGCTTAATTGGCCGGACCCGACCTGTGGGCCCGTCTTTCTGACGCCTAGAATGTTTGAGTTTGGACTTATGTCCAGTTGGAGTGGCCGACGACTGACCACACTTCGGTTGTGTTGAATTTTGACCGTGACACCCACCCCGAGTACCATGACGCAAGATGTTCCAGCCCTACACAATTTGATGGCCAAAAACATTGTCGAAATGTTTTAACTCGCCCACTCGACGAAATGTTTTTGTAATGTTGTCCTGTTGATGGAGGCATTTAAGCTTATAGTTTGTCATATTTTCAAAGTTCACCCCTTTTCCCCACAATTTCAGTTTCAGTTTCTTCAAGGAGATATCATTGAATGCACACTAGTCCGTGTACGCTACACGACATCCGCCAAGTTTACTCTCAGAGAGCTTGACGGCTGTGGCTGATGCCGTACACAGAAGCTAAGTTTTCCCTCAGAGATCTTGAAGGCTGTGGCTGATGCTGTACACAGAGCCTACGTTTCCCTCAGAGAGCTTGAAGGCTGTGGCTGATGCTGTACACAGAGCCTACGTTTCCCTCAGAGAGCTTGAAGGCTGTGGCTGATGCTGTACACAGAGCCTACGTTTCCCTCAGAGAGCTTGAAGGCTGTGGCTGATGCTGTACACAGAGCCTACGTTTCCCTCAGAGAGCGTGAAGGCTGTGGCTGATGCTGTACACAGAGCCTACGTTTCCCTCAGAGAGCTTGAAGGCTGTGACTGATGCTGTACACAGAGCCTACGTTTCCCTCAGAGATCTTGAAGGCTGTGGCTGATGCTGTACACAGAGCCTACGTTTCCCTCAGAGAGCTTGAAGGCTGTGGCTGATGCCGTACACAGAAGCTAAGTTTTCCCTCAGAGATCTTGAAGGCTGTGGCTGATGCCGTACACAGAGCCTACGTTTCCCTCAGAGAGCTTGACGGCTGTGACTGATGCTGTACACAGAGCCTACGTTTCCCTCAGAGAGCTTGGCGGCTGTGACTGATGCTGTACACAGAGCCTACGTTTCCCTCAGAGAGCTTGACAGCTGTGGCTGATGCCGTACACAGAAGCTGAACGAGCACCTGCTTCTACAATGCTGGGCGAGCTGAACTCCATTGAATCTGGTTAGTTTGATTTCTGGTCTTTTCGTTTAGAACACCTGTTCACTTCAGTTGCCTGCATCTTTGTGTAGAAATTCATCAGCATTTCATCAGAGCATAACATTGTACTCATAAAGGCCGGACTTATTTGCGTGTCATTTGCTTTGAAATTCGATCATCAAATTAGTAAATCTGTTTCAGCCTAAGAACGTGGCAGGCTGAGACCAATCTACAACTCACAAATGACGACGTATATGTCTGTCGGGATAAAAGATACAAAATCTGTGGCGTACATTTAACAACACCAAGGCAACATCCCGTCTTTCGTTCATCTGCTTGCCTAGATCAAGACTGTCGGCTTTGTGAGTCGGCACTTGCCTTGCTAGATGGGTGGGCTCCCTCTCTTTGCCAGTCCTGCTCTTATAATATTCTGTTAAACCATTTATCTTTTGGCAGATTCTATAA
>CM031613.1:5056864-5061864 GCA_018398815.1 Conus ventricosus
CTTGCAAACAAATATCGCGTATTAAAACGGCGATCCTCCACGAACAGGGTTGGTCATACACCCCCCCCCCCCCCCCCCCCCCCCCGCCAACCTCCCTATTCTCTCTCATACACCGCCCTCTCCTTCCCCTTCCCCCTCCTCACATCCTCATCCCCATCTCCCCTTCCCCATCTCACCCCTCCCCTTTCCTCCTCTCGTTTAACCCTCCCCAAGCCCATCCTTTATGACCGGCTTCGAATTCTGACATGGATTCGCTTCCCCCCATTTTGTTGCATGAGGAATGTGTCTGGGGCGACTGTTAAGCTGAGATGTTATTCGTTCTGGATCTGTGCAGCAGCGAGCTAATGAGTCTTGACTTGAGTTAGTTCTCTTCGCTCCTTAGAAGCATAGGGCCTCAACAGCAACCTTCCACCTCCGTCTGTCCCTGGCCCAGGTCCTGATCTCCTCCCAGGTCAGGCTGGAGGCTCTCAGCTCGTTTAACAAGCTCCTCCTCCAGGTCTGCTTTGGGCGCCCTCGCTTCCTCTTGCCCTGCGGGTTCCACTCGAGCGCCTGCCTGGTGTTGTTAGAGGGTTCCTTCCGCAGTGTGTGGCCGACCCATCGCCACTTTCTCTTCCTGACCTGGACGTCCATTGGCTGTTGGTGTTTGCCCTCGTCCACAGGTCGGTGTTTGGCACTCTGTCGAACCATGGCAAGTGGAGGATCTGCCGGAGACATTTATTGATGAAGGTTTGGATCTTCGTGAAGGTGTTGGTGGTGACTCGCCAAGTCTCTGACCCGTAGAGTAGCACTAGCTAATGAGTCATTATGTTAAATTGGAAGATCAGATCCAAAACTGTGGATATGTATGATGAGCAAGAAGACAGACTGATAGACACACACACAGTATGCGCACAACCACCACCACGCACGCACGCGCTCACACACACACACACACACACACACACACACACACACACACACACACACACACACACACCACACACACACACACACACACCTCTCTCTCTCTTCTTGTACAATCTTTTGATTTATTTTCTCTTCTGTTTTGAAAAAATATACTGCACAGGTCAGACGCATTAGGTGCAGACAGTGCCCGGATATTTTGCAGGTATTGATGATACACACCATGCCTTGATAAGGCAAGGCCACATGTAAGTGTTGGATTATTAGTAGACAGGCAACACTAGATTGTTCCTGGATTGTTTCTGTCCTTGAAAGATAACATCCACCACCACCCACCATTTTACCATCACTGTTCCTTCCAACAGTTTCTTTTTTCTTATTTCGTGTTTCTTATTTCATCTTCTGAACATTCACGTACGCAGTCACAACACACTCACTCACACACACACAACACACACACACACACACACACACACACAACAACACACACACACCATCACACACACACACACACACTACATCATCACACACACACACACACACACACACAACACATGCCCCATCACACACATCAACACCACACGTGTCTTCACACACCCACGCCCAAAACCATAGTACACACACACACACTTCACACAATCACGACACACACACACACACGCAAACCATGTAATAGGCATCTAGGTCTGACCAGCGGCGTTGGGCTAATTGCGTTAGGTCAGACGATCCGACTGAGTCCGCAGCCACGGAGACCCCTTGTGACTTAATGAAATGTCTATCTTTGTTAGTTAATTCATTTATCAAATTCAGGCTTCAATAATGAGCATTGTGGTCTCAGAACTTCGCGGATTGGGTGACGATTTATGGACTGGTCGCACCAGTGGCCTTCCTTGATGAACATGAAACTGAAATTATTCCTTGATTAGAGGACACTTATCAAGCTAATTATTGCTAAATGGTTTCAGAGAGGACAGATATAAAATTGAATGGATGGAATATTTCTGGACGTTAGCAGCTGACTCGCATAGATCATGAGGGACATGTTCATAAGACCTGAAATCTCATGTCAGATGGAATTTTCATGAGGGACTTGCTCACAGGACATGAAAACTCAGTCAGGTGGTTCATGTATTCATAGACTGTGGATGACGTCATGGGAAGAAAACCTTAAAATGAATGACATGAATGGTTGGGAGTGGTTTCTACGATCACATGCAGCGGTCTGGGAAAAAAAAACACCTGTCCTTAGGAACCTCGGCCTAATGATAGGGCGTTGGGAGAGGGGGAAGGGTGTGTGTGTGTGTGGGGGGGGGGGGGGGGGGGGCAGGGGAGGGAGGGAGGGACAGGCAGGTAGTGGGGGAAAGGGGAGGGTAGGAGAGTTGGATAGGAAGCTGGGGGTAAAGGAGGAAGGAGGGAGTGGGAGAGAAATGAAGGGGGGGGGGGGGAGTGTGGGGGTTCTCCCACGAGAGCCTGATGCTCGCGAAGTGCGCGGAGGAAGGCAGCATGGATGATACGCCGTCCTGGTGGAGTGCTCATCCCTAAAAAATAGCGGCGTGTGACCCGTGAGCAGGCCACACAGGACCGATCGACACAGTCAGCCACGACGTGATGGACCAGGTAAGAGAGAGAGAGGAGAGAGAGAGAGAGAGAGAGAGAAGGAGCACTGCGAGAGAGAGGGGGAGAGAAAGCTAGAGAGAGAGAGCCACCGCGACACAGGGGAAAAATCCATCAACTTAGCGCAGCCACGCCGGGAAGGACATCCAAACCTCAGAACCTGAACCGACACACACCACCACTCACACCACACCCCACCCTTTTTCTCCACCTCACCATCTCACAACCCCACCCCCCCACCCCCACCCTACCCACCCACCCATCATCTCCAACCTCTCCCGCCCTACCCGAGCTCAAACGTTGTCCGCGCCATTGTGGTGAGGCATTGACGATCGCTTGTCGCCGTCTGTTTAGGTGAGTCCCGGGGACAAAGGCCATTGTCGTGCCGGACAATGGGTTGGGTCTCTCTCCCCAGGCTGGAATCGCTCCGGAGTCCAAGAGCCCAGTCTATGGAAGCCGAGGAGCCACAGAAGTTCAGTAATAACAGCTGCTGCTTCCACGGGTACAACACAACAATACAACCAGGATCATCCCTCCCCACCCTCCCCTCCTACCCCTCCCCCCCACCCTCGCCCTCTCCACCCCTCCCCGAGAAGGGCGATAATTATTAATTGTCACGTGAGCGCAGTCTTTGAGCACAGACAAAAACAAAGAAACAAAAACAAAGAAACCTGTAATCAAGAAGTGAAGATTTCTGTTCACTTAGTCACATTATGAAGCCACATAGTCACATTATGAAACCGTCCACATAATTTCATTATGAAGCCACATAGTCACATTATGAAACCACATAATCATATTATGAAGCCAGCCACATTGTCACATTATTAAGTCACATAGTCACATTATGAAGCCACATAATCACATTATGAAGCCACATAATCACATTATGAAGCCAATAGTCACATTATGAAGCCACTTAAGTCACATTATGAAGCCACATAATCACATTATGAAGCCACATAATCACATTATGAAGCCACATAATCACATTATGAAGCCACACAGTCACATTATGAAGCCACACAGTCACATTATGAAGCCACATCACTATGAGCCACACGTCACTTATGAAGCCACATAATCACATTATGAAGCCACATAGTCACATTATGAAGCCACTTAGTGACATTATAAAGCCACATAGTTACATTATGAAGCCACATGGTCACATTATGAAGCCACAAAGTCACATTATGAAGCCACATTATGAAGCCACATTATGAAGCCGAATAGTCACATTATGAAACCACATAGTTACATTATGAAGCCACAAAGTCACATTATGAAGCCACAAAGTCACATTATGAAGCCACATTATGAAGCCACATAGTCACATTATGAAGCCACATAGTCATATTATGAAGCCACATAGTCACATTATGAAGCCAGAAAGTCACATCATGAAGCCATATTATGAAGCCACAAAGTCACATCATGAAGCCATATTATGAAGCCACAAAGTCACATTATGAAGCCATATTATGAAGCCACAAAGTCACATTATGAAGCCATATTATGAAGCCACATGGTCACATTTAAGCCACATAGTCACATCATGAAGCCACATAGTCACATCATGAAGCCACATAATCACATGATGAAGCCACATAGTCGCATTCGGTCATCATTAAAAGACCACGTGGGAGAACGTGGACCCCCGTGAAAATCGAACCCATCAGGAACTTGCACAAACCTGAGCATTCAAACGGCTAAGCTTGGTGCGTAGGTGATGTCAGCTTGCTTCTGTCGTCATCAAAAGGCTCGCGTCATTTGTGTAGGCCTGCTTTGTTTCACCATGACATCATGTTGTACATGTGACGTATTCGACCCACCTGTGATTTCCGACGAAGAGAGGAATCCTGTCACACATACAGGTATTTGCAGATACTAATTAAACTGATTATTTCTGCGTAAGAATATCATTGTATAAAAACAAAAAGGAAGGGGGGGGGGGTAGAGATAGGGAGGGGAGAACGTGAGTGTTGAATAGTGTGCAGGGGAGAGAGAGAGGAGAAGAAGAAAAACAGAACTGAAAGAGGGAAGGATCAATGACAAATATCCGACTTATCTACAGTGCAATTGAAGGATATAACTGAATGTACTTTATAAAAGGTTAGTCGTTAATCTTAACATGACGTGAAGGTCAAGCTTTAGGTATGACCCAGAAAAATCAATAGTCGTGGGTCAGCCGTTTGGTTACGATCAGCATTACTGATCAGCCCCAAAGATTAATGCCCCCCCCCCTCCCCCCCGCTCCCCCCCCAAGCCTCATTCTGGCTTCTGACAAAGTCTGTTCCCGCAGATGCGGTAGGTTTGACGTAGTCCCGCGAACAAACAAAACAACCAACAGACGTGGATGGAAATGGAACCTCCTTAGCGATGGAAAAACAAACAGACAAACACCAACGTTTTCATGTGAAAACCAGTAATTCTCACTGTAACCTCCTTAACGAATGACAAACAAACGCCAATAGTTTTAG
>CM031613.1:5071864-5076864 GCA_018398815.1 Conus ventricosus
ATTTGGGCACAGCGAGGAGACTAATCCTAATCCTCTACGGAGACGGTACGGTCCAGCCAGACGGACTAAGTAGCTTGACCGACGCCTCGATGTCTGCCCAGACGGAACTCAACGCTGGGCCAGACTGATCTAGCCAATTTGTAGGACCAGTGTCCACAATTAAGTCGACGTCGCCGGAAAGGGAGAGGGGGAAGGTATTGTGTAGTGGGGGTGAGATCTAGCTATTAATTAAATGACCCAATGACCACTACAGAGAGTAAGGCGTGTAGGCGTGACTGTCATGATTTGAATATCCAATGAATTAGAGGGAGGTAACTTCGGGTACGAGGCAGTAAAAATACTGACCAATGGTACTCGCCCTTTGACAGATGGTTTTAGGATAAGATAGGAATGCGTGAGTGAAAGGGAAGGAACGAACAGACAGACAGAGAGAGGAAGAGGTTCTGGGTGTAAGCTCTGCAGGAGAGAAGAGCAGAGAGATGAGGGAGGAGAGAAGAAACCAAGTGGAGGCATTAGCACCAGATAAAGTCTGCAGAGGGAGGACTAAGAAGAGATGTTGAGTGAGAGAGAGAGTTGCTAACTGATGAAGAGAAAAAGAAAGAAAAGGAAAAGAAAAGAAAAGCAACCATGTCCATTTGATAGAGCAGACTAGAAGAGAGAGAGAGAGAGTGCAATGCGTTAATGCAGGAAGAAAGAAAGGAGAACAGATCGATGTCTAATAGTCACTGTTCCACCTGAACCGGGTTCGACCTTATACCTGGCAGCGCCACTTTCAGCAGCAGTCCGACCTGACCAACGCCAGCGGTCTAACCTGACCAGTGCCAGCAGTCCAACCTGACCAGTGCCAGCAGTCTAACCTGACCAGTGCCAGCAGTTGTGTTGTGCTTGTGAAAGTGACAGTGAAAAAAACAAAGAAAAAAAAAGAGAAAAGACAGTGATTCGTGAATAGTATAAGATCACCTGGCCAGGTAAAGTAGAAATCTGTTTATACCCGGGTTAGTTAATGATGATTTAGATAAATGGTTTTGTGAAGTTCAAGGAAAGAGAGAATGTTTTATTTTGTTTGACTCCATATGCATTGATGTTTGGTTCTATGATCATGTGTAGTAAAGTTATAGACTTTACTAGTGGTTTGATGTGACGAATGCAATGATATATGAATGAGATTGGAAGCAAGCTGTGAGTGTTTTTGGGGCTGTGCGCTAGTCCTTCCTCCACTGACATACCCGAGGTTGACAGTGTGTGTGTGTGTGTGTGTGTGTGTGTGTGTGTGTGTGTGTGTGTGTCTCAGTGTGTGTGGGGTGTGTGTGTGTGTGGTGTGTGTGTGTGTGTGTGTGTGTGTGTGTGGGTGTGAAACACAGAGGAGAGAGAGAGAGAAGAGGAGAGAGAGAGAGAGAAAAGAGAGAGAGAAGAAGAAGAAGAAGAAGAAGAAGAAGAAAGAGAGAGAAGAGAGAGAGAGAGAAGAGAAGAGAGAGAGAGAGAGAGACAGACAGACAGACAGACAGACAGACAGACAGACAGATAGGGAGAGGGAGAGACAGAGAAAGAGAGAGAGAGACAGAGAGGGAGGGAGGGAGGAGGGAGAGACCGTCTTCCCCTCCCCCCTCTCTATGGCCCCCGTTCTTACCCTTATCTCCTCTCCTCTCTCTCTCTCTCTCCCCTCTCTCTCTCCTCTCTCTCTCTCTCTCTCTTCCTCTCTCTCTCTCTCTTTTCTCTCTCTCTCTCTCTCTCTCTCTCTCTCCTCTTCTCTCTCTCTCTCTCTCCCTTCTAATTGACTTACTCACACAGTCCCCCTTCTCGCTTCTCAGTCAGTAACCTATTCACTCTGTCTCTCTCTCTCCTTTCCCAACCCATGAATCACAACTGTTTCTTTATATGCCTGAGCCTAACTACTCTATACTACCTCGTCCCCCCCCTCCCTCCCTCCAGCCCTCTAGCCCCCTCACACATACTCCCCCCCCCCCCCCCCCGTTTTCCCTATCTTTTTCTCTCCGAGGTTTCCAATATCAAGCCCACGGTTCATCACGCAGTTCATTCATGTATTGTGTTCATCGGACATAATTACACATCTCGCCAATACAGAGATCAAAAGTATGTTCATGAGGTGTTGACATTACAGGGGTGAAATGATGTACAGAGAGAACAGTATTGTCGTGAGGTGTTGACATTACAGAGGGTGAAATGATATACAGAGAGAACAGTATTGTCGTGAGGTGTTGACATTACAGGGGTGAAATGATGTACAGAGAGAACAGTATTGTCGTGAGGTGTTGACATTACAGAGGTTGAAATGGTATACAGAGAGAACAGTATTGTGGTGAGGTGTTGACATTACAGGGGGTGAAAATGATGTACAGAGAGAACAGTATTGTCATGAGGTGTTGACATTACAGAGGTGAAATGATATACAGAGAGAACAGTATTGTCGTGAGGTGTTGACATTACGAGGTGAAATGATATACAGAGAGAACAGTATTCTCGTGAGGTGTTGACATTACAGGGGTGAAATAATGTACAGAGAGAACTAGTTTTGTCGTTCGGTGTTGACATTACAGGGGGGGAAATGATATACAGAGAGAACTAGTTTGTCGTGAGGTGTTGACATTACAGTGGGTGAAATGATATACAGGGAGAACAGTATTGTCGTGAGGTGTTGACATTACAGAGGGTGAAATGATATACAGAGAGAACAGCATTGTGGTGAGGTGTTGACATTACAGAGGGTGAAATGATGTACAGAGAGAAAAAGCATTGTCGTGAGGTGTTGACATTACAGAGGTGAAATGATATACAGAGAGAACAGTATTGTGGTGAGGTGTTGACATTACAGAGGTGACATGATATACAGAGAGAACAGTATTGTTGTGATGTGTTGACATTACAGAGGTGAAATGACATACAGAGAGAATAGTATTGTGGTGAGGTGTTGACATTACAGAGGTGAAATGATATACAGAGAGAACATATTGTCGTGAGGTGTTGACATTACAGAGGTGAAATTTATATACAGAGAGAACAGTATTGTCGTGAGGTGTTGACATTACAGAGGTGAAATGATATACAGAGAGAACAAATGATATATTGAGAAAACAGTATTGTCGTGAGCAGTTGACATTACAGAGGTGAAATGGCCCTCACCTCCTATGTGCACGTGCATGTGAGTGTCTCTCTCTCTCTCTCTCTCTCTCTCTCTCTCTCTCTCTCTCTCTCTCTCTCTCTCTCTCTCTCTCTCTCTCTCTCTCTCTCTCTCTCTCTCTCTGTGTGTGTGTTGTGTGCTGCGTGCGTGCGTGCGTGCGTGCGTGCGTGCGTGCGTGCGTGTGTGTGTGTTGTGTGCGTGCGTGCGTGCGTGCGTGCGTGCGTGCGTGTGTGTGTGTGTGTGTGTGTGTGTGTGTGTGTGTGTGTGTGTGTGTGTGTGTGTGTGTGTGTGTGTGTGTGTGTGTGTGTAAATCAGGCAAAGTTAAAGACCCAATTGTAAGAGAGAGCGAGAGAGAGAGAGAGAGAGAAAAGAGAGAGAGAGAGAGAGAGAGAGAGAGAGAGAGAGAGAGAGAGAGAGAGAGACAGACAGACAGACAGACAGACACACAGACAGACACACAGACAGACAGACAGAAGATCTGTTATCTATTTTTCTCTTCAACTTACAAGTGCTACTATGTTCCACCTTCATATGTTGCCTCCACATCTGTGGAGCATGGGCATGCACTACAGTGTGGAGAACAAGCGACTGTGTGTGTGTGTGTGTGTGTGTGTGTGTGTGTGTGTGTGTGTGTGTGTGTGTGGTGTGTGTGTGTGTGTGTGTGTGTCATTTTGAAAGTTCCTCTACCGCATGCAAAACTTACAGTCCAATACACCTTTAATTAAAAATATGGGCATGCAGAGAGAGAGAGAGAGAGAGGGGAAGAGAGAGAGAGAGAGAGAGAGAGAGAGAGAGAGAGAGAGAGAGAAGAAGAGAGAGAGAGAGAGAGAGAGAGAGAGAGAGAGAGAGAGAGAGAGAGAGAGAGAGAGAGAGAGATTTGTTTTGTGGTTTTTGTATTTCCCTTTAAAAAAAAACAACTGTATTTTTGCGCTTTTAAACTCCTGTTTTTTTCACTTTCAAAAGTTTTTGTTGACCTCCTTTTCCTTCGGGCTTTACTACACCCGCAAGAAATGTCTGTGTTTGTGAATTGTTTGAAAAAAGATTATTTGCCCAAATTCCGAGTTGTTTTTATTTGTATAAATCTCGTTTACCTTCTACACATTGTTTTTGTTCTCTCATTTCTGTCTGGCTTTAAATTAAAATTTTGTACGTCCCACTACTACAAAATGCATTTAAAACGATCCGCGGCAATGAAAAGACTAGATTATACATTGCTTTTCTGTTGAGTTGAACATTTTTTTTCTTTTTTTTCTTTTTTTTTTTTCTTTTTTCTTTTACTTTTCTTTTTTTCTTTTTTTGAAAGGGGGGGGGGGGTGGCAGGGGTGGTAATGGGGGGGTAGAGGGGGGAGGGGGGAAGAAGGAGGGGGGGTGGTGGTGGGGGGTGGTGGGGGGGGGGGGTGGAAATTTTTTATCACGCATGAGATGCTCCCTTTACCTATGCCTTTTCAATCGGGTGCCATGAGCTCGCGCGCGTGTGTTGTGTGTGTGTGGCAGCCCCCGCGCGCGCGTGTGTGCATGCGTGCGTGTGTGGCGTCTATATGCATGCGTGCGTGTGTTGCTGCGTATGAGTGCTGCGTGCGCGCGCGCGCGCTGTGTTGGGTGTGCGCATGAGTGCGTGCGTGCGGCGTGCGGGGTGCGTGCGTGGGTGTGTGTTTGGGGGGGTGTGTGTTGTGTGTGTGTGTGGTGGGGGGGGGGGGGTGGTTTTGTGCGTGCCTGCGGGGCGTGCGTCCGTGGGTGTGTGTGCGTGCGTGCTACTGCGGCCTCGTTTGTGTGTGTGACTGTGCTGCGTGCGTGGGAGGCATGCGCCTTCTTTCGACCGCCTGATTGCACGTGTTAACGCCAAAGGAACCCGGAAAGGGGATTG
>CM031613.1:5084364-5087100 GCA_018398815.1 Conus ventricosus
ATTCCACCCCCATCCCATCCACCCCCACCCCATCCACCCCACTCCACCACCCCATCCCATTCCATCACCCCCATCCCAATCCACCCCCATGCCACCAAACCCCCAACCCACCCACCCCCACCACCCCCCCCTCCCTTCCCCCCAACCCATCACCCCACCCCTTCCACCCACCCATCCACCCCACCCAACCCCCTCCCATAAACCCAGCCCCACCTCCCCATCCATCCACCCCCATCGCCACCCCATTTCCACCCCCAACCACCCCCATCCCATCACCCACCCATTCCACCCCATCCCCATTCCACCCCATCCCATACCCCCATCCCACCCCTTTCCACCCCATCCCCACCACCCCACCCCCCCTTTCCACCCCAATCCCATTCCACCCCCACCCTTTCCACCCAATCCCCTTCCCCCCCATCCCCACCCATTCCCCCCCAACCCATTCCACCCCTCCCACCACCCAACCCTTCCCCCCCCATCTCCACCACCCCCATCCCCTTTCCACCCCCATCCCCATTCCCCCCCAAACTCCATTCCACCCCCATCTCCATTCCACCCCCTTTCCCATTCCACGCCATCCCAAACCCCTCTCCATTCCACCACCATTTTCACACCCCCTCCCCATTCCACCCCCATCTCCTTTCCCACCCCATCCCATTCCCCCGCCACCCCCATCACCCCCATCGCCATCCCCATTCCACCCCACCCCCATTCCCCCCACCCCCATTCCACCCCATCCCATCACCCATCCATTCCACCCCCTTCTCCATTCCACCCCCATCTCCATCCCCATTCCACCCCCTATCCATTCACCCCATCTCCATCCCATTCACCCCATCTCCATCCCCATTCCACCCCATCCATCCACCCCCATCCATTCCACCCCCAATCCCCATTCCCCCCCTTTCCCATCCCCATTCACCGCCTTTCTCCTTTCCCACCCCCATCCCATTCCACTCCCATCCCCATTCCACCCATCCCCATCACCCCCATCCCTTTCCACCCCCATCTCCTCCCCTTCCACCCCCATCCCCATTCACCCCATCCCCATTCATCCCTTTCCCCATTCCACCCCATCTCCATCCCCATTCCACCCCATCGCCATCCCATTCTACCCCATCGCCATCCCCATTCCACCCCCATCGCTTTCCCACCCCCATCCCCATTCCACCCCATCCCCATTCCACCCCCATCGCCTTTTCCACCCCTCCCCATTCCACCCCTCCCCATTCCACCCCCATCCCATTTCCACCCCATCCCCATTCCACCCCATCGCCATTCCACCCCCCCCCTTTCCACCCCATCCCATTCCACCCCCATCACCATCCCCATTCCACCCCCATCGCCATTCCCCCCCATCGCCATTCCACCCCCATCGCTATTCCCATTCCACCCCATCCCCATTCCACCCCCATCCCCATTCCACCCCATCCCCATTCCACCCCCATCCCCATTCCACCCCATCGCCATTCCACCCCCATCTCCATTCCACCCCCATCGCCATTCCACCTCCATCTCCATTCCACCCCCATCGCCATTCCACTCCCATCCCCATTCCACCCCCATCGCCAGCAATCATACCCAGCGTTTAGCAGACGACCGGGTTCTTTTCTCTTGTTTCTTTCGTCTAGTTTGGTAAAAAACAATACACATTTTTGGACCTGGAGGGGGAAAAAAAAAGGACTTGGTGTTTATACACTTTTTGGCCCTGGAGGGGAAAAAAGGATTTGGTGTTTATACACATTTTTGGACCTGGAGGGGGAAAAAAGGACTTGGTGTTTTGATGTTCTGTTGGATGGCGTACAAAGAGAGCTGAATTAAAAGGTGGAGAGAAAAAGGGGAGAGGGGGGGGGGGAAATGATTGGACGAAGAGAGAGAGAGAGAGAGAGAGAGAGAGAGAGAGAGAGGGGAAAAAGAGAGAGAGAGAGAGAGAGAGAGGGGAGAGGAGAAAAAAGGGGAGAGAGGGAGAGAGATAGAGAGAGAGAGGGAGAGAAAAAGGGGGAGAGAGGGAGGGGAGGAGATAGAGAGAGAGGGAGAGAAAAAGGGAGAGAGAGAGAGGGGGGAGAGAGAGAGAGAGAGAGAGAGAGAGAGAGAGAGAGAGAGAGAGAGAGAGAAAGGGAGAGAGAGAGAGAGAGGGAGAGGAAAAAGGGGAGAGAGAGAGAGTGGGGGAGAGAGAGAGAGAGAGAGAGAGGAGAGAGAGAGAGAGGAGTGAGAGAGAGAGAGAGAGAGAGAAGTGACTAACTGTGGATGGAAGAGGGGGGGGTTGTTAAGGAAACGGAAACCTTTCTTTATTATATCTATTGGTTGTTTGGTTTGTTTTAGTATCCGATGTTTCGCTCATTTGTTCGAGCCATCACGCCGTGGTACTTTATACTCTTCACAAAAAGTCAGCAACATGAACGTCTACATTCTGACAGAAAGCATCCCCACGGCGCTGCCCGCTACTCGCCACACAAGGATTTTGCGCCCAATCACTTTGATAGTCATATTTAAAAAGGGTTTGGGAGGTTCATCGTAAATGTGAGCCAGAGATTGATGTTAAAGTGATGTAGATCGATGAAGACACCCCCCGCCCCCCCCCCCCCCCCCACCCAAAAACAGTCAGTTCATTGTTTTGAAGATTTCTTCGTTGAGGTCATTCACAGTCTAGGAAATTCATGAAAAATTTTGAAAAAAAAACCCCCCAAAAACAAACAAAAAACAAGAACCCCCCACCGGGTCTTTGGGGAAAAA
>CM031613.1:5088100-5093100 GCA_018398815.1 Conus ventricosus
AACTCGTTGAGGCTGATGACGCCAACTTAGGGCATGATATTAAAGAAAGAATAACCCAAAGACTAAAAGATCTTGAACAAGAGAGATCAGCAAGACTAGAAGTGTTGTCTACTAACCGAGAACAATTGCGAACTCAAGTGAGCAGAATAAGAGAAACTATCCAAAGAATTTTATATGAAGACACAACGCTAGCAGAACGAATACGAACACTGTTTAGAGAGCAGGAGTCACATTAGCAAGCGTTATAACAGCCTTAGGATTTGCAATAAGTACACTGGTGTTGGCTATTACAGGCGGCGGTGGTCAAAGCCCAGTGCCTCCGCCTCCATCGCCTCCATCGCCGCCTGATAAATCATGGGTAAAAAAACAACTTGATCATCTTGCGAGTTTATTAAAAAATTAGCTGGTAAAGCTATAGACTCTTTACCTGGTATATTAGGAAGTATTGTTAGCTGGCTTTTGTCTACTGCAAGCAAAGTAGTTGGCTTTATGGCTGAGCACTTATGGACATTAGTTCTCTTAATAGTTGGGTTACTCTTTAGTAAAATAAAGAAGGAGTAATCCTAGGCCAGTTAATCCAAGAACAAGCGCTGTCTTTTCATATTCATGGCCATTATTTTCTTTGGCTTCGTGGACTTCGTGTTCTTCAATGGCCTTTGGGCTTTGAACCGCGGGATTGGATGACTTATTCTTGGGGGGTCATCCTGCTTGTTTACTGCTTGCAATATTACTGGCTCAGAATTTATTTCGTTTTTTCCGACTTTCTGTTCATTGCCTGCCACAAGGATTTCATTGTTGTAGTTTATTATTGTTCCTATCTGGAGTCTGAGGTCAGAAGGTAGCATGTATAAACCAGTGCCAACAGCAAAGTCAACTTTTGATCTTGCGTATTGTAAAACATTTTGGTACCTTTTTATACTTGAAAGTAAATCAACTGTAGAATTAATGGCGTCCTCTAAATTTGCTAAGTATTGTTTTTGCGCGTCAAAGCCAGTAGAAGGATCAGTTATGCTCGATCTCGTTTGTGCTTGCGAACCTAGCAAACACCAAACGTAAGTACGAACAGAGTCGTTTATTCGTTCTATTCCTGCTTTAGTTAGGCCCTTAGAAGTGTCTAAGATAAATGTTGTCCATGCTGTTTTATGCTCTTGCTCTATGGACCCTAGGTGAACAGCTGTGCCTGAAGAGAAAGATGTGTAAGGAGGATTCCAGTCATAGTTATACTTTCTGTGCACGCCCCAAAAATAAGGGGTGCCTAAGCCATGATTAAGATCCAACTTTTGTCTAAAGTCTGTCTTAACATTAATATTGAATTCGTTACAGATCCTTTCAAAAGCCTTCATGTCTATTCGTTGCTGAATGGATTAAACGGTTTGTCATTTGGTAATGGCGCTTGCAGTTCAGTCAAAATACGTCTGAAGGTGTAATAAAAATGAAATCTATACACTGACCTTACCAAAGGATCAGGATGATTTAGATGATCAGCATACGACACTCCACACCCAGTTGATGCACAAAACACAGCAAAGTTTAACTGGTTCTGATAAAACTGCATCGGATGACTGAACCACACTTTCGCGATGTAGTCTTTTTTAATAGGGGGGTTAAGATATCTGTTTAATGGAGTACTAACCTTTACTTGAAAGGCGTCAGACTGAGTCACAGAAATGTCAAGAGTATCAGTTGCTATATTTTTAAGATTGTAGTGCGGCCCAGCAGAATATTTTGCATCAGTATATATTTGAATGCGCTCATTTTTATTTCGTTTAAAAAATGTTTGTAACATAACAACTCAAGACCGTCCTTCGTTTTTAGAACATGCTATTGATAACGATTGCGGAGCCAAAATGGTTGCACTTCATGAAATATTTTACAAAGTCGTATGGTTTAATATAACAAAGCCAAGGAGAATAATAAGGTCTAAAAGTTGACAAAACAGGGGCCAAAGTTAGCCAATTAACAATACCTGATGGTTATTACGGGTTTTGCTCACTAACAAGAAGCAATGAGTAACTTTGACATTACTCTCAAACTTAACAATGCGAATCTGAAAACAATGTTATCATTCAAGCCTGAAGAAGAAGGAGGTTACTATTTTGATAAAGAGCTAGCTAAAATGATAGGCTTTGCAGCTGACAATCATAGATTTAGAGTTACACCAAACAAAACTACTTATGAGGGGGAAAATCCGCTCGATCTTGCATTACATTCATTACTTTATGTTCATTTGGATGAGCTGAGCACTGATGAAAACTTATATGATGGAAGGCCCTCAACTGTTTTAAGAGCTCTTCCGTCAGGGAAAGCTGCATATTGCGATTATGAAATTATACATTCCCTAATTTACAGTTTAAAAGATTAGTTTGTGGGAGGGTTGGATCATTTAATATAAAAATCGCAGACAAAGCGGGAAGTTGTGAAATGTGATAACCTACACATTGTTTTGGAAATAAAATAATAAGTTGTACTAAAAAATAATGTCGCGTGGGCCAGAAGAATCAGGATTACATTAGCGCCTGTAAGGTGTATAACTTTAGAATTAAAAGACCTTGCAGACGTTGCGGACTTTGAACAGAACGGTGAGATAGGCACTTTGTATGGTTTGAGTACACTAAAGATGGCGATTATAAACGCAAAAGAGTTGGCGACAACAAAAAGTTTCCTAAACTAGAACAACTGCGCAATCTAGAGGCAAATAATGTTGGCCAGTATGAATATAAATAGTTCGAAAACCTGACCTCAAATGGCACTTAGAACCATATTAGAATGGGACATAAAATTTGAATTCATAACCCATTTACATTTTTTAGCCGTCAAAAAAGTTTCAGAAAAGCATTCAACTCTGGCCCTTTACATGTAAGTCTTATGCCGGACGACAATAGTCGAAAGAAATTGAAATAAACGCCGTAGGGAAAAAAACAGTACATCCTCCACAGAAAAGAACAGTTTTAAAAAAAGCTTCTACAAAATTACAGTTCTTTCCAAGCAGAAAATTAGGAGACACGTTCACAATAATATTTGAAATTTCTGTCTTTAAAGATGTGGAGAGGGATGGGTTGTGGGCGTTAGTGACGACCTTATAAAAGGAATTAATATTAGACTGGCAAACTTAGACGTTAAACGTCTTAAAGTTACCATCGTCGTTCTTCACAATGGTGAGGATATTAAGGTTATAACAACAAGCAACAAAATCACTTGACTTAAATAGAAACAATCTTACAGAACTGAATTGGATTAATCTTACACATTTAGGTCTTATAGGTTTTATTATACTGAACAAGTTTTGACAGAGAGTATGATAAACATAATAACTGAATTAGATTAAATTCTGCTATAAAACCATGGAGCAGTTAAACTTTATGACAAAAACTCCTCATTGCTCATTGATTTGTGGCAACTGTTGTGGAAAAACAATATTTGTCCTAGACCTATTACAAACAGTTTATCGCTATAATTTTGATCATATTGTGATTTTCTGCCCAACACTTAAATGGAACAAAGCATATCATGATAGAAGGTTTATATGGACAGATGATGACATATATTTAGTTGATCCTAGCAATAAACTGAGTGAATGTTTAGAACAGTTTTATAGACTGTTTGAAGAACGCAGACACTATTTATTATAGATGACTGTTCGCAGAAAGAGACATAGTTAGAAAAGAAACACTTTGTCAAAACTAGCTTTCAGTGGAAGACATGCTGGAATAAGTGTGTGGATTTTATGTCAAAAATATAACTCAGTTTTAAAAGACTTTAGAGAACAGTTAAAGACTGTAGTTTTATTCACATGAAAGACAGACTCATTGATGAATGTTTGCGCGAAAATGATGTTATTGAAAATGATCAAGAAAAACATAGGATTAAGCAAAAACTGAAATCTGAAAATTTTAGTAAATTAGTATTGAAAACGGATAATCCTACACAGTATGTTTGTTTGTAGGGTCGTTATTTTTGGTTACTTGTCAGAGAACAAAAAACACCGATTCTGGAGTCGCCCGGTCGAAACTGGTTGAGACCGGGTGAGCCAGAATCGGTGTTTTTCTGTTCTCTTGGATTAATAATAGTGCTCAGTTTTTTTTTTATGGGAAGGGGGGGGGGGGGGGGTGAGGCACAGCTGTTCCAGACTTGACCTGCTCTTCTTGTCGTGTGGAGCGTTGTTACTGGAGTTTCTGGGGCTTGCTGTTTTGTCTGGCACTACTCAATGTATGTGCGATCTCGTCACGTACTTTATTGCATATTCACATGGACCTTGCTTGAGGTCAGGGCTTGTTGATCTGCTTTGGCAGAGTGGACACACAGGATCAGCTAATTTCCCCTGTGTCACCAGGTTGTTGTTTTTGTTCTTGAAGGTGAGAGGTCATACACAGACCTGAAGATGAAGCTGGTCCTACATGGGTGATGCGCCAGATTTCCATCCATCTGAGACGCCATTGGAGTACGCTTTCCCACGTAGTTCACTGCCCTTGTTTGCCTCACAGGATTTCTTCCGCAATCCTTTTGGCATTCTCTTCTTTCTTAAGTTCTTAAGTTATCACGTCTCTCCTTGCTTTCCTCCGATGCCTAAGAAAACTACTCAACTTTCTGTTGACTTCAGTCCTTGCCTGTTGGTAGGTACACGCCCTGTTAACTTTCTGTCGCCCCCAGTCCTGCCTGCAGGTAGGTATACGCCCTGTAAACTTCCTGTTGATCCCAGTCCCCGCTCTGGTAGGTACACATCCTGTTAACTTTCCGTTGACTTCAGTCCCTGCCTGCTGGTAGGTATATGCCCTGTTAACTTTCTGTTGATCCCTGTCCCTGTCTGCTGGTAGGTGTACCCCTTTTAACTTTCTGTCGCCCCCAGCCCCTGCCTGCTATTAGTATACGCCCTGTTATTTTCTGATCTTGAGGCACGTTCACTGTCCTCCAAAATGTCCATTTTCTGCCGATCTTGAGCTTGTGCTGGACTGATTTTATAACCATACCTCCCGAGTCCTTAGGCATGGTCAGTAACCTGGCAT
>CM031613.1:5103100-5110600 GCA_018398815.1 Conus ventricosus
CTGTTGGTAGCAACATGATGATAGTGGTTGTAGTAGGCCTATTAATGGGGGCAATAGTTACTACCACTGTTGGTAGCAATATGATGATAGTGGTTGTAGTAGGCCTATTAATGGTGGCAATAGATTACTACACTGTTGGTAGCAATATGATGATAGTGGTTGTAGTAGGCCTATTAATGGTGGCAATAGATTACTACCACTGTTGGTAGCAATATGATGATAGTGGTGGTAGTAGGCCTATTAATGGTGGCAATAGATTACTACCACTGTTGGTAGCAATATGATGATAGTGGTGGTAGTATTAACTGTGGCAATAGATTACTACCACTGTTGGTAGCAATATGATGATAGTGGTGGTAGTATTAACTGTGGCAATAGATTACTACCACTGTTGGTAGCAATATGATGATAGTGGTGGTAGTATTAACTGTGGCAATAGATTACTACCACTGTTGGTAGCAATATGATGATAGTGGTGGTAGTATTAACTGTGGCAATAGATTACTACCACTGTTGGTAGCAATATGTATGATAGTGGTGGTAGTATTAATTGTGGCAATAGATTACTACCACTGTTGGTAGCAATATGATGATAGTGGTGGTAGTATTAACTGTGGCAATAGATTACTACCACTGTTGGTAGCAATATGATGATAGTGGTGGTAGTATTAACTGTGGCAATAGATTACTACCACTGTTGGTAGCAATATGATGATAGTGGTGGTAGTATTAACTGTGGCAATAGATTACTACCAACTGTTGGTAGCAATATGATGATAGTGGTGGTAGTATTAACTGTGGCAATAGATTACTACCACTGTTGGTAGCAATATGATGATAGTGGTGGTAGTATTAACTGTGGCAATAGATTACTACCACTGTTGGTAGCAATATGATGATAGTGGTTGTAGTAGGCCTGTAACTGTGGCAATAGATTACTACCACTGTTGGTAGCAATATGATGATAGTGGTGGTAGTATTAACTGTGGCAATAGATTACTACCACTGTTGGTAGCAATATGATGATAGTGGTGGTAGTATTAATTGCATGGAGAAGAGAGGTAGGAAATGAGCACACGCATCATGTTGTTTTAATGTGATGTTGGGGTTTTTGAGTGTGTGTGTGGTATGTATTACTGAGGAATGTGGCTAATAGCATTTATATTCATGTTGTTATGAATATGATTGATAGGTATGTTGGCTTGTAATGTGAGATAGTCAATTTTAAAATGTTAGGTAGCAAGTTAGATAGTGGTGTGTATTACTGTGCAATAGATTATACCACTGTTGTGTGTTTGATGATGTGGTGGTAGTGTTAATGTGGCAATAGTTCTCCATGTGGTGTCATAGGGATATAGTGGTGGTAGTATTATGTGGGGGCGGGGCAAAGAAGTGTGTATACTGTGGAAAATTACTGATAGTGGTGTATTTTGAATCTTGGCAATAGATTTACGCATTGTTTGTGTAGCATATGTGATAGTGTGTAGTATTAACTGTGGTTGATTCGTCCTGGTATAGGAGCTGTGTGAATGATTACTTGGACAAAGGAAATGGAAGAGATGGTATGTCAACACCATGATTGTAGTTGCAAAAATAGTTGTGGCAATGATGATAATGATGATCATGATGATGCTGTGATAATGATGCTGATGCTGATGATAATGCTGCTGCTGCTGCTGCTGCTGCAGCTGCTGCTGTGATGATGATAATGACAGCACTACCATTACTACTACTACTACTAGAAATGGTAATGAAAGCAATATCAATAACAACAACAGCAATAATAATAATGATTAAAAATAATAATAATAACAATAATATAATAATAGTAATAGTTATTATAATAATTGCAATAACAACAGCAACAAGAATGAGAATAATAATGATGATAATGATGATAATAATGATAATGATAATGTAGTAATAATAGTAATGAGGGGGGAGAAGATTAAGGAAAAGGAAAAGAAAGAAAATACAGATTAAGGGAAAGATAAAATCTAAGAAGTACGTCAATAGCTGTTGTGATAATCATGATTACAATATTAAATTAATAATAGTAATGATAAAAGAAGATTGGAAAGATGGTAGGCTGGAATGTAAGAAATATACTAGTTCATGCTGAATATTAACAATGCTTGTAAATACAATAGTTGTAACAGCTTTGAAGTTGTAACAGCAGACACCATTATGATAATGTATCTTTATTAAATACTAGTATTGGTAGTAATAATGGTAATCCTGATAGCGATAATGGTGATAATAATAGTAATATTAATACTGATTAAGTAAGTAGAAATAATAACTTTTTTTATATGATAATGGTAATGATGATAGTACTGATGATAATGATTTGATGAAAAAAATAGAGATAGTGATAATGATAAAGTGCTATGGGTAATAATGATAGTAGACGGAAGGGAATAGAAATGATCAATGAGTAAAAGTCAACAATACTGTTAAAGCCGGGATTCGGAGGCGATGGCAGTAATGATAAGGACGACAGTAATGACAACAATAATGATACTACCAGTAATAAATATAGTAATATTGATAAGAGTATATACTGACTTCCATAAAAAACGCGAAAAATTGAAAGGCTATTTTTCGGGTGAAAAGGGGTGAATATACAATATTGAACCATTGTGGCAAGTTGTTGGGTCCAAGACTCACGTGCAGTGAAAAAATTGTGTGAGCAACACATCATTCCCCGGCACTGGAGGGTCAACAAAAAATGGCAAACTGGTTGCTGCATGTGAGGCACGTGCACACTATGCAGAGCAAAGTTAACCAGCTACAAGTACACGGGCATGCAGCCCTTATAAAGCCGCGCTACAAGGTTCAGGTAACGACTTGCCGTCTGAGCGCTACAGAGATGCCAAGACTACGAGCAGAGGAACGCAATCGTGCCCTAGGCCATCTCGAGGCCGGTGCGGATGCCAGGCAGGTCGCCAACATCTTTAACGTCCACATCTCAACCATCTATCGTCTGCAGCACTGCATGCGAGTCACTGGTACCACTGATGATCGTCCCCGGCCAGGCCGTCCTCGGGTCCCCCACACCAAGAGAGGATCGCCATCTTGTTCGAACCCATCTGTGGGACAGGCGGCAAACAGCCGCTAACACTGCTCGACAGGTGCCTGGGAATCTCCAGCAACGAATCAGCCTCAACACTGTGCGGCGGCGTCTTCAGCAGAACGGGCTGGCATGTAGGCGTCCTCACAGAGGTCCGGTACTGACACCAAGACACCGGCAGGACAGGCTGCAGTGGGCACAAGCCCGAATCAACTGGGGCAGGCAGTAGTGGGGACGCATACTGTTCTCAGATGAGAGCGGTTTTTGTATTGACATGGCTGACGGTCGTGCCAGAATATGGCGTCGACCTGGTGAACGCTATGCTGACTCCCATTTGGTAGAGCGGAACCCCTGGGAGGCCCGAACGTTATGATATGGGGTGCAATTGGCATTAACCACGCCATAGGACCAGTCATCTTTCAGAACATTGGTCCTGGTCACGGACAGGGTGTCAATGCACAGCGCTACATCAACCAGGTGCTCAGACCCCATGTCGTTCCTTTTTTGCGCTACACCCAAACTGGACATTCCAACAGGACAATGCAAGACCACCCACCGCCAGGGCCACCCAGCAATTTCTTCAGCATAACAACGTCAATGTGCTGCCCTGGCCAGCCCTCAGTCCCGATTTAAACCCAATAGAACATTTTTGGGATGAACTTGGCAGACGGTTGGACCTCCTGCGTCCACGACCAGCAACAGCGGCTCAACTTCACCAGGCCATCGTCCATGTGTGGGCTGGTGTGCCAAGGGGACGCATCAACCACCTGGTCCACTCAATGAGCCGCAGGTGTCAAGCAGTTGTCAACGCAAATGGTGGCCACACACGGTATTAGGACTTCAAGGTAGTTTGTCAAGTGACCTTGGATTTTCCACACAAAAGACATATTGCTGATGACATTGTCACACATTACCGGTGTAATGAATCAAATCACGTTGAATTCTCGCTTCCACTCTGTACAATTGTGACCAATAAAATTCACCCCCAACCTTCAGCTTGTTTTGTTTTCGCGTTTTTTTATGGAAGTCAGTATAGTAGAAATGATCAGGGAGGAAGAGGTAAAGTGGACCACGTACCTAAACACACACACACACACCACACACACACACACACACACACACACACACACACACACACACACACACACACACCACACACACACACACACACACGGCCGGGCGGGCGGGCGCGCGTGCACACACACACACACACACACACACACACACACACACACACACACACACACACACACACACACACACACACACACACACACACACACACACACACACACACACACACACACACACACACACACACACACACACACACACACACACACACACACACACACACACACACACACGGGCGGGCGGGCTCATACACACACACACACACACACACACACACACACACACACACACACACACACACACACACACACACACACACACACACACAGACACACACACGGGCGGGCGGGCTCATGCACACACACACACACACACACACACACACACACACACACACACACACACACACACACTCACACACACACACACACACACACGCACGCACGCACGCACGCACGCACGCACGCACGCACGCACGCACGCACGCACGCACACACACACACACACACACACACACACACACACACACACACACGCGTGCGTGCGTGCGTGCTCTCACACACACACACACACACACACACACACACACACACACACACACACACACACACACACACACACACACACACACACACCACACACACACTTTTCGTTCTCTATCATTTTTTATTATCATTTTTTAAATTATCATATGTAAGTGCTACCACTACTTGTACTACTACTATTACTACCGCTGCTGGTGCTGGTTAATGATAATAGGACAAAAGTAATAATAAGCATAATGGTCGTGATGATAGTGATGGTAATGGCAACAACATTAGTGATGATGATGATGATGATGATGATGATGATGATGATGATGATGATGATGATGATGATGATGATGAATAAAATGATGATGATGATGCTAGTGTTACAATGATATTATGATAATGATAATGATAGTAATGATGGCATAAGAAATAATAGTAATAATAATAGTTGGTGGAAAGGAACAGAAACGATAAACAGTAAAAAGCTAACAGTAGTATTGGATAATAATAATAATGATAGTATGAATGGTAAAAGTAATACTAGTTGATGGATAGGAGTAGACATGGTCAATGAGTGAAAAGCTAATAGTACTATTTGAACCTGGAAGGCGGGTGGGATTGATAGTAATGATAACGATGATAATGATGACAGTAGTGATGATAGTAATAACGGAAACTGTTGTGATAATAATGATAATGATATTAATGACAATGATAATAACAATGATAATAATGAAAATAACAATAATTATGATGATGATGATGATGATGATGATGATAAAATTAGTGGGTGGAAAGGAATAGAAATGATGAGTGAGTAAAAGGCTAAATTTGTTATTGGAACAGCAAAAAAATAAGGGGGGGGGGGGGGATGGTTGAGATCATAATTATACCTACACACACATGCGCACGCGCACGCGCGCATCCACAGGAAAGAGGGAAGGGAAATAATGTTAAAGAGATAGTACATGTAACTGAAAGAAAAGCAGATGAAGAAAAGGGAATGGCCAGGGATGATATAGCAGACAGAGAGTGTATAGTGAGGGGGGGGGGGGGGGGGGGGGAGGGGAGAGGGGGATGACCTAAACTTAAATATGAAATTAATAGTGAGAAGTTTGGTAGTATGTCGGTGGAGGGTACCGCAGGCTGGTGTTGTTGTGGCCGATAAGATTCATGCAACTTTTGGATGCTGATGGCATGTGGATGGAGGGTCCCCTGGCAATAAGGTACGACTCCTGCATTGCGTGCTCAAAGTTAATTGTCACTCTGTGATTGCTAAAGTGCCAGGACTTTGAAAAGGCTGATGTTGTGTTGGGGGTGGTTGAAATGTAGAGCAACTGGTTTGGGCTGATGGTGGCGGATGTCAGACAGGTGTTCAGAGATGTGCGTCTCACACTTGCAGAATAGTTTGTCTGTATAAACCTTACCACGGAGCTGCGGTGGACAGCGTACATAATGTAGTGGCTTTGACTGGAGTATGTGCGTTTAATTGTGGATGAGCCTTTGGGGCCATGCAGTATGGTGTCTGGTTTGACGGAAGGGCAGATTTTGCATTTAGGTTTTGAATAGGGGAAAGAATTGGGTGATTTAAGTGCTTGGATTTTGTTCGGTTTGGAGAGCCCAAGTAAGTCTTTGAGGTTTTGTCACGTCTGAAAGAGATAATCGATATGGCCTCAAAGGGAGTTTTGTGATTTTCAACTATGAACCAGTTTCAAAATGAGGTGAATGGAGGTTGAAATTGAAACAAAATTTAAAACAATTTAATCTTAAAACGAAAAAAAACCCAACACCTGTATCTGCCAGATAGCACAGACAAGCAAATTACAAGATAAAGCACGACGCGTTTCGTCCTCTCAGATCTTCTTCAAGCAAGAGAAAGAACATTCAAGACAATGAAACTAAAGAACGAGCAATCACATATCTTCTCGAATTTGGCGAAAGATGGGCCTTGAATGAGAAAAGACCGTTTGGAAGGAGACAGTTTTCGTTTTCATTGTCCTCAATGTGGTTTGTCTTGCCTGAAGAAGACCTAAGGGGTCGAAACGCGTTGTGTGTTGGCTGGTAATGTGTTTGTCCCTGTTATCTAGCAGATATACTATAATTTTGTTGTTGTTGAAAATTACTATGTGTCAGTTGGCGTCAGGATCCTGATGATGGGAAGAGTGTGTGAATAGAAGAAGAGGCAGGTGGTGGGTCTGTCTGTCTCTTTTGGACGCTGGGTTTCCAAAGTGGATGTTCTGGATATAGCTGTGGTGCGGCTGACAGCATCATTTATGATGGCACCACCTGTGGATACCCCAGTACCACCAACAAAAACCTCAAGACCTACTTGTGAGCTCCAAACTGAACGCTAATGTTCAGTAAAACATGTATGATTACATCGTGCTGTAGTTTTCGTTCTAAGTTCAAATTTGTAAGGAACCATGTGCGCATTCATTTTTCAGAGATAGATAGATAGATAGATAGATAGATACATAGATAGATAGATAGATAGATAGATAGATAGATAGATAGATAGATAGATAGATAGATAGATAGAGAGAGAGAGAGAGAGAGAAAGAGAGAGAGAGAGAGATTCATTGATCATTGATTCATTGATATTTTAATGTCAATAGCAGTACAGCCATCATGACATGGGGGCGTATTCACCCATGAAAATGATCTAAGACATGTATAGCGACTAACTTTAAACAACTATAACCATTTTATATATGTAGGTACAGCTTCATGTCATTATCCTACATACCTGCACACGTGCAT
>CM031613.1:5118100-5123100 GCA_018398815.1 Conus ventricosus
CAATTAATCTTTCTCGGAATACCCGAATAAAAACATTTATATCACCAACACCTTGGTTCATCCATACAAAACCGAAACCATGCGCATACAATTTCATCCGCACATTTGTCACCCAGTTTTTCTTTCCTCTATTATCCAAGTCTAACAACATTCTATACGCTTTGAGTGGCAATCTGTGATCCTCCATCTGAACAATTTTTAACAATATCGAACACATTTCACAACAGAATTCAAATACATGGGATATCTAGACGTTTCACCATATACCAAATCATTTGGCGTTTGCAACGATACCCCAGAAACTTCTTTAGAGCAAAAGATGGATTTTTCACAGTGCACAGCAGCAGCATCAAGGCCCCATATTTCAGCCCCGTACTGTATCACAGGTTGAATTTGGCAATCAAATAATTTCAAAAACAAAGTAAGGGAATCGTTATTTAGCAATGACAGTTTTTTCATAATACACAATAATGCACTTTTTGCCCTACTAGCTAAATCCTTGCAAGCAAAGGCAAAACTCAAACGCGTGGAGAAGTAGATTACCAAGATATTTATATACATTAACACAGGTATCAAAGATCCATTGTATGTCCATCTTTCTCTCGCCGCAAGATATCCTCCCTTCCTAAATACAATTATGTTGCTTTTTGCCATGTTGACTTTTAACTGTAATGAAGCAGCAACGCCTTGTAAATATTTAACTGAGTCTGTACCCAATCACTGTTTCTGATAACAAGACCACGTCATCAGCAAAGAGAAGAATGAAAATCTCTAGAACGTCATTTATAAAATTTGCACCGTGCCTTCCACGTTGTGTGATTTCCTGAGTCAGTTCATTAATAAATAAGGAAAACAAAACAGGGCTGCAAACATCACCATGTTTCACACCAGATGTATGTTAACGCTGCACCAGATCGCACTCTTGCCTTTACACCTTCATACATACTTAAAACACATTTATAAAGTTTCCCATGAATACCGTTTTTCAACAGCACAGGCCATAATAACGTCCTGTTAATGAATCAAAAGCCTTCTCAAAATTAATAAAGGCAACATATAATTTACGATTTAAACAAAACTGTTTTGGATAAATGCATCAATGTGAACATATGATCAACAGTAGTGTAGTTTTTCTTAAACCCGGCCTGGTATTCTCCTGTGATGTTATTTTCTTCTACCCATTCCTGTAATCGCCTGTTTAATAATAGCACTGTACAATTTACTGCAGACATTACACAAAGAAATACCTCTATAGTTATTTGGGTCATTTGCATCTCCTTTTTCATACAATGGAATAACAATGGATTCTGACCAAGACCTAGGATATATCCCATGATCAACAAGGAATTAAAGAATGTAACCAAAAAATCTAGAAATAAGTTTGATTCGCAAGCAGTTTTTAATATTTCACCTATAATTTCGTCTGGGCCAGCAGCTTTCCGATGTTTTAACTTTCTGAGAACTACTAAACTTCTTCTTTAGAAATGGGACGGTTTAGATTGTCATCACCATATTCAGAGTCATTTACGTAAATTTCATTAACCAAGCCACACTAGAGTCAGCGCTTCCTTCGAGCAAATCCCTAAAATGATGAAACAATGTTTCAAGACTTGTATCATTTAAGGGTTGACTTCTTTTTCCTGAAATTTAGTGAACACAATCCAAAAACCCTTCTGACTGTTTACAGATTGGAGTAGTTCTGTCAACAAAGCATCGTTATATTGTTTTTCCTTTCTCTTTAACAGATGTTTATATTCTCGCCTTGCTTTGCAGTAAGACTCACGAGACGGCTGGGATAAAGAACGTCGAAATCTATTTAATAAGTTACGAGCATTTCTTTTTACTAACTAGGCATTCCGTATCATACCAGTCATCTTCTTTTGAAATATTTTCCCACACTAATCTCTTTCTTCATACATTCTGCGGCCTCTTTCACACAACAATTGAAAACATTTAGTGCTTCCTCGATGTTAGTATCAACCAACCTTACAGCTTCTTGCATACGAAACTTGCATTTCGTTAGAAAGAATTAAATTTTTTTAGCAAATCAACATGATCTTCATTCCATACAAATTTTTCAACTGTAAAGCGCCTGTGGTTAATTTGAGAAGAGTCGTAATTCTGACACAGGCTAGTGATATAAATTCTAAAGGCATGTGGTCTGATTCAATTTTCTCAGACACATACAACTCGCAACTACCTAAAACAATGGGAAACAAATCAAAAGACATCAAAAAATAATCATTCACACTGCTACCGCTGTCAGATATGTATGTGTAGCGACCTTCAAGATCGCCCTTACACACACCATTTAGAAAGCACAGTTTTAAAGCAGTACACATATTGAGCAGTAATTTTCCATAATTATTCAAAACAGAATGCTCAGAACATCGAACAGGCAGTGGTCCACTTTTATACTGATTATCATATTCAGACTCATTTTCCTCAAAAAACACAAGAAAATTCGACACTCTGCTATTCAAGTCACCACCCACTATTACAAAAACGTCATCTTTAAACAAAAGTAAACAATCACACAAAAATTCTTCCAGCAAAGAGACTCCATTTTCCCTGTCAAAATACGAATAATACGGCGAGCCTTCCGGGGGAATATACGCACACACATACATGACATGTTTTATTGTGCCGAACAAGGCCTTATCATGATAAAAGCAAGGAATAAATCCGATACTACATCGACTACTTTCAAAAAAGGACAGAGTTCATTTTTCACGAGGCATGCCAGTCCACCGGAACGCCTGCCACGTGCAGTGAACTTTAATGCTGGCTTACAGTAGACCGTGTAGCCAGAGAACACAGGCGATTGAAAAACTTCAACAAACGTTTCGACAAAACATACAAAGTCAAAACCAGAAACATAACAAATAAAATCGTTACTACACATTTTGGTAAGCAATCCGTTAATATTCCAATGAAGAAACGAAAATTTTCTTACTTTATTACAAACATCAGAATTATACGATTTTTCATTTTCATGGATATGGTCATAAATTGTACATCTGTGGATGACACATCAACATCTGTGTTATTTGCACACCCAGCTAGCAGTGGTATTTCTGAGTTCTCCTCGCAACGCACAACCTGACAGTCAATTTCACGTGGCTGAGATTTACAGCACACGGTGGACACAACCGGTGTTGGCTTGCTGGTAGTTCCCTTTACAAACACGGACACATCACTAGGCACATTTGTGGACCGGCCGAGTCCCTATCTTATTTCCACCAGTCTGTCTTCCGCGCCCAACGTGTACCGCTTGCCGTCGATCAGGAGGTAATTGAAAATTAAACTAGCACGTTTACCGTCACTTCTTGCTTTTTTCAGGTGCGGAGTCAACTTCTTCCTAAGGTCACGCACTCTGGTGGAGAAATCCTCGCCAATGAAAACGTCACTTCCTTTCAGTTTGCGTTTCGCTTTAAGAACGTTAATTTTTTGTTTGTAGAATACGCATCGCGCAATCATGGGAGAATCCGGCTGGTTGCTCAGTCTGTGGACCCTATCAAACTGAACCTCTTCAGACAATTCTAATTTATCTGTGATCAAGTCCCTAGCACATTTTCGCAGTCCGCAGAGGTCTCATTTTCTGCCCGAGGCAATCCATAGAAGATGAGATTGTTTCTTTTGGATCTCCCTTTGAGGTCGTCAGTCTTCTTTCTAGATCTTCCATTTCCTTGTAAGGTCCTGGTTTTCCTTCCGCAGATTGCTGACTTCATCCCGTAACCCCCGCACCTCCCCCTGCATGGCAGCATAGCCCTCCCGTAGGGCGTGCATGTCCTGCTTCACGGCGTCAAGCTTCCCGTCAAATTTTCTCTCCATGGAGTTCAGCTTGCTCATGACGTCGTGAAGCGACAAGTCTGTGAGAGGAGAGAGAGAATGAGAGAGAGAGAAAGAGAGAGAGAGAGAAGGAAGAGAGAGAGAGAGAGAGGAGGGAGGAGAGAGAGAGAGAGAGAGAGAGGAGAGAGAGAATGAGAGAGAGAGAAAGAAAGAGAGAGAGAGGAGAGAGAGAATGAGAGAGAGAGAAAGAGAGAGAGAGAGAGAAAAGAAAAGAAAAGAGAGGAGAGAGGAGAGAGAGAGATGAGAGAGAGGAGAGAGAGAGAGAGAGGAGAGAGAGATTTCCCCCTTCACTTTATCTACCACCTCCCGTCTTCCCTTGCAGATGAGAAATGAAACAAGAGTGGGGTCACTAGCAGTAAGGTGATGAGGCTTCATGAGAGAGGGAGGGAGCTAGAAGTGAGGGAAGAGGGCTGGAATAGCTCAGTTGGTAGAGCGCTGGACTCCTAATCCAAGGGTTGTGGGTTCGAATCTCCGCCGGGCCGTTTCGGTACAGGGAAATTTTCCCCTCGGAGTTAACCTTAGTTCTGACTCCATTTCCCATACAGTCCTTAGAATGAGACTAAATCGAGGTTCCGTGTGTGAACGCACGCGTAACGTATTGCACACACGTAAAATCCCATCACCAACTTTCGGAAGAGAAGGCCAGTTTGGCCGTTGGTATGGATTTCACGTTACACATGGCATGCACCTTCCCCGAAGATGGAGTATGGCTGCCTTAATGGTGGGATTAAAAACGGTCATACACAGAAAACTTCACTCCCTTTGTTGGGTAGATGGATTAATACCTGCCTGTCCATATAGGGAGTGTCCACAGGAGTATCAGCCCGCAGACGCAGCAGATGAAGAAGAAGTGAAGAAAAAGTAGAAGGGGAAAATAACGAATGAGGAGAATTTCGCACAAGTTTTCTTCATCCTAATCTGCATGCATCAATTCACTTCTATTGACAAAAACCAACTCCAAAGAAACATTTCACGCAGGACATGTTATTCACGACGTCAAAAGGACGAACCGCAGCCACCTCACTTTGACCCTCGTATTGGGACAGGCAATCTCAGGTCGATGATGCTGACAGTGATGATGACAATAACGAGGATGTTTCTGAAGCGTTTTTTGACGTAAGAGATAAGAGCCTGACTGAGCAGAAAGA
>CM031613.1:5125600-5133100 GCA_018398815.1 Conus ventricosus
CGATATTTTCCAATGAAATATGCTTTTTGTACTTTCAGCGATGGAATAACAAATGCTGATCCGGCCTCTTTGTTACTCGTCAACGATCCATCTGTGTACACCTTAAGATGGTTGGAATATCTGTCTTGCATTTGCATCTTTGTTAAATATGACAAGATGTAAGGCTGATTTGCTTTCTTTGTATCAGTGTAATCAAGATCAAACTTCGCCCTCTTTCTTTCCCACGTTGGAATGGGATCTATAAGGGACGTTTTTGACAAAGACTTAACATCTATATTACTTTTCTTAAACAAATCAGCAGTGTATGAACTGATAGTGCACAGAGAGGCATATTTTTTGCTCTTTTTGGATAATCACTCTCTGGGTTCATAGATATTTCCGTTTCATTTACACCTTCCATGGTTGAACATTTCATGAATATTTTGCAAGTGATAGATTCCTATATTCATTTAAAGGTAAAAACGTCTATTTCTCTGTATGTCCTCAAAGTGGAGGCATATACCGGAACTCCTAGGCATAATTTGAAGGCTTTGCTATCCACACTTTGTAGTTTTTGTAACAAATATTTAGGTGCGCTAAAGAAAGCCTCTTGGGCGTATGATAATTTAGAACGAATTAATGCCAAAGCCAAGAGTTTTAATGTTTTTCCATCTTGGCAACAGCTTTGCTTGCTCAAAATTTTCAGAAAATTTAAAGTTTTTCTTGCCCTGTTTAAAAGGTAATCAACACGGATATTCCATGTGAGTTTCGATGTGAAATGGACACCTAAGAATTTAATTAAGTGTACGTATGTAAGTGTTATCCCATCCAGCTTAAAAGATGGTAAATCAGAGGGATCATCCCCATTGTTGAATAAGCCATATGAGTTTTTTCATGGGAAAGCTTTAGACCATTTATAACAAGTATTTGCTAAGGTTATCAAGCTCTGCCTGATAAAGTTTTCTGTGGTAATTTATTGCTCTTTTGGGTGTGCTTTTTCTCATACTAGTATTTATCCACATACACAGATCATCGGCATATTGTACAACTGCAGCATTTTTAGTTACATGTTTTGGAAGATCATACAGCAAAATATTAAATAGCATTGGAGATATTACAGAACATTGAGGAATACCCATATCCAATGGTTTAAAACTGGAGTATGTGTTTTGTACTCTGACCTGTAAACTTCTTTGTGTTAGAAATTCTTTAATATAACTGTAAAAATTACCTGAATCCCAATCGCCTTCAATTTGTATAACAATCTAGCATGCCATACACTATCAAAGCTTTTCTAATATCAAAGAATGTAGCCAGAACACTCTTCCGTCTGGCAAACTGATATTTGATTTGAGTTGTTAACTTTACGATATGATCAGTGGTAGATCTTCCCTTTATAAAGCTGCTTGATTATGTGTGTGTATGTGCATGTGTGTGTGTGTGTATGTGTATGTGTGTGTGTGTGTGTGTGTGTGTGTGTGTGTGTGTGTGTGTGTGTGTGTGTGTGTGTTGTGTGTGTATGTGTGTGTGTATGTGTGTGTGTGTGTGTGTGTGTGTGTGTGTGTGTGTGTGTGTGTGTGTGGTGTGTGTGTGTGTGTGTGTGTGTGTGTGTGTACGTGGTGTGTGTGTGTGTGTGTGTGTGTGTGTGTGTGTTTGCGCGTTGCGTGCGTGCGTGCGTGCGTGCGTGCTTCGTGTGTGTGTGGTGCGCTGCGTGCGTGCTGCGTGAGTGCGGCACGCGCGTTGTGTGTTTGTGTGTGTGTGTGTGTGAGTGTGTTGTGTGTGTGTGTGTTGTGTTTGTGTGGTGCGCGTCAATGCATGAGATGTGTTGTTTATGGAAAGTTGGCCAGCGCATATATTACAATCATCAACGACCACAAATGGCACTCTCTCTCTCTTCTCTCTCTCTTCTCTCTCTCTCTCTTCTCATCTCTCTCTCTCTCTCTCTCATCCTCTCTTCGCTGTCTCGAGCTCGTCTCTTCTTTCTCTCTTCTCTCTCTCTCGCTCAATCTCTTCGCTCAATCTCGCTCTCTCTCTCGCTCTCGCTCTCTCTCTCTCACTCTCTCTCTCACTCTCTCTCTCACTCTCTCTCTCTCACTCTCTCTCCTCTCTCTCTCTCTCTCTCTCTCTCTCTCTCTCTCTCTCTCTCTCTCTCTCTCTTTCTCTCTCTCGTCTGTAAAAAGAAACGGCAACCTGACAAAAGGGAATGTGAGGAGCCAGACCACTGCAGGGTGCACGTGAGGAGACAGGAGGAGTGGGAGTGGCTCTGGGCGGGCCAGCCTGCAGCGTTACATCACGCAATGCCACAATCCCACAATTTGTCGTAACATTGCGACAAAACGTAATCGGGCTACGTTCCATTTCTCCCACCCAATTTCATTGAACCTGTTTCAGTAGATTTCAAGTTGTGTTGATTACTGGCAGACAAACGAGGAGACCTGATTGCCGCCGTGGCGAAGTGGTTAGCGTCGCGGACTCCTGGCTGGGAGGTCGTGGGTTCCAATCCCATAAAAGCCATGGGGGGTTTTTTGCCCTGACGGTCCTACCCAAGTTGAGTTTGTGCGGACTCATTGGGAAACGGGGGCCACACATCGAGTTTCATCCACTTATTGGATGCGTTTCTGGGGTGTTGCTAAAATTTTCCCTGACCACGGGCAGGGCTGTTCTCTCGGCCTGGTTGACCCCGGGAAAATTTATTATAAAAGGAAACGTAGTACAGCCCGTCATGTAGTCCAGACCGAAATGGAAATCCGTAGCATCTTTTTTTAAATCACCCTCATTCTATCGATCAGCAAAAAAAAAGAAAGGAGCCGGGTTGAAGATATGAGCCCTTGGCGAAATCATTTAGGGATTGACATCAGTTATTTAATGACTAAAAGAGAGGAAAAATAGGGGGGGGAAAGAAAAAAGGGGGGGGGGGGGGGGGGGCCCCCCCCCCCCCCCCCCCCCCCCCAAAAAAAGGAAGGGGGAAAAGAAAAAAAGGAAAAATTTTATTTTTTGTTTTTTTAAAACCCTATCGCGTTTTTGTTTGTGTTAAAATAAAATTTTGTGTTTTCTGTGGGTGGAGAGAGGGGAAAGGAGAAAAGGGGAGAGAGGAAGGAGGAGAGGAAAAGAGAGGAGAGAGAGGAGGAGAGGGGGAGTGGTGGCACCATCCTAAGAACATTGTTGTAAGCCATGTTTTCAGACATTGAATACGCTGCTTCATTTTCGCCCCTCTTTTTAGAAAGGGGGTTTTGGGGGGTGACGATCCCGAGGTGATGATGACAATTCTTTTTTTTGCTACGCAGGCAAAACCCTCCCCCCGGTCACCCCCTGTATAGACAGGGGGGTTTTAACCCAAACTACCCAAAAAAGGAAGGGGGTTGTTGTGTAGGGGGGCCCAATTTTTTTATCCCGCCTTTAAAGGGGCGCCTACCCCAACTTCGGGGAAAAAAGGACGATGACCCCCCTGAAGGGGGTTTTCTTTTACGAAAGAGGAAAGAGCCTGAATGGCGAGGCAAGAGCCCGCTGAGCAGAGGCAGAGCCTGACGAAGAGGCAAAGGGCTGTCTGAGCAGAGGGGAAGCCCTGACTGAAGAGGCAAGAGGCCCAAATGAGCAGAAAAAAGAAAAGATGGAAGAATGGATGGGGGGAGGGTGGCTATGGAAGAATGGTGGGGGGGGGTGGCTATGGGAGGGAATTTTATAGGGGAGGGGGGGTGGTAAAAGGGAGAAAGGTTGGGGGGGTGGGTATAGAAATTGATGGGGGGGGTGGGTATATGGAGAATGGTTTTGGGGGAGGGTGGCTATGGGGGGAATGGGTAGGGAGGGGTCTATATGGAGAATGGATGGAGAGGGGGGTTTGGGAGAATGGACGGGGAAGGGTGGGTATGGGAGAAGGGCGGGGAGAGGGTTTGGGATGGGGAATGGATAGGGAGAGGGTGTAATGGGAGAATGGTAGAGGGGGTAATGGGGATGGATGGGAAGGGTGGTATGGGAGAATGGTAGGGAAGGGGGCAAAAGGGGGGGAAAGGAAGGGAGGGTGGGGTTAAGGGGGGAATGGATAGGGGGAGGGGGGTATGGGAGAATGGTAGGGGGAGGGGGGTAATGGGGGGAAGGATAGGGAGGGGTGGGAAGGGGAAAAGGACGGGGAGGGGGGCTATGGGAAAAATGGATAGGGAGAGGGTGGTAATGGGAGAAAGGATAGGGGGAGGGTGGTAATGGGAGAATGGATGGGGGGAGGTGGTATGGGGGGAAAAGGATAGGGAGAGGGGGTATGGGAAAGGAGGGGAAGGGGGGTAGGGGGGAATGGGTAGGGAAAGGGGGCTATGGGGAATGGGTAGGAGAGGGGGCTATGGGGGAAAAGGGTAGGGAGAGGGGGGCTTGGGGTTTTGGTTAGGGAGAGGGTGGGTTGGGGAGAAGGGGTAGGGGAGGGGGGGTATGGGATGCTGGGAAAAGAAAAAGGAAGGGAGGAAATGGGAAACCCTTCTCAAAAGCAGGGAGAGAGAGGAGAGGAGGGGAGGGGGGGGGGAAAAGGGAGAGAGGGAGGGAGGAGAGGAGAGAGGGAGGGGGGAGGGGGAAGGGAGAGGGGGAGGGAGAGAGAGAGAAGAGAGAGAAAGGAGGGGAAGAAGACAAAAGCCGAAAGAAAGACGCAGAGGAAGGAAAACAGAAGAGAGAGACGAAGAAGAAGAAACAGCAGACAGCAGCAGAAAAGAGCCGAAAAGGGTTTTGGGGGGACGGGAAAAGAGTTTTTTTCCCGAACGAGGGCCCTGGTGGTTGGGGGGTGGGGGGATGGGTGTTGGTGGGGGGGGTTGTGGTGTGGGGTGGGGGTGTGGGGGGGTGGGGGGGTGGGGGGGTGGGGGGGGGGTTGGGTGGGCGGGGGGGTTGGGCCAATAAATGAATACCAAAGAAAATAAAAACACCAACAAAAAAAACCAAAAACCAAAAACAAAAAAACACAAAACAACAAAAAACATCAACTCCAATTTTCCCCCTTCTCTCCCCTTTTCCCCCCCCCCCCCCCCTTTTTTTTTTTTCCCTCCCCCCTTTTTTTTTTTTTTTTGAAAAAGAAACAAATTTAAAAGAGAAAGGGGAGGAAATTTTAGAGGGGTGAAGTGAAAAAGGAGCCAGAAGCGGGTGACGGAAGAATGGGAGGAGGATCTGGGGTGCAGGAAGGGAAAGGGGGGACCAATAGGGGGCACGGAAGAAAAGAGGGAAATAGAGGGTGACCCGGGGGAATGGGGGGAGAGAATAGAGGGTGAGGAAGAAGAGAGGAAGACTAGCAGGGTGGTAAAATGGGGAGAGACTCGAGGGTGAGTGAAGGGAAGGGAGGAGCCGAAATTGCAGGGTGAGTGAAGAGAGAGGGGGAGACTATGGGTGCAGGGAAAAATGGGAGGGGGATCTGCAGGGGACGTTGAAAAATGAAGGGGGGGATATGGGGTACGGAAGGGGGGGGGAAGACTAGAGGGGGAAGAAAGAGAGGGATACGCAGGGAGGAAGGGGTGGAGGGCCAGGGCTGGGGGCACGGAAGGAAAAGGGGGGGGGGCCGAATGGGGTGGGAAGAAAGGGGGAGTTGGGGGGTGAAGGAAAGGGGAGCCGATCGAAAGGGTGCAGTAAGGATGGGGGGAGGGGACGGGGGCCCGGAGGAAGGGGGAGAATAATGCAGGGCAGGGGGAAGAAGGGGGAGCCCAGAAGAGGGTGGGAAGAATGGGAGGAGGAAAAACAGGGGTGCAGGAAGGGAAAGGGGGGGGAGACTACTGAGGGGGAAATGAAGGAATGGGAGAGAGAACTGGGGGCAGTGAAGGGGGGGGGAGGACCAGATATGGGAGGGTGAGGAAGAAGAGAGGGGACTAAAGAGGGGGATGAAGAAGGGAGAGAATAGGGGACGGGGAAAAATGAGGGGGAGAGCTACTGAGGGGCAGTGAAGGAAAGGAGAGCCGAAGTTGGGGTGGGAAAAGGAGAGCCGATATGAGGGTTTGAAGGAATGGGGGGGGGAGCAGAAATTCGAGGGTGGGGGAAGGGGGGAAGAAGAGGAGGTAAGAGGGGGACGTGAAGGTTTGGGGTTTCTCATGCAAATGGAAGAGAAAAGGCACACACATTATACAATTATACAATCCTATGCGTCATGCTTGAAATAAGATCAAATATATGTACACGTCAAAACAAGACTGGTGAAGATATAACTGTCGAAGAATGATGCCTTGCCTTGCCTTGCGCCCTTAACTCCTCATGGAGTCGTAGGGGCGCCGCCTTGATGCGCTGTACACCACTTTCCTCCATCTGTTCCGGTCATGAGCGAGAGCCTGCATAGAATGATATCAACACTTCAAAGCTGTGATTAAAAAAGAGTGACTCATTGTTAACTACCGTGCTGCTTTACGACGATGTGGTCGACGAACTAAATATTCCGATTATCGAGGAAGATGATGGAAAGACTATGGCTGCAACGGAAATATTCAAAGCTTCAGATTTGAAGTCAGTCTCAATTTTTTTTTTGTTTGACTCGTCTGTTCGATGAACATAAAAATGCAGAAATGTTGAATTTTCAGAAGAGGTTTCACGGGCATTAGTTATGCCCAGCTTTGAAAACCGGTGATACAGATCTGCCCGATAATCACTGAGGAATTACCTTGTAAAGTGGTATGATGAGTAAAGTCAGTATCAGGGCAAGAGAAAAATTCTTCCAAAACGGATGGGGTATAAGAAGGTCATTGAGGGGTAGGCAAATCTCAGAAAATCATATTCAGCGATAGATAGAGATCATATTTATGCATTAGCTTTTATCAGCGAGAAAAAAAAAATTCACTGAACTGAAGGTGAAACCCTGTACGGTCGTTCCTAGACTTGAAAAAGGCTTTCAATTCAATCCATTGTGTTTCTAATTCTGCAATCCTTGTGATATATGGCCTGCCCACACTTTGAACTTCGTGGTTGATCGGTGATAGCCTGTGTTCGTTTCAAAGATAATGACCAACAGTGGGAGAGCTTAATTTATCACTGATCTAAAGTTTCAAGTCACATTTCATGATTGAACCGTATGTTGATGATACCTGGATGAAACATTTCAGAAATATGATCACCAAAAAGAGAATATATGTACTCCAGCAAAGCGGGATCATGCAACAGGTTTATTGTACATTTTTGTGTGTGGTTTATTTCTGTTTAAAAATGGAGTAGATCCTGAAATTGATTTCGTTTGTAGCTGTCTTTCAACCACTTCCCGTGGCATAAAATCTGATTGATAATAACTTATTTACTGATTGAATTCAGTAGTAAATGTACTGTAGTAAAATCTGTGCAACATATTGCTCAGTTTGTGCATTATAACTATGAACAGAGGAACATACTGATTTAGCTCATAATCAGTAAATGTACTGAAGTAAAATCCGTGCAACATATTGCTCAGTTTGTGCATTATGATATTGAACAGAGGAACATACTGATTTAGCCTATCAGCTAAATTAATACGGGCAGCGAGCTGGAATCGAAAGTGCACCAGAATATGAGGAATGAGAGAGGGGTAGGAGGGCGAAGGAGAGGGGGGGAGCA
>CM031613.1:5140600-5143100 GCA_018398815.1 Conus ventricosus
AAAGCCTGTATGTAGAGACCTTCTAGTAAAGCCTGTACTAGAGACCTTTCTAGTAAAGCCTGTACGTAGAGACCTTCCTAGTAAAGCTGTACGTAGAGACCTTTCTAGCAAAGCCTGTATGTAGAGACCTTTCTAGTAAAGCCTGTACGTAGAGACCTTTTAGTAAACATATATGTAGAGACCTTTCTAGTAAAGCCTGTATGTAGAGACCTTTCTTGTAGAGCATGTATGTAGAGACCTTTCTAGTAAACCCTGCATGTAGAGAGCTTTCTTGTAGAGCCTGTATGTAGAGACCTTTCTAGTAACGCCCGCATGTAGAGACCTTTCTAGTAAAGCCCGTATGTATAAACCTTTCTAGTAACGCCTGTATGTAGAGACCTTTCTAGTAAAGCCTGTATGTAGATACCTTTCTAGTAAGCCTGTATGTAGAGACCTTTCTAGTAAAGCCTGTATGTAGGGACCTTTCTAGTAAATCCTGTATGTAGAGACCTTTCTAGTAAAGCAAATACATAGAGACCTTTCTAGTAAAGCCTGTACGTAGAGACCTTCCTAGTAAAGCTTGTACGTAGAGACCTTTCTAATAAAGCCTGTATGTAGAGACCTTTCTAGTAAAGCCTGTACGTAGAGACCTTTCTCGTAAAGGCTGTACGTAGAAACCTTTCTAGTAACGCCTGTATGTAGAGTCCTTTCTTGTAGAGCCTGTATGTAGAGACCTTTCTAGTAAAGCCTGTATGTAGAGACCTTTCTGGTAGAGCCTGTATGTAGAGACCTTTCTTGTAGAGCCTGCATGTAGACACCTTTCTAGTAAAGCCTGCATGTAGAGACCTTTCTAGTAACGTCTGCATGTAGAGACCTTTCTAGTAGAGCCTGTATGTAGAGACCTTTCTAGTAAAGCCTGTATGTAGAGACCTTTCTAGTAAAGCCTGTATGTAGAGACCTTTCTAGTAAAGCAAATACATAGAGACCTTTCTAGTAAAGCCTGTATATGTAGAGACCTTTCTAGTAAAGCCTGTACGTATAGAGACCTTTCTAGTAAAGCCTGTGTGTACAGACCTTTCTTGTAGAGCCTGTATGTAGAGACCTTTCTAGTAAAGCCTGTACGTAGAGACCTTTATAGTAAAGCCTGTACGTAGAGACCTTTCTAGTAAACATATATGTAGAGACCTTTCTTGTAGAGCCTGTATGTAGAGACCTTTCTAGTAAAGCCTGTATGTAGAGACCTTTCTAGTAAAGCCTGTATGTAGAGACCTTTCTTGTAGAGCCTGTATGTAGACACCTTTCTAGTAAAGCCTGCATGTAGAGACCTTTCTAGTAACGCCTGCATGTAGAGACCTTTCTAGTACAGCCTGTATGTAGAGACCTTTCTAGTAAAGCCTTACGTAGAGACCTTTCTAGTAAAGCCTGATGTAGAGACCTTCTAGTAAAGCCTGTATGTGGAGACCTTTCTAGTAAAGCCTGCATGTAGAGACCTTTCTAGTAAAGCATGTATATAGAGACCTTTCTAGTAAAGCCTGCATATGAGACCTTTCTAGTAAAGCCTGTATATAGAGACCTTTCTAGAAAAGCCTGTATGTAGAGACCTTTCTAGTAGAGCTAGGAATGTGTCATCACGCGTTACAAAGAAATTCTTTGTATTGAATAAGTCCTCGAAAGTGTTTATGAAAATCTTTGATGTACAGATACAACCCATTGTGCAGTATGGTTCGGAGCTATGGGGTTTACATAAGAATGCTTTCTTTGCGAATCGGTTCATTTGACTGGGTGTAAACGTTTTGGGGTGCAGAACTTAGAACGCCACATGATGTAGCATACGGGGAAACGAATAGATATCCAATACATTCTACAGTCAAAAGTATCCGCTACTGGTTAAAGTTATTAAACATGAATAACGACAGATTACCACGAAAAGCGTATAATACGCTATTGATCTTGACTCAAGGGGCAAAAATAACTGGTTTTCAAATGTACGTACTTGTTTGTGTGAGCTGGGATTAGGATATGCATGGATATACTAAGGAGTAAGGGAAGAAAGTAAGTTTATCCAAACAGTTCGACAAAGATTGATCGACAGTAGATGGCAAACATGGGAAAGTCATATTCAATCAAGTAACAGATTTCATGTGTACAAAGTTTACAGTTCCTCACATTTAGTTAAGAATTACCTTTTGTTTGATATGAACAAGCATCTACGATTTACTTTCACTAGATTTAGATTTGGACTCTCTGCAATTAAGGTACTTGTTAATCGCTACAAAAACGTAAGTTATAATGATTTGCTCTGTACCTTTTGTAAAGAATCAGTCGAAGATAAAGGTGCATTTTGTTTTGCAGTGCCCTGATTACAGTGATCTCCCTTTGCAGGTAATACCTAGGACATTCTATAATCAATAAAAAGAGGGGGGGGGGGAGGGAGAGGGAGGGAGAGAGAGGAGAGGGAGAGAGAGGAGAGAGAGGGCGAGAGAGAGAGAGACACAGAGAGAGAGAGAGAGAGAGAGAGAGA
>CM031613.1:5150600-5180600 GCA_018398815.1 Conus ventricosus
GGGGGGAGGAGAGTGGGGAGGGGGACAAAAAGGGTGGGGGGGGGAGAGGAGAGGAGAGAGGAGACGAGAGAGAGGGAGATGAGAGGTGAGAGAGGGAGAGAGAGAGAGGAGGAGGTAGAGAGAGAGAGGAGAGAGAGAGAGAGAGATAATGTTAAGGAAATGCGACAGAGAGAGAGAAGGGATAAGGGCGGAAGTGAGTACATTTTGTATTACTTGCTTTTTGTTGTTTTTTTGGGCCTTTTGTTGTTTTGTTCTACCGTGGTTCAGCTTTTTGCTGGCTAGTTCGTTTCTATGAATAAGCTGTACTCAAGATTCTTTACTTTATGCTTGATAGTAATTTTGTTGTTAAAGTGAGTCTGTGCCTGTAAGCCGTGATAAAGAGTTGCACTAAATCGAAAGCTTGCGCAATGATGAGCGTTGTGGTCCTTGTTCATTCTCTACAAAAAAAATTTATAATCAAGCCTGTATGTTCGTGTTTAGCTTGTTGATGTCATCAGAAAATGAGGTGTGTTCGTGTTGAGTTCTTTATAGATATCAAAAGCTGGCCAAATAAGAGAAATACGTTGTGTCATGATTGTTTGCATGTTATATTCATAAGGACTCGTGATACTGTTGCCTTTATCATAATTTTTCAGTAACATTATTATCGCCCTGGTCATATGAGGCTAAGGCCTTAAATTAAAAAAAAAATCTTTGAATTGAGTCCTCTCTTTACTGAGCGCGCGCGCGTGGGGTGTGAGCATGTGTGTGTGTGTGTGGGTGTGTGTGGGTGGGGTTCGCGCGGCAGGAAGGGAGCTCCCACATGTATGCTGGTAGGTAGGTAGGTAGGTAGGTGAAGTAGTAATGTATGTAGGTTCCCTGTCTCTCTCTTCTCTCGTCTCGCTGATCTCTCTCTCGCGGCATTTGAATTTAAAACGGATTCGAAGCATCGTGAAGGGGTTGTGTGGGTGGGTTGTGGAAAGGGGGCGGGCGCGCGCGCAGCGCGCGCGCGCGCGGCGGCGTGTGTGTTGTGTGTGGGTGTCGTGTGCGCGTGGTATAGTATCGCCTTAAGGGTTGAGATAGATATGGAGTTTGTAATGCGCGACCGCCGCGGGGTGCGCTGTTCGACAGAGAAGGCGGGCACAGAGAAAAAGGTGCAGGTGGAGGATTGAGTAGGAGGAGGGAGTATGGAGGAGGTGGAGGAGGATGTAGAAGGTATGAGGAGTCGTGTTTAGGAGTGACGTAGCGCCAGACTGCAGTGGGATTGCCGGGTGCGGGGCGCACATGTGCATCCTGGTGGGACCAATTATAACGAATGCGAAGATCGGAATATTCGCTCGCGCGCGCTCGATCGACGCGCGCGCGCGCGGCGCGCGCGCGCGCGCGCGGCGTCGCGCGCGCGAGGGAGGGCTCAGTGCTGCGGGCGCGCGCGCGCGCGCGCTCGCGCGCGCGCAGCTCCGCGCCGCGCGCGTGCGCTGCTCGCGCGCGCCGCTCGCTCGCGCGCGGGTGTGGCGCTGCCCCGTTGGGGGTGTCGGGGGCTGTGGCTGGCGCCGCCGCCTGCTAGGCGAGTCGGGCGGGCGTGGGCGCGGGCGGTCGACTCTTCCCTCGCTCGCGCGCGTGGCTCGCTCTCGCGCTCTGCGCGCTCGCCCGCCTGCGCTGCTCTCGTTCCGGCTCTTCTTCCCGCCCTCGCTCCCTCCCCCAACCCCCCCCCCCCCCCACCCCTCTCAGCGCGGTAGGTTCTGGAGGTTGAGCTGGGGGTTTTCGGGCGTTGTTCGTTCCTCGCGTCTTCGTCGCCTTGATGTTGGCATAATTCATTACGGGATAAGGATTCAGCAAATACGTGTCTTTCAAGCGAGTCTGGGCCAGTGGCGGCGGTGCAAGGAGGGTGTTCAGATTGCATCGTCATGGCGAGAGATGAGGGGCGCCAGCCGGCCCCTCGCGCCCCGCCCACACCACCCCCACCCCACCCCACCCACCCCACTGTGTCCCCCACACCGACGACCCCTGCCTCCGTGATGCCCCCCCCCCCCCCCCCCGTCCCCTTGGGAGTGTAGGGGGAGGGGAAGTGTATGTTAGTTGGTTTGCGGTCCGATCCTCAGCCCGGGCCAAGTCTGACCGGCGACGCTGGCGCTCGGCCGCCGCGCGGCCGACCGCCCGCATCGGTAGGGGCGTCGGGCGGTCTTTGGTCTGGTCGTCTGGCTCTGTCGCGTGGGCTGGCTAAGCTGTAATCGGGGCGGGCATGGCGGCTCGCGGAGGTGTCCTTAATCACGCTCAAGCTCTCTCGCCTCATCCCCCCCCCCCCGCGCTCTCCTCTCTCTCTCTCTCGCTCTTCTCTCTCTCTCTCCCACCCCCCTCTCTCTCTCTCTTCTCCCTCTCTCTCCCCTCCCTCTTCTCTTTTCCTTTTTCCTCCTTCTCGTTTCTCTCCGCTCGCTCTAGTTCTTCTCTCTCACTTCGTTTCATTGTCTATCTTTTTTCTCTGTCTCCTCCACAGTGTGGGTTTTCTGCGCACGGGTTTCACTCGATTATTTTTCTCCTGTTCGACTGCAGAGGTAGTTGGGTTTTGTTTGTTTGTTTGTTTGTTTTTTGTTTTGTTTTTTTTTTTTCTCTTTTCTAGCACTGTGTTTACTCTGTCCAGTCTTTGTGCCGGCCGATTTTCAGAATGTCCTTTAATGAGAAGGTCACCGGACTTGATTTGTGTGTGTATTTGTTTTTGTTTTTCCGCCCCACCTCCCCCAATACTCTCTTCTCTGATTTAAAAGAATGATTTTAGCGTGATTGGGTGTTTTTTTTTTCTTTTAATTTGGGTGGGGGGAAGGGGAGAGGGGGGAGGGTAGCATTGAGGGAGCGGTTGGTGGAAGGGGCGAGGGTAGGGGGGTGAGGGTGTTGGAGCTTAAACAGAGGAGGAGGGATGGTGGAGGGTGGGGATAGGAATAAAACGTTCAAATTGTGTTTGGGAAGAGGGTGGTGGAGGATAGGGGTGATTGTCAGCTATGATGAACATGAACGTGGCGGGGTGTGTGTGTGTGTGTGTGTGTGGGAGTGTGGGTGTGGGGGGGGTGTGTGTGTGTGTGTGTGTGTGTTGTGTGTGGGTGTGTGTGTGTTTGTGATGTGTGGGGGGTGTGTGTGTGTGTGTGGGTGTGTGTGTGTGGGGGTGTGTGGGGTGTGTGTGTGTGGGGTGTGTGTGTGTGTTGTGTGTGTGCGTGTGTGTGTGTGTGCGTGTGTGTGGGTGATTGTGTGTGTGTGTGTGTGTGTGATTGTGTGTGATTGGGTGAGGGGGGTGGTGTGGGTGGGTGTGTGGGTGTGTTTGTGTGGTGTGGGTGGGTGTGTGTGTGTGGGTTCATTTGTACGGAATGTGTTTGTGTGTGTTTTGGGGATGTGTGTGTAAATGGCAGACGCCCCGAATTATGCGCAAACACACAGATAAACAATTAACACGCATAGCAACCCCCCCCCCCCCCCATCATGTCACACCACAACACACACACACAAACACATCACGCTCGCACCCGACGCACACCGCACAACACACACACACACCCACACACACACTCACCATCACACACACCACTATCACACCACCACCACACCCACACAACACCAGTGTACTCAACCACACACACACACACACACACACACTCCACCCTCCATCACCACACACACACTACACCCCACACTCCACACACACACTCCACACTCTACACAACACTCACACACTACACCACACACACACACACACCACTAACACCAACACGCACACACACACACACATACACACACACTCTCACACATCACAACATCTACACTCAAACACACACACATCACGCATCGCACGCACGCACGCACGCTAGCACGCACGCACGGCAGGCGGCGCACGACGGAAGCGCGCGACGGCGCACCCTTGGTGGGCCCGCCCCGTCCCCTCTTGCCCCCTCCCCCCCTCCGGCCCCCCCACCAAGTTCATGAAAACGAATACGACCTTATGCGCGGGCGGCTGGCGGCCGCCAGCGGGCGGGCGGGCGGGCGGGTCAGGTCAGGCGGGCGCGGGATGCGCGTGGCGCGATCGCGCGAGCTCGTTCGCGACCGGGGCGCGGGCGGGCGGGCCGGGCGGGCGGGCGGGCGGGCGGGCTGGCGGGCGGCATGTCGGACGGGCGGGCGGGCGGGCGGGGCGCGCGCTCTGCGGCTCGCGCGCGCTCGCGCGCGCGCTGCGCGTCTCGCGCGCGCGGGCGCGCCGTGGCTCCTCCGCCGTCTCGCTGCGCGCTTGCAGTCCACCGCTCGCGGTCCCGCCCAGCCCCGTGGTGAAAGGCGCGCTCTCGTGCGCTCGCGCTGCGCTCGTGCTCTGCGCTCGCTGTCTCATCTCTACTCTCTCTCGCTATCGCTCTCTCGCTCTGCCCCGTGTCTCTCGGCTCCTTTCCCCCACCCCCCTCTCTCCCCCCCCCCCCCCCCCCCCCCCCCCTCCCCCCCCTTTGACCCTGTTTTAATACGCTTTTTTCTCGGAATCATTGGTTTTGTTAGTTTGGTGAGTTTCTGTGAAAGGTTTCGCTGCGGTTTATTATGAGTCTGCTCTGCATCCATAATACCTTTGTTGTTTGCTGGTGCTGTTGTTGCTGGGCGCATTTTTCCTTCTCCTTCTCGTTGTCTGGCTATTTGCAGAGTTCCTTTTCATCACAAAGGATTACTCGGACGGGATATGTTTACGCTTGATTTTTCAAACTCTCATTTGATTTGAAGGGGATGGGCGACCAGTGGCGTGGCGTGGGAGTCAAAAAGGCTGATGGGAAAAAGATGGGGTGGGGTGGGGGAGGGGGAGGATGGGGGGGGGGGGTGGGGTTAGAGAACAAAGGGTCGATGTTTGAGAAATACAATGTCGTGAGATGAGGAATACTGGGTCGAGACAGAAGGTAATGCAGGGCTAGGGTCGAGATAGGAGGATTCAGGTTCGATATACGAGGATGCAGGGTTCGATATCGGAGGAATGGAGGGTCGATTAGGAGGAATGCAGGGTCGATTAGGAGGAATGCAGGGTCCTTATGGAGGTGCAGGTTCGATTATAGGAGGCATTACCGGGCTCGATAGGAAGGAGTGCAGGTGTCCATATAGGAGGGAATGCAGGGTCGATATAGGAGGAATTGCAGGGTCCATATAGCGAGGAAATGCAGGGTCGATATAGGTATGGAATGCACGGTCGATATAGGAGGGAGAATACCAGGGGTGGGTGGGGTGTCCGGAAGAGGTGCTGAAAGATGGGTGAGGTGTTGTGAGTGATAAACATGCGACAGTAACGTGATTAGTGGGCGTGCATGCGCGTTCGCATGCGCGCTGGTGTGTGTGTGGGTGTGTGTGTGTGTGTGCGTGCGTTGCGTGCGTGCGGGCGTGCGTGCGTGCGTGCGTGCGGGCGGGCGTGCGTGCTGGGGCGGGCGTGCGTGCCGCCGGGGGTGCGGGGGGGCGGGGGTGGGGGGGGGTGGGGGGGGGGTGTGTGTGGGGCGGGTGTGGGTGGGGGGGGTGGGGGTGTGGGGTCGGGCGAACTCTGGTGAAGGCACTTCTATAATACAGGAACACAACGCAACAAACACACACACTACTCACACACACACATACACTACCCTCAACTCACATCATCCAACAAACCACTCATATACACATCACACCCACTATACTATCACACGCTGCGCGCGCGCGCGCGCCGGTGCGCAGACACTGACTACACACTACGTGAGGTCGGGGCCGGCACCAGTCACCACTCTAACACTCTCTCTACACACTCTCTCACTCATCCACTCCTCTCTCTACTCTCATATCATCATATCTCATACACTCTTTCACACACACACTACACATCACACTCTCACTCTCTGGCGCGCGCGCGCCGCGCGCGCGCGCGCTCGCCGCGCGCGCGCACGCACGCTCGCTCACTCTCCTACACTCTCTGACTATCACTCCCTCTACACACTCTACCCACTTACACCACTACACAACACACACACCCATACAACACACATACACAAACACACACAGAGCCTCACGCACTGGCGTCTGGGTGGCGGGCGGTTGGCGGTCGGGGGCCGGCGGTCGCTGATGTCGCTGCAGGCCGGCGGGCCGGGCCGGCTGGCGGGTCGCTCTGGCGCGGTATGGGCGGGCGGGGGCTGTCGTCTCGCGCGCGCGCGCGTCTATCTCGCGCGTCGCTCGTCGGCTGCGCTCGCGCTCGTCGCGCTCCGCGCGGGCGTAATCGCTCGTCTGGTGCGCGTCGCAGGCGGTCTGTCGGCCCGCCCCGGCTCTCGCTCTCGCGCATAATTTTGGTCGGTCTCGTTCCCAGCACCTCTCTTTCGGGGCGTTTGTTTGCCTTTCACCCTATCTCTCTCTCGTCTCTCTCCTCGCTCTCTCTCTCTCTCTCTCTCTCTCTCTCTCTCTCTCTCACCCTCGGTCTATCTGCCAGTGTTCCCGCTGGTTCTCTTTAGAGAGAGAGAGAGAGAGAGAGAGAGAGAGAGGGAAGGGGATGAGCGTTGAGAGGAGGAGATGAAGAGTGAGAGACGAGAAGAGATGAGGTAAGAGGAGAGAGAGGAGAGAAGAGATGAGAGAGAGAGAGAGAGAGAGAGAGAGTGAGAAGGCCTAAGGTGGGGGGGTGTGGGGGGTGGTCTAGGATTGTGTTTCTCCTTGCGTGTACGGGCGCAGCCCCGCCGTCCGTGGCGGCCCCTCCGCACTGGCCGCCCCCCAAGCCTTGCGGTCAGCGCGCCCGGGCTAGCTACCGGGCGTCCGCGGCCGCCGTGTCCCCTGCTCGGCCACGGGTCTGGTTCCAGCCGGCCGCTAAAGGGCGCTGGGCCACGCTCGGCTTGGCCGCTCGGTGGGGCCCCGTGAGAGAGTCCTCGGCAGCTGGGGGGGTGGTGTGGCGGCCGGCGGCAATGGTGTGTGGTGGTGTAGTTTGGCGTCCGGCGTTGTCTTCCTACCATGATCGTCCTGCCGTGCCCAAGCACTTTCTTCTTCGCACTCGCCGTCCTTTACGGGCTGTCTCACATTCCGTCCGTCCGCAGGCCTGAGTCACCAGTTCTTCCTCGTTCCATTCCTGTGCACACCACTGCCTTGTCTTTGTCTTGAACATTTTTTCCACAATCCTTTTTGTTCATCTTTTCTTCTTTTCTTGTCCATGCCATCTCAATCATTCTTCTCATGATTACCCCCCACACCACCACTACCACCACACGCCCACCACACCACCACCATCCACCACCACCACAATGCTTTTCTGTACTATTCTCCTTGCTTTGCTGGACATGTTCTTTCTCTTTTGAAAGAATGAGGGGTTGGCAGCTAATACTGTCACCACTACGGAATCAAATACATCATTGAACTATGACTGAGATTTTTTTTATGGCTATGACCTAAATGAGGCGAAGACATTTATGCTGCAGCAACCATTAGCATAAGTGGGTCCATACGTTATACATGCTACGGTGCACCGACACGCATTCCAAGACCCTGGAACCCCCCCCCCCTCTCCCCCCCCCCTCCCCTTCCGCTAGGCGCATTGGAATACGTGACTTTGATATGATATACCATGGAAAAATACCATGAGAAATACCATAGCACACGTTGCAGGGAACAAACTGCAGTTTGTTGTAAACACAGTTGCTGATGGCGAAGTGATTAGATGTAGACTTAGGTTTAAAAAACCCCCCAGATTTATTTATTTTTTCGTCACTGGAAAAATATCTGCAAAAATGATGAACCGACCAGGACGAGTGCATTTTTAGGCATGAATTGCGGGGCTCTAAAATCGGCTTACTTGTAGGCATCGCATGGACATAACATGATACTCCAATTCTCCCGTTCACCACAATCTCTTCAAAAGGCATTCATTGCGGTCAAGTGGCAACCTCGGTTCGCATCTTTGCGCGTCTGTCTGTGATTGCTACAATAAAATCTAATCGACTTGTATATACTATCTAAATCTCTCTACTGATAGATATACTTCTCTTGTTTGTTTGAAATCAGTGTAAGAAATTCTGCAAACCAGACATTGCGTTCTTGAGTCTAAAACTTCAAGCCATGAACGAATTTAATGATCTCACAACACAAAACAGATGTCTTGACAATACATTTGGTGCGTGCATGTGTGCGTGCGTAAGCGCGCGCCCCACACGCACGCGCGCACGCACACACACACACTATCTTCTCTCTCTCTCTCTCTCTCTCTCTCTCATCTCTACCTCTCTCTCTCTCTCTCTCTCTCTCTCTCTTTTGTCGTGCGCTCTCTCTCTCTTCTCTTAAACGCATAGACAAATGCCAAGAAACAAGTGACAACGTGTGATTGGAACGCAGGACCGTCAACTCACAGGTGAACGCTCTGACCAGTGATCATTTGACCATGGGCCAGAAAAGGTGACCGAAAGAAGCCGGAGGTTTGTGTACAAGGGGGGGGGGGGGGGGGGGGGGGGGGGGGGAGGAGGGGGTTGGGTGGTGAAGGGGTTAGGCACCTTACGCCTGCTTCTAGATCTGGATCTGCAGGAGGAATGAAACGAATTCATTATATTTTCACCAGATTTCATTAGCATAGGTTTTACAGTTTGAGTGCAGTCTTGCTGACAGACAAGCAAACACGCCAACAGACGTGCATGGAAGTAGAAAAAAACCTCCTCCTCAAAAGTAATTAAAGAAATCCAGCACCCAAAACACGCATATAATACACATAAATATATACACCACATTACAACACAAAAGCTAAACTGCTGCGTCATTAAGGCATATCGAATTAAAGCGTAAAAAAAAAAATGCATATGGAGTTGTGTTGTGTTGCCATAACCCGCACGGCGGTGACGTCAAGTTAGGCGTCATGTTCTGGCACTTTCAGCTTTTTGGGGTGTGTTCTTTTTATCTTTTGTTGTGCGATTTTTCGGTTTTCTGTCTTCTTTTTCGTTTTTTTATTTTTTTATCTTTTATTTATTTTTTTTTCAGGGCTTCGATTTCACGCTGCTCTTCTTGTTTTTGTTTGTTCTTGTTGTTGTGCTTTGTTGTTGTTGTTGTTGCTGTTGTTGTGTTGTTGTTGTTGTTGTTCTTCTTCTTCTTCTTCTTCTTCTTCTTCTTCTTCCTCGTTTTTCTTTTTCTTCTTCTTTGGGTAGAGGGGGTGGGTTTTGGGCGAGTGGGAATGTTGGTCGAGGCATTGATTTTCAGCTCTATGTATCTGTCTGTGTGTCTGTTTGTGTGTCTGTGTGTTTGTCTGTCTCTGTCTGTCTGTCTGTCTGAGGGGGTGGGAGTGTTGGTCAAGGTATTGATTTTCTACTTTTTGTGTCTGTCTGTGTGTCTGTGTGTCTGTCTCTGTCTCTTCTGTCGTCGTCTGTCTGTCTCTCTCTCTCTCTCTCTCCTCTCTCTCTCTCTCTCCTCTCTCCTCTCTCTCTCTCTCTCTCTCTCTCCTCTCTCTCTCTCTCTCTGGTTTCTACAAAAACTCTGTGGCAGTCAATAAATTGGAATGAAATTTTTTAATGGAAAAAGGTGACGCGACCATTCTTTCCCTGGTCATAGAGATTGAGTCAAAGAATAGCGAGCTTTTTAGTGTGGCCTGTACGCATAAGTGTCTAGGTGGGGAAAATCTCCTCTCTCTCTCTCTCTCTCCTCTCTCTCTCTCTCTCTCCTCTCTCTCTCTCTCTCTCTCTCTCTCTCTCTTATGAGATCGTCAGATGGCCACTTGGAATTTTTGGGAAAAAAAATCAATGATTTGATTTTCTCTTCGCATCTTTGCCATTTAAATAACATTATGCCTCTGCTACACTGCTCATTTTGCATATCCCATATCACAGCCAGTCTCAAGCGCATCGTTGTCACAGTCTCAACAATGGCGCTTTACAGCGAACAGTTATCGGTGTATATGAAACAATCCACTAGAGGAGACACTGCCATGTAGCTGAGTCACTATGTGACGTGCACTGGTGCTGGTCCTCTTTGTATCTACGTAGGGCTCCTCCCCTACAAAGCATCCAACCGGACTTTGCCATCCTCCTCGTTAGAGATCAAGTTGAGAAAACAAGCGTCGTGTCAGGAAGGCTTGACAACTGCGTTTTGCCCCACACGGGTTAACTCGACACCCCAATTTGCACAGCTGTAGCGACGCTGCAGCGAGTCTTCGCCACTCGATAACAGGCAACGCGACACGGTGCTTGGACTCCTTGTTGAACACTGCACGTCATTAGGACAGAAGTGGATCGAACTCGCCTGCTTTCACGTGCTGCCAGTGCCTGTGGCTTGAGTTACGAGGCAGCGACATTTCCATTCGGTTAACAAACAAACAAAAATAGAGAGGGGAAGAAAAGAAAACAAACTGTGGGAAAAAATAAAACCGGGAAGTATGCCTGTGTGGATTGGAGGACAATTATCGAAAGTTGTTGTGCATGTAGTTGATGTTTTATCTTTGTTGAGATCATTTCCCTTGCACTAGTTGCCCCCCTTCCTTCCCTGAACCCTCTACCTCCTCAGCCCTCTCTCTCCCTCTTTTCTCTCACACTTTTCCTCCTCCTCCTCCTCCTCCTCCTCCCCCTCCTCCTCCTCCTCCTCCTCCTCCTCCTCCTCCTCCTCCTCGTCTTTCTCGTTCTTCTCCCCCTGTCTGAATGTGATGCTTTCATTATATGAATCGGGCTGTTTCCACAGGGTGTCAAATGTGTGCAGAATTTTACACGAAAATGAATGCGGTGTAGTGTTGCTTAGCGAAAGTGTTTGGCTGGCTTTTTTTCTTCTTAATTTTACGCCAGATTTAATGGAGCCAGATGAAAGAGCAATAATGAATATATAAATGGTGTCATTGGTTCACTGTCTTTTTCTTTTTCCTTGTTGGAAATTAATGTTTGATAACACATGATCACGGGAACATGATATGAACAGATTCTTTTTGCCCTTAGCACATGATTAAGGTGAACATGATATGGAAAGATTCTCTAACCCTCAGTGAGGTTAATGTTAATCACTCAGGTGGACCATGTCTTTCCCCCAGCAAAGCAACAGATGAAAATCGATTCTTTATTCTGCAGCGCCACGAAACACCACACGAGACGCTGAGTCGCAAACATGGCAAAGAAACAGGGCTGGTGAAAGGCGAGGAGGAGAAAGGGGAAGGGGGGGGGGGGGGGGGGGGGAGATAGAGGGGTTCTGCACCGCCTCCACCTGGCTGGCAAAAATTTCCCATTTGGCATGTTGTCTCCCTTACCTCTAGTAAACGAGGACCCCAGGCCTTCGTTTGAACCCTACTTGCTTCCTATGTGACGGACATGTCTGAGCCTGATCATCGGGGATTGCCAGTTCCGACTGTCTGGCCCTGATCGTAGGGGATCCCCAGTTCCGACATGTCTGGCCCTGATCGTAGAGGATCCCCAGTTCCGACATGTCTGGCCTTGATCGTAGAGGATCCCCAGTTCCGACATGTCTGGGCCCTGATCGTAGAGGATCCCCAGTTCCGACATGTCTGGCCCTGATCGTAGAGGATCCCCAGTTCCCACATGTCTGGCCCTGATCGTAGGGGATCCCCAGTTCCCACATGTCTGAGCCTGATCATAGGGATCCCCAGTTCCGACATTCTGAGCCTGATCATAGGGGATCCCCCGTTCCGACATGTCTGGCCCTGATCATAGGGGATCCCCAGTTCCGACATGTCTGGAATGATCATAGGGGATCCCCAGTTCCGACATGCCTGGAATGATCGTATGGGATCCCCGGTTCCGACATGTCTGGCCCTGATCGTAGAGGATCCCCAGTTCCGACATGTCTGGAATGATCGTAGGGGATCCCCAGTTCCGACATGTCTGGCCCTGATCATAGGGGATCCCCAGTTCTGACATGTCTGGCCCTGATCGTAGAGGATCCCCAGTTCCGACATGTCTGGAATGATCGTAGGGGATCCCCAGTTCCGACGTGTCTGGCCCTGATCGTAGAGGATCCCCAGTTCCCACATGTCTGAGCCTGATCATAGGGATCCCCAGTTCCGACATGTCTGAGCCTGATCATAGGGGATCCCCAGTTTCCGACATGTCTGAGCCTGATCATAGGGATCCCCAGTTCCGACATGTCTGAGCCTGATCATAGGGGATCCCCAGTTCTGACATGTCTGGCCCTGATCGTAGAGGATACCCAGTTCCCACATGTCTGGAATGATCGTAGGGGATCCCCAGTTCCGACATGTCTGGCCCTGATCGTAGGGGATCCCCAGTTCCGAGTTTCCCCTCCATCTCTGTGGCGTGAACTTGTGCCAGTAGATTCAGAGGTTCTGCAGCTGGGAGAATATGGCAGCAGCCTCCAGTATAGAAGGAGGGTCGCTTAGCCATTCTGACCACATTTCTGAGCAGTCTTGGTGTTACCACTTAGTAAGCGGTCTCCTGCATATGCTAAAGCTGAAATAATTAACGCTGCAACAGTAAGTACTCTGCGGCATTGCAAAGGTTTCTCTTGTGGATGGGATCAGGACGACCTGATATTAAAACGTCTCTTTGACCCGCTACTCTGAGACTGTGACAGAATGGATCTGTATTTTGGCTGGGTATGGGGGACAATGGAGTCGAGGGTAAGGAGGGAGGGGATGAGTGAAAAGGGAAAGGGTGGAGGGTGGGGGTGGGGGGTTGGGGGTGGGGTGGGGGTCTGTTGAACAGAATTGGAGGAAAACCACCAGGAGAGCATGGAAAATCAGGATTTATCAACATGCTGCGTTGTTAATGGTGTTTCAAGACTAACGAGGCTGTAGAACGTTTGCTTTTCATCATAGAGTTGAGTTCCAGAACAAGAACAGTGAAGAGCTGAAGGAGGTCAACAACTATGGTTTCAGCCCCAGGCAGTTAAGTCTCTCCGTCTCTCTCTCTTCTCTTGTCTCTCTGTCTGTCTTCTCTCTCCTCCTCTCTCTCTCTCTCTCTCTCTCTCTCTCTCTCTCCTCTCTCTCTCTCTCTCTCTCTCTCTCTCAAAAAAAAATGCAGCACTGTTATTGCTTGTAATAATGTAGGTAAAATAATTGCTAGAGAAGGTGGTGGCGCGCTGCTTGTAAAGTCAATTGTACAGAGAGAGAGAGAGAGAGAGAGAGAGAGAGAGAGAGAGAGAGAGAGAGAGAGAGAGAGAGAGAGAGAGAGAGAGAGAGAGTTGTACGTGTTCATGTACGTGCACGTGTGTTGTGTGTGTGTTGTGTGTGTGTGTGTGTGGGTGTGGGGGGGGGGGGGGGGGTGTCTTCTGGGGGAGTGGTGGGGGTAGAGTGGTGGTGGTAAAGACATTACTTTCCCCTTTTTGTGTGCGTGGATGGAGTCAGAACTTCCGAATTTTCGCTCCTCCTCCATCAACACCCCCACCCCCACCCCCACCACCCCCTCCTCTCACACACCCCCCCTCACGCCTGCCCTCCCCCCCCCCCCCCCCCCCCCCCCCCCCCGCTCCTCCACTCTGCTCTCCTTGATCATCCCCACCTGCTTATCATGCCACGAAAGAAAGCGAAACAAAATCCTATTATAGTGACTAGAAGCATCTTATGAATCTTGGCGTCCTTCAATAGCTGTCTCTCACTACTGTTTCTGTCCCTAGCCCTGTCTGTCTGACTCTCTCTGTCTCTCACTCTCACTGTGTGTGTGTGTGTGTGTGGTGTGTGTGTGTGTGTGTGTGTGTGTGTGTTGTGTGTGTGTGTGTGTGTGTGTGTGTGTGTGTGTGTTGTCTCTGTCTCTGTCTCTGTCTCTGTCTCTGTCCCTGTCTCTGTCTCTGTCTGTCTCTGTCTCGTCTCTCTCTCTCTCTCTCTCTCTCTCCTCTCTCTCTCCCTTCTCTCTCTCTCTTCTCTCTCTGCTTTTTTTGTCACTGTATTGTAATTGAGTCCCCAGCAGAATGCGCCGATTGCATTCTGATTAAAAAAAATCCATCCATCCATTCATTCATTCATTCATTCCATTCATTCATTCATTGTTTGTCTCTCTGTCTCTCTGCCTGCCTGTCTGTCTGTCTGTCTGAATGTCTGTATGTCTGTTTCTCTCTCTCTCTCTCTCTCTTCTCTCTCTCTTCTCTCTCTCTCTCTCTCTCTCTCTCTCCTCTCTCTCTCTCTCTCTCTCTCTCTGTCTCCGTCCACCCCTTTTTTCTCTTCGATTTTTAAAAGAAACCCGTGCCAGTTAGTGAATTCGAAATGAAGAAAAATGGTAATGTGACCATCCCCTCCCTGGTCATAGAGACCAGGTCAAAGAACAGAGAGGTTTTTGTATGGCCTAAACGCAAAAGTGTGTGGGACAGGGAAAACTTGACTCTGTCTCTCTATCTCTCTGTCTCTGTCTCTCTCTTTCTCTAATCACAAGAATCACTAGATACTATCTCTCCCTCTCTCTCTCTCTCTCTCTCTCTCTCTCTCTCTCTCTCTCTCTCTCTCTCTCTCACCCCTTCATGAGGGACTGTGGCCTATAATGCTATAATGATATATTATTGCTCTCTCTCTCTCTCTCTCTTCTCTCTCTCTCTCTCTCTCTCTCTCTCTCTCTCTCTCTCTCTCTCTCTTCTCCTCTCTCTCTCTCTCTCTCCTCTCTCTCTCTCTCTCTCTCTACTCACTCTCTGTCTCTAATCTAATCACAAGAATCACTAGATGGTTTGTTGGGGTGTGTTTTTTAATCGTCTTTGTTTTTTCTCTTTTAACTGTCTACCATTACACCCTCTGCTACACTGCTCATTCTGACTCTCCTATACACAACCACACCTGCGCTCATCCTTGTCACAGTCTCAACACTAGCAGTCCACAGGGAACACTGTGTATCAGGTTGGCATGGGACCACCTGCCAGAGGACACCCTGCACTGCAGCCGGGTCACTTCGGTGCTGTGCATTGGCGCATGTCCTTAACCAACCATTCGCAGGACTCCCCCCCCCACCCCCCACCCCCCACCCCCACCCCCCCCCACCCCCACCCCCCCACCCCCACCCCCCTAGTAGAATTGATCGTCCTACTTGTCAGAGATCGAGTGAAGAAGCAAGCCTCGTGTCAGAATGGCTTTTAACAAAAACAGTTTGTTCTGCCCTGTGCGGGGAAACTCGACACCCCAATTTGCACAGCTGTAGCGACGCTGCAGCGAGTCTTCGCCACTCGATAACAGGCAACGCGACACGGTGCTTGGACTCCTTGTTGAACACTGCACGTCATTAGGACAGAAGTGGATCGAACTCGCCTGCTTTCACGTGCTGCCAGTGCCTGTGGCTTGAGTTACGAGGCAGCGACATTTCCATTCGGTTAACAAACAAACAAAAATAGAGAGGGGAAGAAAAGAAAACAAACAGGGGGCAAACCAGACAACTGGAGAAATGGTTGTGTGGGCTGGAGGACAACCAGACAACTGGAGAAATGGTTGTGTGGGCTGGAGGACAATTATTGAAAGTTGTTGTGCGTGTAGTTGATGTTTTATCTTTGATGAGATCATGTTCCTTGCACTGGCTGCCCCCCTTTCTTCCTCCCAACCCTCTCTTTCTCTATCTCCACCCCATCACTCTCTCTGTCTGTCTCTCTTTCTCTATCTCTCACCTCACTCTCTCGTCTGCCCTTCAGTCTCTCTCTACCTTCTCTCTTCATCTTCTCTTCTTCTCCTCCTCTTCCTGTCTCTGTGTGACTCTTTCATTATATCAATCGGGCTGTGTCCACAGGATGTCAAACGTGCACAGAATTTGACATGAAAATGAATGTGGTATACCGTAGCTTTGCAAAGGTTTAGCTGTTGTTGTTTTTTTTTAATTAATTGCCAAGTTTCATAAAGCCAAATGAAAGAGCAATAATGAATATATAAATTGTGTCATTCCTGCCCCATCATTTCGTTTTCCACTTGTTGGAAATTAATGTTTCCTTAAGAGAGTATGATTGCGCGAACATAATATTTAACAGATTTTAACCTCCGATTGAAAAAAATCATACAAGTGGACTGTATCTTCCCCTTGGCAAAACAACCGATGAAAATTCATTGTTTATACTGTAGGGCTAGTAAACAATCCGAATAGACGCTGAGTAGCAAACCATGACAACAGGGAAAACGCTGAGTAGCAAAACATGACAACAGGGAAAGATGAGCAGGGAGTTCTGGGAGTTCTCACCCTGGCTGACAAAAATGGCTTTTTGGACCCATTGTTGCCCTTGCCTGCATGGACGAAGGATCTCCAGACCCCTGCCCTCCACCTCCCCTCCCCCATTCTCTGTGGACTCCCAGCCTTCTCATGCAACTGATGCGGCCATGTAGATGTACTCTGATTTCATGGGATCCTGATCATGGATACCGATATTTCGAAACCTGATTGTTTCTCCTCAGTGACGGAAAATGTAGCTTGTTTTGCTCTTTCATGATTTTCTTTTGCTTCTTAGGTGGCACCTTTGGTTGGTTTTTTGAAAACTCAACAAACATACTCCGGTATTGCACACCAGCTTTTTTTGGGATAGCATTTTCTTAAAACCCAAAAGGCAGAGGAGTCAATTACCACTTTCCGCGGTCACTGAGGAAAAACAATCAAGTTTCGAAATATCGGTATCTGACCAGGAGTTATATGTTAGTGGGTTTCCTCCCCATTGGAGACTGTCTCCCTCTTGGAGACTATAAGCTTGCTGAAGGCTCATTTTGAGAAGCATTTATTTTATTATTTTTTCCCCATTCACCCACTCAAGCACATACTGTTAGTTAGGCAGAATTATCTACCACTGCAGATATGAATGCTTTTTCCCCCTATTTCTTCAATCTAAGACATAAGAGCAAACTTTGTTTATAATGAATATTTCTTGCAGTCATTGCAACACCAAGCTGCTCTGTAAGTTGCTGGAATGGTGCTCGGTACTTATCCTTGGAATTTATTAGTTCATTGTATTTTAGTCCCTTGCGGATTCATTCCAAGAACTGGCCCTCAGCACTTGTGTCTTAAGAGGTTATCTTTTTATATTTTCTATTTTTCACAAGAAAATGTAACTTGTTTTGCTCTTTCATGATTTTCTTTTGCTTCTTAGGTGGCACCTTTGGCTGGTTTTTTGAAAACTCAACAAACATACTCCGGTATTGCACACCAGCTTTTTTTGGGGATAGCATTCTTCTTAAAACCAAAAAGGCAGAGGAGTCAATTACCACTTTCCGCGGTCACTGAGGAGAAACAATCAGGTTTCGAAATAACGGTATCTGACCAGGAGTTATATGTTAGTGGGTTTCCTCCCCATTGGAGACTGTCTCCCTCTTGGAGACTATAAGCTTGCTGAAGGCTCATTTTGAGAAGCATTTATTTTATTATTTTTTCCCCATTCACCCACTCAAGCACATACTGTTAGTTAGGCAGAATTATCTACCACTGCAGATACGAATGCTTGTTTCCCCCTATTTCTTCAATCTAAGACATAAGAGCAAACTTTGTTTATAATTAAATATTTCTTGCAGTCATTGCAACACCAAGCTGCTCTGTAAGTTGCTGGAATGGTGCTCGTACTTATCCTTGGAATTTATTAGTTCATTGTATATATATATATATATATATATATATATATATATATATATATATATAATTGCCACGTGATTTGTTGAAAATTGTAGACGTCCTTGGTACTGATGAGAAATATGCTCATAATTCATCCGTTGCGTGCTCTCATATTAAAACAAAAACAGCCCGGGTAATAGCAGTTCACTCAAAACAAGCAGGATGGTGGCCAGTCACTGTGAATCTTACAGGCTGCGACCTCTGCATGCATCTCTACATCATTATTGTCACATCGTCTTATCATCTATCGGTGGGCGTACATGAGCGTTATGACAGACACACAAGATACAATGGTGTCATTGCTGCATGAACACTCATCGCTCTGTTTAGGCGAACTCTGATAGGTGTTCGTACAGTCAGGAATTACAAGAATTGGGCGAATCACGTTGCCCGCGTATGTATTTTAACATTCATGATCAAAAGAGACAGAGATGACAAACGAAGGTGAACTCTGAACTATCCAGAGTCCAATTCAGTGTGTTAGCAAGAGACAGGGATGACAAACTACAACAGACTTTATGCAGTCTAGTTTCTAAATCAGCGTTGTTGCATTTATACTCCTTTTATCTTTCACACAAAGATGTTGTCCCTGTTGGCCAGATATGATGATGGAAATCCTTTCTAATTATCTTCAGTTCTTTTTTCCCATACTCTCGAAAGGTAATGCACTTAGAGTTTTCTTTTCAAGACGGAGAAGTAGGAAAGAGAGGAACTCTTCACAGATTGATTGTGTGGTGTGTTGTGTGTGTGTGTGTGTGTGTGTGTGTGCGTTCTGCTTGTATATATTTTTAGATGTTGAATTGTTAAAACTTGTAAAGCGCCCTGTAGCCTACGTTATGATGGGCGCTATAGAAATTGTCCTCATTATTTTTATTATTTATTGTGTATAATGTATGCATAATGCAGCATCTAATGTGATGCAGCGTTTATGGATATGTGTTCACACACTGCTGTCCCTTTGTGCCGATCAAACACACAATAGAAATCACTCCCTGCTTCATTCACGTCACAGACCTCTAGACTATTTCGTCAGTGCAGCTTGACTGCTTCGTTTTGCGTCCCGCGAGGTAAGTGGACACCCCAATTTGCACAGCTGTAGCGACGCTGTATTAAAGTCTTTGACACTCGATAATACGCAACGCGAGACTGTGCTTGGACTGCTTGTTGAAAACTGCACGTCATCAAGACAGAAGTGGATCGAACTCGCCCGCTTGCATTCCCTCTGGGCCCCGTGGGCCACTGGTGCTGGCACTGCAACCAAACGATCCGGGTGTGGGTGTGTATGGGAGAGGCGGTATGAGCAGCATGGGAGCAATACCGCTGACAGGGCGTGGAAGATGACACTGTAGAAAAACTGCCCGCTTTCACATGTTGCCAGTGGCTTTGTCTGGAGTTACGAAGCAGCAACATTTGAATTCAGCTGGTTGAAAAGAAGAAGAAGAAGAAGAAGAAGAAGAAGAAGAAGAAGAAAAGAAAGCAAAGCCACAAAGGGAAAGTTGGACTGGTTGGAGGACAATTAATGAGAGTTGCTGTGCATGTAGTCGCCTTTTTATCTTTGGGAGATCATTTTTCTTACACTGTCGCCTCTCTCTCTCTCTCTCTCTCTCTCTCTCTCTCTCTCTCTCTCTCTCTCTCTCTCTCTCTTCTCTCTCTCTCTCTCTCTTCTCATTTTTTTACTCTGCACCCTCCCCTACCTCCTATACACCTCTCTCTCTCCATCCCTCTGTGTGTGTGTGTGTGTGTGTGTGTGTGTGTGTGTGTGTGTGTGTGTGTGTGTTGTGTGTGTGTGTGTGTGTGTGTGTGTGTGTGTGTGTGTGTGTGTGTGTGTGTGTGTGTGTGTGTGATTTCTGCAGGCTATCCAATGTGCTAAGAATTTTACACGAAAACGATTGTAACAGACTGTTTGTCAGCCAGGGTGTTCGTTTGGAAGAGCAGTTACAACGCTAGACTTAAAGAAACTGAACAAGATTGAGACTGAAAATAACTGATACCCATCACCACAAGTGGGTTTTTTTTTACAATGAAATAAACATTTGCAAAACCAAACACACAGACAACCAAACATAAGGTGCAGCAATTAGTGTTGTGGGAGCAAGTCCAGTCAGAGTCTCATTTGTAGGAATTGTTGTTGTTGTTTTTTTTTTCCCTGGCAAGCACCTACCCAGAGCTGGAAATGCTAGTGGGCTGTGTGATGGCAAGACTGGAACCACACAGTTGTCTCATCCACTCAACGGATGAGTCTCGTGGCGCAGGGGGTACATCTTGAAAAAGAGCGTAGAGCACAGCCCTGTCCTATAGTCTCAGACTAGCATCTCCACAGCATCGTCTTCATCACCACCATTCTCATTGACCACGACAGAACCATCTGAAATGATGTAACCCTTCATTTCTTGTTTTGTGTTAACGTCAGTATGGATTTCTTGTTTACAACCATGCCCATGACGAGAGAGAGAGAGAGAGAGAGAGAGAGAGAGAGAGAGAGAGAGGAGAGAGAGAGAGAGAGAGAGAGAGAGAGAGAGTTTTGTTTTGTTTTGTTTTGTTTGATTTAGCGTCTTTTCACAAAATAGTGTTTTAGACGGATCTTGAAATCATCCTGAATGACATAAGTATTTTATCACAAATAGGAATACCCCGTCATTTCATATCCCCCCATCAACGTAATACCCTGTTTGACAGAAATAAACATCAATAAACAATACTAATAATTTAAATTTTTAAAATTTTCAAATCGAGCAGACTACAGAGCTGTCCCTATAGGACTCCGAAGAAGAGATTTAGCTGCAGTGACAAGAAGTGATTGATCATCAATAATGGCTTTGAGATCGTCGTCTTTAGTATTGTTTTTGACTGCCAGATAATCGGGCAAATATTGCTTTGTGAACGGACAATAGAATAAAATATGGAACGTTAACATTCTCTCTTCACAGGGGCACCTAATGTCGTTTATATGTTTGCATTTTAACGCATTGAGGTTTAGTCTGTAACATAAAGAGCTAGCTTCTCGTGGCTCATTATTAATACCTTTTTGCAATAAGGAGTCTTTACTGTCAAAAGTTGTGACACTGTGGCTGGCTTTTTATAGACTGCCTCCAGAAGATGATATCCCTCTTTTACAGATAATGGAATTTTTACAGTTGTGCAGCCAGTTGAATTCCTTGCACCTTGTGTGTGTGTGTGTGTGTGTGTGTGTTGTGTGTGTGTCCAAGTGCTCAGTGTCAGCAAGTTGAGGAAACTGTCATTGGACAGACATGGTCACGCCACCGAGTTGGGCGTTCACTCACGCTGGTTCGTGACTAAGCAGTTACTGCATGCGGCGCTCACTCACGCTGGTTCGTGACTAAGCAGTTACTGCATGTGGCGTTCACTCACGCTGGTTCGTAACTAAGCAGTTACTGCATGCGGCGCTCACTCACGCTGGTTCGTGACTAAGCAGTTACTGCATGAGGCGCTCACTCACGCTGGTTCGTGACTAAGCAGTTACTGCATGCGGCGCTCACTCACTCTGGTTCGTGACTAAGCAGTTACTGCATGAGGCGCTCACTCACGCTGGTTCGTGACTAAGCAGTTACTGCATGCGGCGCTCACTCACTCTGGTTCGTGACTAAGCAGTTACTGCATGAGGCGCTCACTCACGCTGGTTCGTGACTAAGCAATGACTGCATGAGGAGCTCACTCACGCTGGTTCGTGACTAAGCAGTTACTGCATGCGGCGCTCACTCACTCTGGTTCGTGACTAAGCAGTTACTGCATGAGGCGCTCACTCACGATGGTTCGTGACTAAGCAGTTACTGCATGCGGCGCTCACTCACTCTGGTTCGTGACTAAGCAGTTACTGCATGCGGCGCTCACTCACGCTGGTTCGTGACTAAGCAGTTACTGCATGCGGCGCTCACTCACGCTGGTTCGTGACTAAGCAGTTACTGCATGAGGCGCTCACTCACGCTGGTTCGTGACTAAGCAATGACTGCATGAGGCGCTCACTCACTCTGGTTCGTGACTAAACAGTTACTGCATGAGGCGCTCACTCACGCTGGTTCGTGACTAAGCAGTTACTGCATGAGGCGCTCACTCACGCTGGTTCGTGACTAAGCAGTTACCGCATGAGGCGCTCACTCACGCTGGTTCGTGACTAAGCAATGACTGCATGAGGCGCTCACTCACGCTGGTTCGTGACTAAGCATTTACTGCATGAGGCGCTCACTCACGCTGGTTCGTGACTAAGCAATGACTGCATGAGGCGCTCACTCACGCTGGTTCGTGACTAAGCAGTTACTGCATGAGGCGCTCACTCACGCTGGTTCGTGACTAAGCAGTTACTGCATGAGGCGCTCACTCACGCTGGTTCGTGACTAAGCAATGACTGCATGGGGGTTGGCAAGTAGTGGCCTTCTGTCTGTTTTGGTGGTTGGGCTTCATGAAACTTTTCTGCTTTTCTGCTGGGCAGCTTCATGAGCTCGGCGACTTTTCTAGAAGTCTGCGATTGTGTGCTTTCTTGCATGGGTTTTCTTTTCTGGAAACTTGGGTGGCTTTCCTATTGGGCTGCCTTTTGTGCTTTCTGGCGTAGGTTTTTCCTGTGGAAAGTTGGGCGGTTTTATATTGGGCTGTCTTTTTTGTGTGTGCTTTCTTGCATAGGGCTTTCCTATGGAAAGTTGGGCGGTTTTTCTATTGGGCTGCCTTTTGTGCTTTCTGGCGTAGGTTTTTCCTGTGGAAAGTTGGGCGGTTTTATATTGGGCTGTCTTTTTTTGTGTGCTTCCTTGCATAGGGTTTTCCTATGGAAAGTTAGGCGGCTTTTCTATTGGGCTGCCTTTTGTGCTTTCTGGCGTAGGTTTTTTCCTATGGAAAGTTGGGCGGTTTCATGTTGGGCTGCCTTTTGTGATTTCTTGCATAGGTTTTTCCTATGGAAAGTTGGGCGGCTTTTCTATTGGGCTGCCTGTTTGTGCTTTCTTGCGAAGGGTTTCTTCTATTGAAAGTTGGTTAGCGTTTCTATTGGGCTGCCTTTTTGTGCTTTCTTGCATATGTTTTTCTATGGAAAGTTGAGCGGCTTCTCTACTGGGCTGCCTTTCTCTGCTTTCTGGTATTTTTTTTCTGGAAAATTGGGCATGTTTTTTTTTATCGGGCTGCCTGTTTGTGCTTTCTTGCATATGTTTTCTACAGAAAGTTGGGTAGCTTTTCTATTGGTCCGCCTGTTTGTGCTTTCTTGCATATGTTTTCTACAGAAAGTTGGGTAGCTTTTCTATTGGTCCACCTTTTTGTGATTTCTTATGTGTTTTTTTCCTCCGGGAAATTGGGCAGCTCTTCTATCAGGCTGCCTTTTTGAGCTTTGTTGCATATGTTGCATACCAGGTGCCTGAGGAAACAACTCCGCATCTCCTACAAAGAACACAAGACCAATGATTATGTGCGGAACCTGGTCACCAACCTAGTCGGACCCCACGAACCACTTCTGGCAACCGTCAAACGACGGAAGATGGCATGGTCTGGCCACGTCATTCGTCACAACACCCTCTCCAAAACCATCTTTCAAGGTACCGTTGACGGAGGGCTCAGACGAGGACGGCATAGAAAGAGTTGGTCCGAAAATATAAAGGACTGGACCAAAATGATCATGCCAGATCTCCTCACGACAGCCACCAACAGAAGAGCCTGGAGAGAAACGGCGGCTGCCTCATCACGTCCTCCCAACGACCCCAGCGGTCAGGGGAATGACTGACTGACTGACTGACTGACTGCATATGTTTTCTACGGAAACGTTGAGTAGCTTTTCTATTGGGCTGTCTTTTTGTGCTTTGTTGTGTTTGTTTGTTTTTTTTCTCTCAGGAAACGTTGGGCGGCTTTTTACGTCCATCGACTTCCGATCCGTGCAAATGGCGATACCCATGAGTTTGGATCGCATTACTCAAAAAAAGAATGATAAGATTTTAAAAGAGCAACTTTTCTTCCTCTTCATCGCAAAACGTCTTGAATCGTCACAGGGTGATTCTCCTCTCTCTCTCTCTCTCTCTCTCTCTCTCTCTCTCTCTCTCTCTCTCTCTCTCTCCTCTCTCTCTCTCTCTCTCTCTCTCTCGTATTTGGGATTGACGGCAAAAATGCATGCCCACAAACTGATTAAAAATTGTGAACCCAAATAAAATATTGCATGTGAAGTGACAGTACATGGAACTTATACTCCACTTTATCCATCAGTAATTATTAAAAAAGAAAACCCAAGATATGAAGTGATGTGTGTGTGTGTGGTGGTGTGTGTGTGTGTGTGTGTGGTGTGTGTGTGTGTGTGTGTGTGTGGTGTGTGTGTTGTGTTGTGTGTGTGTGTGGTGTGTGTGTGTGTGGTTTGTGTGTGTGGTGTGTGGTGTGTGTGTGTGTGTGTATGCACGTGCGCGTGTGTGTATGCGCGTGCGTGTGTGTATGTGTGTCTGTGTGTGTGTGTGTGTGTGTGTGTGTGTGTGTGTGTGTGTGTGTGTGTGTGTGCGTGCGTGCGAGCGTGCGTGCGTGGTGTGTGTGTTGGTGTGTGTGTGTGTGTGTGTGTGTGTGTGTGTGTGCGTGCGTGCGTGCGTGCGTGCGTGCGTGCGTGCGTGCGTGCGTGCGTGCCGTGTGTATGTGGTGTGTGTGTGTGTTGTGTGGTGTGTGTGTGTGTGTGTGTGTGTGTGTGTGTGTGTGTGTTGTGCTGGACTGTCTTTCAATCGAAATGTGGTGCTCTTCTACGTATTTGTTTTTGTATAGAAAGTTGAACTGCAGCTTTCTGGGTTGTTGGGCTACTTTTTTCTCTCTTTTGCTTTCTACTGGGCTGCCAGTCTTCGAAATTTTGACGTTGTCTTTTAGTTCGTGTACTATGCAAACTTTGGCGGCTTTTTTTTGCTAGGTTGCTTTTCTGTGGAAACCTGGATTCTTGTGGACTGGGCTAAGCTTCTATAGAAAGTTGGACTGCTCTTCTGCTGGTGGCTTTTCTGTACAACAACTGAGCCGCTTTCCGTCGCACTTGTTTGTGCACAAACGGCGGGGCTGTCCGCAGATGAACGCAGTACAGCAACTCCCTCGGACAAATTGATAGAAACCGACCTTTCTCCGGCATTTTCTAACGGATATTTCCGCTATTAGGTGGCGTACGCCAGGGTAGGGTACGCGCGCGTGCATTATTCACTTTCTCGTTTCTCTTTCAGCAATGCCACATCAGTCGACAACACACAACTCTGTGACATTTATCCATACAATGGCCAAAAGACTCCGCGATAAAAAAAAAAAAGGGGGGGGGGGGGGGGGGCCATGGAAATGCGCGTGCATGCATGAGTAGGTTCATATCGCCTTGTCGCCTCAACAAAATGGACACGGCGTTTGCATTATTCAAGCAGCTGCCGTGCCTTGTGGAGCTGCCATTGTTTTGAGGTGCTTTGCTACAGTCGTGCATGTATTGTACTCAGTACACTGCGTGTTGTCCTCCTATTGTCCTCCTCCTATGTCCTCCACGTTGCCCCGTGAATGAAAAGACGGAGTGTAGGGTTACATAACAATGCCCACACAATCTGCTACAAAAGGTTTGCGGTGTGGCGGGGGGAAAACCTCAAACCCATCGTCGAAAGAGAATTATGGTATGTTTGGTGGGCATAATGCGAATGTGCTGTTTAATTCTAAAACAAATAAACAGACAAACAGGTTTTCTTTAGTCATGACAAGCGTGGAGAGCGTGCAGCTTTCATAGTTTTTTTTTTATTTTGATTTTTTTTTATTGCACTATTTAGTGTCTATTGCCTCGTTGTCTTTACCTTGTCAGTGGAATAACTCCCACAAAGTTCGGCTCATCTCTCGAGAGACTAGCTCCACCAGGATTGGTCCTACAGTCGTCCCAGCAAATACAACAGTCGACAGAGAGTAATGGCATTATCAGGTTGCTTGGAGGCTATCCACCACAGGAGACGCTGCACTGTCACTTTGCGTGCTGTCCGGTGATCACCGTCGTGCTTTGAATATGGACGCTTGCCCACTTAGCGTGTGGTGCTGACGGTGATGATCGCACTGTCTTGATGGTAGACGGCACACAGACTTTCAAGAACAGTCGGAAGGAGCGGGACACAGGCACCAGGGAAAACAACGTCCTCAACGTCCACACCCATTTCAGCATCCTTCCAGTGTCCTGAACGTCCACACCCATTTCAGCATCCTTCCAGTGTCCTCAATGTCCACATCCTGTTCAGCATCCTTCCAATGTCCTCAATGTCCACATCCTGTTCAGCATCCTTCCAATGTCCTCAACGTCCACACCCATTTCAGCATCTTTCCAATGTCCTCAATGTCCACATCCTGTTCAGCATCCTTCCAGTGTCCTCAACGTCCACACCCATTTCATCATCCTTCCAACGTCCTCAACGTCCACACCCATTTCAGCATCCTTCCAACGTCCTCAACGTCCACACCCATTTCATCATCCTTCCAACGTCCTCAACTGTCCCCACCCATTTCAGCATCCTTCCAATGTCCTCAATGTCCACATCCTGTTCAGCATCCTTCCAGTGTCCTCAACGTCCACATCCTGTTCAGCATCCTTCCAATGTCCTCAATGTCCACACCCATTTCAACATCCTTCCAGTGTCCTCAACGTCCACACCCATTTCATCATCCTTCCAACGTCCTCAACGTCCACACCCATTTCAGCATCCTTCCAATGTCCTCAACGTCCACACCCTGTTCAGCATCCTTCCAGTGTCCTGAATGTCCACATCCTGTTCAGCATCCTTCCAGTGTCCTCAATGTCCACATCCTGTTCAGCATCCTTCCAATGTCCTCAATGTCCACATCCTGTTCAGCATCCTTCCAATGTCCTCAATGTCCACACCATTTCAGCATCCTTCCAGTGTCCTCAATGTCCACATCCTGTTCAGCATCCTTCCAGTTCCTCAACGTCCACACCCATTTCAGCATCCTTCCAGTTCCCAATGTCCACATCCTGTTCAGCATCCTTCCAGTGTCCTGACGTCCACACCCATTTCAGCATCCTTCCAGTGTCCTGAACGTCCACACCCATTTCAGCATCCTTCCAATGTCCTCAATGTCCACATCCTCTTCAGCATCCTTCCAATGTCCTCAATGTCCACATCCTGTTCAGCATCCTTCCAACGTCCTCAATGTCCACGTCCTGTTCAGCATCTTCCAGTATCCTCAATGTCCACATCCTGTTCAGCATCATTCCAGTCCTCAATGTCCACATCCTGTTCAGCATCCTTCCAGTGTCCTCAATGTCCACACCTGTTCAGCATCCTTCCAATGTCCTCAATGTTCACATCCTGTTCATCATCCTTCCAATGTCCTCAATGTCCACATCCTGTTCAGCATCCTTCCAGTGTCCTCAATGTTCACATCCTGTTCAGCATCCTTCCAGTGTCCTCAATGTCCACATCCTGTTCAGCATCCTTCCAATGTCCTCAATGTCCACATCTGTTCAGCATCCTTCCAATGTCCTCAATGTCACACCTGTTCAGACTCATTCTCAATGTCCATCATGTTCACATCCTTCAGTTCAGCCAACCTTTCCAATCCCCAGTCCTCAATGTCACATCCTGTTCAGCATCCTTCCAATGTCCTCATGTCCACATCCTGTTCAGCATCCTTCCAATGTCCTCAATGTCCACATCCTGTTCAGCATCCTTCCAATGTCCTAATGTCCACTCCTGTTCAGCATCCTTCCATGTCCTCAATGTCCCATCCTAGTCCTCCTGTCCTCAATCCAATCTGTTCCCCCCAATGTCCTCAATGTCCACATCCTGTTCAGCATCCTTCCAATGTCCTCAATGTCCACATCCTGTTCATCATCCTTCCAATGTCCTCAATGTCCACATCCTGTTCAGCATCCTTCCAATGTCCTCAATGTCCACATCCTGTTCAGCATCCTTCCAATGTCCTCAATGTCCACATCCTGTTCATCATCCTTCCAATGTCCTCAATGTCCACATCCTGTTCAGCATCCTTCCAATGTCCTCAATGTCCACATCCTGTTCATCATCCTTCCAATGTCCTCAATGTCCACATCCTGTTCATCATCCTTCCAATGTCCTCAGTGTCCTCGGAGTTGTGTGTCCACAGCTGACAGTGAAGACTGCACAATAACTGATGGAAGCCATGATCACAAGACGACAACGACGATGACGACCTGAAGGCTGTTGCCATGTCCGTCCGAAGACAGCTCTCATCACACAGTGTGCCATGAACTCCACACAGCCACCGTTAAGAGAGAGAGAGGAGAGAGAGAGAGAGAGAGAGAGAGAGAGGAGAGAGAGAGAGAGAGAGAGAGAGACTGGTCACCAGAAGGGCCTGGCATGAAAGGCTACATTCTTTAAAGGTGATCCAGCGGATAGATATAACACACTCGCTGTAGGAAGCAAGATCAATCGAGGGTCCATGGTTCGTATCTCAAATGGGGCGAGATTATCCCCCGTAGCCCTGTCCACTTGACTTTAAGAGGTGGGTGGTCTGGGGGGTCAGTCCATCAGAAGGTACAGTAAACCGCAGTCCGGCGAGCAGGGAGGGTTTGCAATCAGCGCAGATCGAAGAATGCACTGGAGGAAGCGGGCTGTCCCTGGCAACATTCTGTAGGACAGTACAATTTGGTAGGCGAGCAAAAGGCATAAAAGCAGGAGAAAAAAAAAACTATGAGTAGCGCTTTACTGTGGTAGCATGTTGTCCGCTGAAACTACGGCCGAATTTCACAAATTTGTTGTGGCGATGTTTCAGTCACATACCTGTTCTGTTACCCGCCCACCCCACCCCCGCCTCCCCGCAATTGCCTATGTTTACCCCCCCCCCCTCCCCCAGCCTCTCCCCTTCAATTGTCATGGGTCTGATCACTGATAATTCTCTTAGACCCGCTTCTAATCCCGGTATCGCTTTGCTTCGCGATAATGTCGCTTTGCGACTAATGCTAATGGGTTACACAGGAATGTTTTGCTTTTGAAACTGTCCAGAATCCTGATATTTCACCCATCCAAAAGTTGGAGAAGACCGAATAAAAATCGTGGAATTGTTTATGGAACAACAGAACCGACACGTGGACACACCGACAGACACCCAGAACGCTGGTTGTGCATGATATTGTTTGTTTTTACCTTCGTACTGATGAGTGGGGCTGGCTTTGATGCCAAGGCTTACCCGGCGTTCTCCTATGGTCTGAGACCATAAACGAAACTATAGTATTCCCTTCCTTTAGGATGTCCCAAAGTCACAACAGACCCGAGATATACAGACACCTGCAGGCTGGGTTGAACAGGCACGTGCAGCAACGGGACGTACGTGCATCCACTGAGTGCATGACACACGCTCTGTGTGGGGTCCCACTTTTCCCACTAGGGCTCATACATAGCTCATGTAACAACATCGCCTGAGAACCAAAAACAGTCAAGGGGGAATCGAACCAACGACCTCCCAGCCGCCTTATAGTGTGTGATGCCACAGCCACTGCGCCAGAGAGGGGTGAGCGGTTGGCTGTTGCATATTCTCCTGCTGTTCCGCTGCGGAAGATGCCGTGAGGTGAAGTGTTTAAGATTGGTGTGATATGTCAATGGCTTTTGAAGTCAGGAAGGGATCGATCAGGAAAACGACACACCGCACATTCGGTCTTTCTGCTCGTCTGTCTGTCTTGTTCTTTCTTTCTCTGTCTGCATGTCTCTGTCTCTGTCCGTTTGTCTGTTTGTCTGTTTGTCTGTCTATCTGCCTGTCACACTGTCTGTCTGTGTCTGTCCATCTCTGTCTGTCTGTCTGTCTGTCTGTCTGTCTGTCTGTCTCTCTCTCTCTCTCTCTCTCTCTCTCTCCACACACACACACACACACACACACACACACACACACACACACACACACACACACACACTCACATTTATATATATAATACATATACTCTGTTTTATCTGTCTGTCTTTCTGTCATTCTGTCTGTCTGGCTGGCTCTATCTCTGTGTCTCTTTCCTTCTGTCTGTCTGTCTGTCTGTCTGTCTGTCTCTCTCTCTCTCTCTCTCTCTCTCTCTCTCTCTCTCTCTCTCTCTACGTGTGCTTGTGCGTGCGTGTGGGGATGGTGTGTGTGTGCGTGTTGTGTGTGGGGGGGGGGGGGGGTAGAAGTCGAGGTGCGCTGGGATGGTAGTGCTGATGGAGAGAGGAAGACAGAGAAGAGAGAGAGAGAGAGAGAGAGAGAGAGAGAGGAGAGAAAAGGCAAACCAAACTTGAACTCCATTTCCGCCGCGGCATACCAAGTCATCACCGTGTGAACGAATTATCTCAAGTATTTCAAACAGTCCGCCTTCACCTCGGAGAAAAGCAAGCCGTCACGGAGAACACTGCCCATTCTCTCGCCACCCCTCCCCCGTGCATGCCTAACCCGTTCCTCTCATTCCTTCAATTCTTCCAAATAAAATAAAAAAAACCTCAATCTTCACCATCCCCCCCCCCCCCCACCCCTTTCCCCTTTACTCAGCACTGCTGGCTCGTCTGGTGGGCCACAGACTCTCCATCAAGCCCCTAGCCTGTCTCTCCTGCGGCCCACTCCCCTCCTTCTTCCCACTCCACCCTCCCCCCCACCACCACCACCACCACCACTCTCAACCCCC
>CM031613.1:5183100-5193100 GCA_018398815.1 Conus ventricosus
ATGATGATGATGATGATGATATGATGATGTTGATAAGAATGACGATGAAAGTATTAATAATGATAGTAATTCTGATCACAATAATGATGATGATGATGATAATGATGATGATGAATGATAGAAATGCTGAGGGAATGATATGAAGATAATGAAAATTAAAATAAATAAAAATATGAATAGTAATGATAATAATAAAGAAAATGATTAATGGTAAAATGGTAAGAATAATAACGATAAAATAATAATAATAAAAAAAAAAAAAATAATAATAAATTGATAATTGTTTTCTATGCTTTCCAGTGCTTGTTTCGACATTTAAACTACAAGTGGAAAACAAAAGCGCAAAAAAAAAAAAAATATATATATATAAAAATTTAAATATATATATAATATATAAATAAAAATGTATAATATAAATATATATATAAATTGCGCTTGCTTTCTACTTGTAGTAATAAAAAGTATATATTTTAATATATAAAATATTTTATATATAAATATTTTAGAGAGAGAGAGAGAGAAGGGAAGAGAAAGGGAGAGATAGAAGAAGAAGAGAGAGAGAAAGAAGAAAGAGAGGAGAGAGAAAAGAGAGAGAAAAGTAGCAGAGAGAGAGAGAGAAAGAAAGGAAAGTCTACAAATGATATGCACTGCGAGTCCGCACCAGCTCCAAGTTTCATCACACAAAAGCTGTCACCAGCTCCAGTTATTCACAATTCAAAAAGTGTCCCCACATCACGGGCCAGCGGGGTCCTTCCCAGCGCCCAGTTTCGCCATCCATTGGATTCCGCGACGTCAAGACACAACAACACAGACAAATGAGGGACCAAAAACACACAGGGGACAAGCTAACATAGACCTTGCCCCGTCCAAAAAGAAAAAAAAGAAAAAGAAAAAAAAAGGCATTGTTTCTGCGTGGGTTCAATGCCCCACTATTACAATCCATTTATTTGCAGTCTGTTTAAAAGTAATTGTCGTTTAATTCAATATTTTGATGTTAATTTTTGGATTCCTTCACACTGGGGAAATCTGGGTATTGAACGCGCTACAAAATTTGCAAAAGAAACAACAACACAAAAAAACTTGCTGGAACTGAAATGGTTTCAAAACCCAACTTACTATATCTACACTTTTTTTTTAACAAAGATTTAAACCAAATGTTAAGACAAAAGCTTAGGATGTTTTAGAAAAGTCCGAAGAACCTTAGTTCTTTTTGTTAAACACAAATACTCAACTTTTCGTCAAAAGCATATCTAAAATACAAAATTTTCTTTCAACGTTTTACCCAGTTATAAATAGATACTCTCAGAACTAAAGTATGCTTCAACAAAATGCATATGTGCAAAACCAAAATGTCGAGAGATCAAGTTTAGGGAGTGGTGCTCTCAGGCGGGACTTGCCGCGTTTATCGATTCTGGACTGATTTTTTCCTAATACTTTTAGGTTCCCTCTTGTTTTGTTACATAGTCCGATTCGATATCAAATATAAATGTTGTGGTCTTTGTAATGACCTATGGACACCCCCAAACACCTGCACACACCAGCATGCACCCCCCCCCCCCCCCCCAACACACCACAAAATTTCAACACAATCAACACACCCCACACCCACACACACACACACAACACCACCCACGCACGCACGCACGCACGCACACACGCACCCACGCACCAAAACACACACACAAAACACACACACACCACACACACAAATGTAATATAAATATATATTATAATATATATAATATTTATATATATATAAAATTTATATATATATAAAAAATATATATATAAACATGTATGAAACACACCCCTCTTCTCTTCCTCCTTTTCCTTCCTTCCTCTCTCCTCCTCTACTCTCTTCTCTCTCTCTCCCGAAAATTCATGATTTCTGTAAAAGATTGGAAATGAAAATACATAACTATATGTTAAAAAACAATGGTGAACCTTTGGGCAGTCATTTGCGTTCAAACCAATGCTCTTCACAGCATTTGGAACCATTCAGTCATTTGCGTTCAAACCAATTTGCTCTTCACAGCTTTTGGAACCTTTGCAGTCTTCTGCGTTCAAACCAAAGATCATTTGGAACACCCAATACTCTGTTTCCTTCCACGGCTGAATTTCCCGGGAAAACCCTTTGGGGGGGGGAAAAATTCCTCTTTCTGATCCTTTTCGATTTATTGCAACGCTGTGTACATGAGAATGTTGCACTTTCTCATGCATACAGTTGTGTGTGTGTGTGTGTGTGTGTGTTTTGTTTTGTGTGTGTGTGTGTGTGTGTGCGCGCGCGCGCTGTGTGTGTGTGTGGGTGTGTGTGTGTGTGTGGTGTGGTGGTGTGTGTGTGTGTGTGTGTGTGTGTGTGAAAAGTTCCGTGAAACATCCACATTGTTCGATTGTTCCGTGCAGTGTTTAAAAACAGTTTGTCCCCCACATCACAAATGGTCCCGAACAAAAGTCTTCAAAAAAAGTTTTTTTTTTTTGACACAGGTTAACAGTCTTGAGTCAATCGAAGATACCCCCCGGGTGTCGGCACGAAATTTTATATCTAAACACAGGTTGACTGACTCATTCATACACTTCAAAATCGCCCTAGGTCATGGCTTGACCATCATTAAGCAATGAATTCATTTCAGACCGGAAGTGATGGTGCGTTTTATCATTTCAACTTCGGGAACTTCAGGAATCCTCTTTAACGGAAACGTGTTCGCTTTAGAGCCATTTGACCATCAGTAGTGCGAAGCCTCTTCTGTCATTTTAATGGAATGTGTGTAACTCTTGAATAATAGTAAGAAACCATTTTTATGCAGCGCAGCACCCAATGATATGGACTTACAGCACATCAAGCACTCATGCATGCAAACAGTAGATAATCTGACAATTCTGTAAAAAAAAAAATAGGCGAAGAAGAACCAGAGGTGTTTTTTTTTTTTCCAGAACGCATTTTTTTTGCTTATTTTTCTTTCCTTTTCTATTGTTGTTGTTGTTGTTGTGTTGCGTTGTCTTGTGTGTTGTTGTTGTTGTTTGTTGTTGTTGTTGTGTTGTTGTTGTGTTGTTCTGCTTCTTTCTTTCATTCTTCTTTGTTTTCTTCTTCAAAACTCAAGTCACACTCGAAAGCAGGATTCCGGCCAAGTTTTGATCCAACGTAAATAAAAATACAGAAAAAAAACAACAACAACAAAACTCCCAACTCGTTTAACAAAGAATTAGGTATAAAACTTTCGCTTCTTAGCCCCACTATCCTTTCTGGAACTCCAGCACAAGTATCTCTCATAAATTGTGAACGTTTATGAACCATCAAGGCCTCAGCATTCTGCAGCTGACGACAGCAATTTTAGCATCCGAAAATTCAGAGGAGAGAAACCTGTTGAAAGAGCAGCCAATTCATCGATGGTGCAAAAATATAGAACTTGTACTTTCGTGCATCAAATTCCATCACTGGCATCGTTGAAAACTGATCTTTTTCTCCAGCGTCTTTCACTTCAAGCTAGCCATACCCTACTTCTGTTCTTATTGCTGTCGTTGTAGTTTCTCATGTATTGCTGTGGGTGCATATTTGCGGAGGGTGAGTGCATGTAATGTAGAAGTGTACAGATCATGCATGATTCCAGTGAATGGGATGGGGATTGAAAAAAAAAAAGTGAAGGGGGGTGAGGAGGAGCAAGAATCACGCCACTGTGTTTTGTGTCCATTGCTGATATGTGAGACGTGGAAAGTGCCTTCGGGTGTCGGAGAGTGTTACAACATCATCATCATCATCATCATCATCATCATCATCATCATCATCACATCATCATCATCGTCGTCGTCATCATCATCATCGTCATCATCATCATTATCATCATCATCAATCATGTTCATCATCATCAACAACAACAATAACAACAGCAACAAACAAACAAGAACAACAAAAACATCAACAACTACATCATGATCATGATCATGATCATCATCAACATCATCATCATCTTCATCATCATCAACAACAACAACAACAACGAACAGGAACAACAACATCAACAACTACAATATGATGATGATGATGATGATGATGATGATGATGATGATGATGATGATGATGATGATGATCATCATCATCATCATCATCATCATCATCATCATCATCATCATCACATATCAACAACAACAACAACAACAACAACAACAACAACAACAACAACAACAACGAACAAGAACAACAACAACAACAACATCAACATCAACAACTACATCATGATCATGATTATGATCATCATCATCATCATCATCATCATCATCATCAATCATCATCATCATCGTCATCATCAAAAACAACAACAATGCCAAAAACAATATCACATCATCAACAACATCCTCCTCCTCCTCCTCCTCCTCCTCCTTCCTTCTCCTCCTCCTCCTCCTCCTCCTCCTCATCATCATCATCATAATCATCATCAACATTATCATCACTACTATTGTTAACATTATTATTATTCTTAACTTTTTTTTTCAAGATAACTCAAAGGTCTCTCCCCTCCCCCCCCCCCCCCCCCCCCATTTCCTCGATAGAAACCAATCATATGACCACCAGCATGAAGATCACAATCCATTGACATGTCCCAGGCCAGTGTGAATACAATGACTTGACATCTTGAAATAAACCTACGCAGGGAAACGTTTTGGGAAAGGACAGAGACAAACGTGAAAGCGAGAAGGAGGCTTGTATTCACTCATTTCGTTTACAGGTGACAGTCAACGACAGAGAGAGAGAGAGAGAGAGAGAGAGAGAGAGAGAGAGAGAGAGAGAGAGAGAGAGAGAGAGAGAGAGAGAGAGAGAGAGAGAGAGAATGCGAATGCGAATGCGAATGCGAATATTTATTCAGATTAAGGCCATAGCCCATACTGAAGGGGTGGTACCCGCAATATACACAATATCAATTACTGAAATGAGGAAAATGACAAGAGAAAGCAAGTACATATGCATCATACAATGTTATTAGGAATACACAGTACGTAACCTCTTTTGTGCTTCATAAATGTACATAGCAAGGTTAAAGAAATGACTTCATTTCTTGATGCCAGGAGTAAATTAACTCTGAAAAACAACTAATGTGATAGAGCCATACATTAAAATGGATATGAACAGATATATTAAGAGTGCGCTAAGTAAGTTTAGATTTGGTGTTTCTGATATAGCTTGTCACCGTTTCAGATACAGTGCTGTGAGTGATAATGAACTGACATGTCGTTTATGTAATCCTGGCCAAGAAGATGAAATCCATTTCCTTTTTTGCTGTCCTGCTTTTCATGACCTCAGGATAAAATTCATAAAGCCAAAGTTTATTCTGACCCTTGAGAGAGAGAGAGAGAGAGAGAGAGAGAGAGAGAGAGAGAGAGAGAGAGAGAGAGAGAGAGAGAGAGAGAGAGAGAGAGAGATTTTCCTCACTAGCTTCCATCATTGCTGATATCAACATTTACAAACACTACATCAGCAAGAATCTCCCAAGCAGTACAAACACGCACAGTAGCAGAAGAACAATCCATTTTGATTTGTGATGGAAGACAGTGCCACTTACAAAAATAACATAAAAATAAAATAAAGAACAACCACTACACCAAAAAGAAAAACAAATCGAACAAAAGCAAAAAAAGCAAAAAAAAACAAGAACAGAAATGAACACGAACGAACCACGAAAAGAGCTAAAAAGGCAGGCTTTATAGATTTTACTCACAGCTCACATAAGTCAACGATACGCAGCGGAGGGGATGGGGTTGAGTGAGAGGGGAGGGGAGGGGGGGGGGGGCGAGTTGAGGGGTGGGTGGGGGGGGGGGGGAAGAGACAAAGGGCAAGACCTACACTTAGAAACTTAGCATCCACGTCAAGGGGAAGCACTCCTGCTGCCACTGCTGTCGCTGATGCTGATGACGATGATGCATATTGGGCGTAGTAAAGGTAGGCCAGTCGTGGTACCGGTCCGTGGGTCCACCGACTAAAATGTCCGACAGATGAAAACACGCCTCCCCCCCCCCCCCCCCCCCCTCCCCTCCCCATCTCCCCCACCGTTTTAACCCATCCCCACCTTCCCCCCTTCCCCCTAGCCCTCCGAGACTGCCCGCGCCTCGAGTGCACACTCTTGCGCGAACCTTTGGTGCCTCTTTTTGACAGCTCTTCAAAGGGACAGAACTCCTCCACCACCACGGGACCTACCGGAGCAGCGGCTGTCTTAATTGAAGACTCTGGTAGTGACGACAGCGACAAGCCACCCCCCCTCACCCCCTGGCCCACAAAAGCTTGTCAAAGAGCACCTTTCCTCCCTCCCTCCCCCCCCCTCCCCATTCCCCCTCCACCCGACAACTCGGGAATACTTTTATGACGGGTCAAGGTCAAATTGAGCAGGCGTTCTGAGACAGGGGAGGAGAGGGGGGAAGGGCAGAGGGGGCAGGGGGTGTGGCGTTGGGGTTGGGTTGCTGGAGTTGGGATTAGAGTGGGGAGGGCGGGGGTGATGTGTTGGGGGGGGGGGGGTGATGTTGTGTTGGCTTGTAGCCGTAGACGGGGATGATGCGCCCCATGGACACGACCTTGCTCAAGACGAGTTGCGTCCCTTGGATGCTGGTGAGGGGTTGTATGATCACGATGGCGGGGTGAGGGGGGGTAGAGGGTGATGGTGGGGTGGGGAAGGAGTGAGGGGTGCAGGGGTGAGAGGATAATATGGGGGTGGGGTGGAGCTTGGTTCATGGTGTTCGTGAAAATTAGTCCCATTTCTGAATCTCTGTCTGTGTGTGTGTGGTGTGTGTGTGTGGTGCGTGCGTTGCGTGCGTGCGTGCGTGCGGGGTGCGTGCGTGCGTTGCGTGCGTGCGTGCGTGTGTGGTGGTGTGTGTGTTTCTCTCCCTCTCCCCAATCAGCTCTGAAAAGACTAATGTTGTTGGCTGAGCTACAAACAACATAATCTCTCTCTCTCTCTCATCTCTCTCCTCTCTCTCTCTTCTCTCTCTCCTCTCTCCTCTCTCTCTGTCTCTCTGTCTGGTCGTCTTCTGTCTGTCTGTCTCTCTCTCTCTCTCTCCTCTCCTCTCTCTCACTCTTCTCCATGTCTGTCCTTCTGTCTGTCTGTCTCTCTCTCTCCTCTACTCTCTCTCTCACTCTGTCTCTCTGTCTGTCTGTCTGCTCTCTCTCTCTCTCTCCTCTCCACTCTCCTCCTCTCTCTCTCTCTCTCTCTCCTCTCTCTCTCTCTCTCCAAGCTCACCAAATTCAAAGACGTTAGAAACAAGCAACTTTCCTTATCCGAACAAAAACGGCTTCTTCACCGAGGCGGATTTCTAAACTACTCCCCCCCCCCCCCCTCCCCTTTCTTCCTCCCCTCCCCTCTCCTCTTTCAAACACCGCTAAAGGACAACATTTCATGGGGCCACACAACCTTGCCAACGACCGTCAACTGAAAGATGCGGGCTAGCCCGCGCTGTGCGCTTTCCAAACACAGAAGGTTTTTTTTTAATTTCTCCTCGATCCCTCCCACCCCGCAAGTCGCCCCCCCCCCCCCCCACTACACCCTCTTGCCTGCCCCCCCCCCCCCCCCCCCCACCCCGCCGCCGCCACAGCCGTGGCAAAGCTGGTTGGCCCACGGAGCGAGATGCAGTCAGAATTAAACCTCCCTCCATTTTGCTAATGCAAAAAGGTTTTGATCCCCTGACCCGAAGCGGGCGGGGTCGAGGCACGTTCGGTAAAACACGGAACGCTCGCCCCGAAGCCCCAAAAAGAAAAAAAAAATGAAAAACCAACCCAGTCCTGATAAATCTTGTGTGTTTATTGTGCCGCGACTTCTTCCTGGAATGGGAGTTTCGCGTTCCTCTACTTCCTCCTCCGCCTGCTCCTTGTGATGCTTTTGCTTTATGCTGACACTGGTCTGAAACGACGATTCACATCCTCACTGAAGCTGAAGAAGACCACTCAAAGATGGCGGCTGTTAGGAAGATAAAGTGGGGGTGATCCCCCTTGTCATATCGACCACAAGGCAAGTGGTTTATGAAAACGGAAGTGCGAACAGTTCCCTCTCCGCGACCATGATAATGCGATGGCCAGTTATCTACTTTTTTTTTCTTTTCAAAACGCTTCCATGCTCTCGGGTTTTATTTGATTTGGGCATCTCCTTGTGCAACAATAGCAGGCGAGGAGTGAAATCTTTCTTGCTCGAGGATCGAAAAAGTTTTCGATGTTTGTGAGCGTGTCGTCATTAATTCCGCTTCCTTCAGCTACTCTCTTTTCTTTCGCTGGAGGCTCCTTCCAGTTCCTGAGAGGCATCCACTCTATTTTTTTTTTTATAGGTTCCGATATCCACCTGCCAGTTCATTTTTGTTCACCCCACCGTTTGCGGGTCCGGTCTGGTTGTATGTATGAGATGTGAAGAGCTATCCACAGGATGAACAATGACGGAGAGAGAGAGAGAAGAGAGAGAGAGAGAGAGAGAGAGAGAGAGAGAGAGAGAGAGAGAGAGAGAGGGAGGGAACAAAACGAAACTTTACCAGGAAAAATGAGATGAGCAATATGAATGCTTTTTATCGCCCAAGAGAGAGAGAGAGAGAGAGAGAGAGAGAGAGAGAGAGAGAGAGAGAGAGAGAGAGAGAGAGGGAGAGAGAAGAGAGGGAGAGAGAGAGACAGACAGAGACAGAGACAGAGACAGAGAGAGGAAATGTAACGAAACGAAACGAAACGAAATTTTACCAGGGTAATGAGATAAACAATATGAATGCTTTTTTATCGCCCACAAAGAGAGAGAGAGAAGAGAGAGAGAGAGAGAGAGAGAGAGAGAGAGAGAGAGAGAAGAGAGAGAGAGAGAGAGAGAGAGTTATGTGACAAATATTTATGATTATACTACAAACTGTAATAGAGACTATGCTTTGAAACATAGACCAAGAGATATAGAAAAAAGAGACTGATGCTAATGCTACTGTGGAAAAGTTTGAAGGGGAGGGAGGGGGGGAACCAGTAGCGCTTAAATGGGGGATTAGAAGAAGTGGAGAAATAATAAACTAAAACTGTTTGGGAAATGGAAAGGAACATGCGCACCCTATTTAGTTTTTATTGTTAAAGTTGTTATGGTTAATGTTAAAAGTTATCATTATTGTTATGGTTGTATAGTATAAACAATAATGATGGTAAAGTTTTTTAGTTTGGGGTCCCCCCCCTTTCTTTCTCATCATCATAGAGGGCGCCCAAAAATTGCATACTTAGTCCCTTTACACATCGTTATATAAACTTATCAAACCAAGGGGCGAAAAAATGTCAATCATGTTTGCTAAAAGGGAAGGGAAAAAGAGATCAAATTTTCAACGATATAAATGACAATGACGATGATAATGAACATACACAAAGATATGATATTGAGATGTTGAATAAATGAAAATAAAGGGCAATGAAGGGGCGACCATGATGACGACAGAACGACAACACGATGATGATATAGATAAAGAAAAGATGAATGATAAAATTTGTAAATTGATATGATGTGGTGATGATAATGATGAGGATATGGGTGATGTGAGATGATGTGAGGGGAAGATGATGAGGGTATATGATATGATATGATGGGGATGGTTGAGGGGGATGATGTGAGATGTGATGGATGATGAGGATGATGTGATGAAGATAAGGGTATGATGATGATGATGGTGATATAAGAGATAAAGGGAAAGGGGGATGAGATAAAGAGATGATATATGATGAGAATTTTGGGTGATGGTAATAATGATATGATAATGAGATGATTAATGGTGATATGGATATTTGATAGATTATGGGTTTGGGGAAGATGGTGAGAATGGGGAAAAAGATGACGATGGTGATGATGATGATATGATGATGATGAGAGTTTTGATGATGATTGAGAGTATGAGATGAGAGGGTGATGAGAGAATGAGATGATGATGATGATGAGAGGGCGGCGAAGATACAAAGAAACAAATGACGCCCATAGATCTCGACAACAAAAAAAAATAAAAAAACAACTCTCTCCTCCCCTCTCTTCTCTCTCCCTCT
>CM031613.1:5200600-5205600 GCA_018398815.1 Conus ventricosus
AGATAGGGGACGGGAAGAGTATGGGGGAGATAGGACGGGAAAGAGTTATGGTGGAATAGGGGACGGAAGAGTATGGGTGAGATGAGGGTGACGGGAAGAGTATGGTGGAGATAGGGGACGGAGGGTAATGGTGGAGATATTGACGGGAAGAGTATGGTGGAGATAGGGACGGGAAGAGTATGTGGAGATAGGGGACGGGAAGAGTATGGTGGAGATAGGGGACGGAAGAGAATGGTGAGATAGGACGGGAAGGGTAAATTGTCGGAGATAGACGGGACGGCAGAGTATGGTGGAGATAGGGACGGGAAGAGTATGTGGAGATAGGGGACGGGAAAGTATGGTGGAGAATAGGGGGAAACGTGGAAGAGTATGGTGAGAAGGGTACGGGGAAGAGTATGGTGGGAGATTAGGGACGTAAGAGTAATGGGTGGAGAGATAGGGACGGGAAGAGGTATGGTGGAGATAGGGGACGGATGAGTATGGTGGAGATAGGGGACGGGGAAGAGTATGGGGGAGATAGGGGACGGAAGGAGTATGGTGGAGATAGGGGACGGGAAGAGTATGGTGGAGATGGACGGGAAGAGTATGGTGAGATAGGGACGGGAAGAGCTCTGGTGGAGGATAGGGGACGGGAAGAGTATGGAGATAGGGACGGAAGAGAAGGTGAGAATAGGGGACGGAAGAGTATGGTGGAGAAAGGGACGGGAAGAGTCTGGTGGAGATAGGGACGGGAAGGGTATGGTGGAGATAGGGGAACGGGAGGGTATGGTGGCGAAGGGGACGGGAAGTATGGGGGAGATAGGGTACGGGAAAAGTATTGTGGGAGATAGGACGGAAGAGAAGGGTGAGATAGGGGACGGGAAGGGTATGGTGGAGATAGGGGACGTGGAAGGTATGTGGAGATAGGGGACGGAAGGTAATGGTGGAGAAGGGGACGGGAAAGAGTATGGTGGAGATAGTGGACGGAAGAGTAGGTGGAGATAGGGGACGGAAGGTATGGTGGAGATAGGGTCCGGGGAAGGGTAGGTGGAGATAGGGGACGGGAAGGGTATGGTGGAGATAGGGACGGGAAAGAGTATGGGTGGAGATAGGGGACGGAAAGATGGTGGAGAGTGGGGTGAAAAATAATGCGTGTGGGGTGGCTGGTGGGAAAGGAAACACAACTGAACAGCTACCACCCCCCCCCCCCGCCCGCCTCCCCGCCCCCTCACCCCCCCCCCCCCGACCCCGCCCCCCCTCCCTACGTCGCCGTACGCCACCATGCTCTACAGACAAAGTTGTAGAAATCAGCCGGAGAGCCTCTCGTATGCTCTGTGTCTGTTGTCTGCACTTGCCTAGGCGAATCGGTCCGTAAGAAGCATTGTGTTTTGGATTTAAGGCGTGTAAACTGTCCTGATCATGTACAAAGAGCCACCCTTCTTTTTTGTTTACATACTACGTATTTATTTATTTTATAATATAATTATTTTATTTATTCATGTATGTTGTTGGGGGTGTGTTGATTTTTTACAATGCAAAGGATGTAGAACTCGACATGTCTACTTCCTTCGCAGCAATCCATGAAATCCATTCATTCCCTAGTCAAGGCCTAACAGATCTGTGCCAAAACCAGCGGACGACATCACAACAATCCATGCAATCCATTCATTCGCTAGGTCCAAATGGCCTAACAGATCTGTGCCAAAACCAAAGGACGACATCACAAACAATCCAGGCAATCCATTCATTTCCCTAGTCAATGGCCCATAGATCTGTGCCAAAACCAACGACGACTTCTACAACAATCCATGCAAATCCATTCCAGTCCTAGGTCAATGCCTAACTAGATCTGCGCCATAACCAAAGACGATATCATTTAAAACACCAGCCTAAGGCTGACCTTTAAGTGTAGTGGGAGGTGGAGGGGGGGGGGGGGGGGAGGGGGGTCAACTTATTCCATCAACCAGCCGCGAGCCGATCCAAGCGTCGTACGGGGCGCTCGATGCGTACAGTTCTCCAGCGAGTCGAATGAGCCACAAAGGGCGCATAGAAAAAACCAGCTGTCGCACACCAACCTGGGGTAATTTTTCCCTTCCCACCCCCACCCTGGCGCCGCTGAGGTCGACAATGTTTTGAAAAGAGAACTGTAATAACTTGGGGCAGTATCTATCACCGCTCCAAACTCGCTTTCCCCCATGTTTCTTCTCATCATCACATTGAATCACGAAATAGAGAGCCATTGGTGTGTTGTGGGTGTGTGGAGTGTGTGTGTGTGTGTGTGTGTGTGTGTGTGTTGTGTGTGTCGCGCGCGCGCGCGCCGCGCGCGCGGGGGGGGGGGGTGTGAGTGTGTGTGTGTGTTGTGGTGGTGTGTGTGTGTTGTGCGTGCGCGTGTGTGTGTCTGTGTGCGTGTCTGGTTTTTTGCCTAGGTCAATAGTGTAAATGTAATTGGGGTCTTGCGCTTTCAAAGATATGGAAGCAAGTGAAAGATCGCAAATGATTCGAACCCGGAGGTGAGTCCTTGTTTGCCACGCAGTGGGCAAGAACGTTTTTATCGCTGTATTCAGCGACAGACTGCCAGTAATGTATCTACAAAAAGCATTTTGTCCGTAGTTTGCCAGTGCCGCTGAAAAAGATGAATGAGCTGCTCACTCTCCATTTCTGAAGATGACAAATACTTATCATCATAAACCAGGAATGTGTGTGGTGTGTGTGTGGTGTGTGTGTGTGTGTGAGTGTGTGTTTGTGTGGTGTTACAGAGCGAGAGAGAGAGAGAGAAGAGGAAGAGAGCAGGGAGACAGAGAGGAGAGAGAGAGAGAGCGGTGGACAGAGAAAGAGAGAGAGAGAGAAGAGAGAGAGAGAGAGACGGTGAGGGGGGGGGGGGAGGGCTGAAATTGCCTGGCAAACGCAGGCAACTTCAAATTGTGAAGTAGGGAAGTATTGAATGTTGTTCCTTTCCCCACCAACTGTAAATGGACTTCAAGACATATACACGCAGATACAGACACAGACACACAGACGACACAGACACAGACACACACACACAAACACACACACACACGCGCGCACACACGCGCGCCGCGCGCGTTGCGGCGCACAAACACTCACACGCGCACTTAGTTGGGGGACACACATGCTACTCCACAACGGACGCATGCACGCCATCCCCCGACTCTTTCTCCCCCCTCCCCCCCCCCCCGCGCCCCCCCCCCCCCCACACAAACACACACACACACACACATCACACACACGTGCACGTACGACCACAAAACTCTAATGGGAGGAAACTCACTAACATATAGACTCCTGGTCAGATACCGATATTTCGAAACCTGATGTTTCTTCCTCAGTGACCGCGAAAGCGGTAACTTGAGTCCTCTGCCGTTTTCACAAACCATCAAGCGCATACTGTTATTTAGGCAGAATTATCTACCACTGCGCAGATATGAATGCTTATTCCCCAATTTCCTTCAATCTAGAGAATAAGAGCAAGCTTTGTTTTATTATTCAATATTTCGTGCAGTCATTGCAACACCAACTGCTCCGTAAGTTGCTGGAATGGTGCTCGCACTTATCCTGGAATTTAAGATTAGTTTATTGTAATCTAGTCCCTTGCGGATCCATATCCAAGAACTGCCCTCAGCACTTGTGTCTAAGAGGTTATCTTATTTATATTTCTACTGTTTCACAAGCAAATGTAGCTTGTTTTGTTGCCGTGGGGGGGGGGGGGGGGGGGGGGGGGGAGGTCATGTATTTGCTTTGCTTCGTAATGGCACCTTTGTTGGGTTTTTTTGAAAACTCAACAAACAACTATAGGGTGGTTTTTTTGTTGTTGTTGAAAACTCAACAAACATACTACGGTACTGCACACCAGCAGTCCTTTTTCTGGGATAGCATTCTTCTTAAAACCGGAAAAGGCAGGAGGAAGTTAAGCTACCACTTGACCGCGGTCACTGAGGAAAAAACAATCAGTTTCGAAATATCGGTATCTGACAGAGTTATATGTTTAGTGAGTTTCCTCCCCCCCATTGGAGAAAAAGCTTGCTGAAGGGCTCATTTAGAGAAGCATTTATATTCCCATTCACCCACTCAAGCACATAACGTTTAGTTAGGCAGAATTATTTTCCAATGCAATATGTATGCTTATCTCCCCCTATTTCTTCAATCTAAGAGATAGACAAGCTTTGTTTTTATAATTGAATATTTTTTGCAGTCAGTGCAACACAAGCTGCTCTGTAAGTTGCTGGAATGGTGCTCGTACATATCCTTGGAATTTATGCAAGTGCGTATGCACTAACACAACAAGCGGCGCGCACGCGCGCGCACACACACACACACACACAACACAGCACACACACAGCACACACACTCACACACACACACACACATACACACAGAGAGAGACAGACAGAGAGACCGACAGACAGAGAGCACCTGAATACAATATCTCTTATTTACACCAGCACCTTTTCTTCCCCATAAACTGTAAGTGGAAATATAAAAAGACGGGCAGTTTCTAGAGCCTGCATGAGTGCTTGGGGGTTGTTATCTTCAGCTTTCAATTATCAAACAGCATACGTGTTTGCGTGCCAGCGAGAATGCGTTTTCGTGTGTGTACGAATATGCGTGCGTATGTGTTACGTATATGCGTGCGTAGGTCGTATATGCCTGAGACACGCGCCGCGGTGTTTGTGTGTATGCGTGCACGCGTCTATGTCACACACGTATGTGTGTGTTGTTGTGTGTGTTGTGTGTGTGTGTGTGTGTGTGTGTGTGAGTGTGAGTGAGTGGTGTGTGTGTGTGTGTGTGTGTGTTGTTGTGTGTGGTGTGTGTATTATAACATGCACAAAACAAGAACACCAAACTACACAAAAAGTGTTTTCTTTCAGCAACCACATTTGGCAAAACAAATCGCCATTTTCCCTTTACAACCTTAGAGTTTCTAAAGTTGTGCGCAGGAGTAACAACCTAACCCTTTATTTAGCGGTCACTGGAAACTCGTTGCCAATCGACTGATGGGACCA
>CM031613.1:5210014-5220014 GCA_018398815.1 Conus ventricosus
CTAAGGCACTGCTTTCAGAAGTCATGTGAGAAACTAAGGCACTGCTTTCAGAAGTCATGTGAGAAACTAAGGCACTGCTTTCAGAAGTCTGTGAGAAACTAAGGCACTGCTTTCAGATGTCTTGTGAGAAACTAAGGCACTGCTTTCAGATGTTTTGTGAGAAACTAAGGCACTGCTTTCAGATGTCTTGTGAGAAACTAAGGCATTGCTTTCAGATGTCATGTGAAAAACTAAGGCACTGTTTTCAGACGTCATGTGAGAAATTAAGGCACTGCTTTCAGTGTCTTGTGAGAGACTGAGGCAACACAATCAGACGTCATGTGAGAAACTGAGGCCTGCAATCAGATGTCATGTGAGGACAGCAGTCGGATTGTCATATGAGGCACTGCAGCCCGGTCACCTCAATCCATCGTCGTTGAGGCACAGCAATCTCCAGTTTTCTGATCAGTTATGTTCTCTTTTTCTTCGTTTGACACATCCTCTTACTGACAACAGCACGCACCGTTTTTTCTGCCTGTGGGGCAAATTCTTCACGCGTCACTGATCTGCTTCTCTGGACCAAAGAATCCTGTCCTCACTTCTCACCTGTGTGTGGCCAACTCTTGCCCCCGCAGGCTTCGACTATAACACCTACCAGGACTCGGAATCCTGGAGTAACACAACCCTTCTAAACCTTTCCACAGACAGCAACACAAGAGCGAAAAGGGGACTGGGGGAAGTAAAGTTTGCGTGTGAAGTGCTTGACAGGAGCTCCCTTGAGGACGACAGTCGCACTAGCATTCAGACGCTGTTCGTCACAATGATGAACTACTTGCGCCGTTCTTTTTTGTCTGTGGGGGTGATCTCCTCATGGCAGTACTTGTCTCCCTTTCCCTCTGACTGGCGTGGAGATTGCGGATAATATAAATGGAGTATTTTCTTCTCAGATAGGAGTTGAGGAACACTCAAGTTCAAGTCAACATCCACGCAAGGTAACATGAGTAAGGGGGATAAAACCATTCCAGCAGAGCAGACAACTCATTAAAGTTGACAATCTGAAAGCTAACATTTAAAGGTGACACCGAGTCAAACAAGGTATGGGCCCCAAAAAGTTCTTTGTGTACAAAATCTAAATTTCATATTCTTCTTCTCGAGCAGACCCCCAACAGGAAAAACAGAAGGCAGAGACCCAGCTAGATCAACAGGAAGTGGTAACTGCCTTCATCAAGTGCAAGGGAACTCTAACCAGCAAAACATGAAGATAGGAGTCGTTTTTGGTCTTGACCCATGGTCCAAAACAATTACCATTCATAACACAAAATAACATGTAAATGACAAATAAAAGCAACAAAACTGATTCGGGGCTGGATTAGCTCAGTTAGAGCGCCGGACTCGTGATCCTGGGGTCGCGGGTTCGAATCTCCGCCAGGCCGTTTTGGTACAGGGGGATTTTTCCCTCGGAGTGAACATTGGTTCTGACTCCATTTCCATACAGTCCTTCGAATGAGACTATAAACCGAGGTTCCGCGTGTGAACAGACGCATAACATCTTGCACACACGTAAAATCCCATCACCAACTTTCGGAATAGAAAAGGCCAGTTTGGCCGTTGGTATGGATGACACGTTACACATAGCATGCACCCTGCGTGAGCAATTGAAAAAATGAAGGAAGTAAGGAATTGAGTGAACAATATTGGACAATTATTGACTGGATGACACGGGAAACGACTGAATGAAGCGCCAGCTGGCAGCTCTTCAGTCGGCACTTTCCCAGGTAGTGCATGAAATATTTTCACGCATCATCTGCTTCCCACGACCTGAAAAATGAATCCCCGTTTCCCACCTATTTATGTCCACTTGATGTCCCTCGAGCCTCAAAGGAGACCGGTGGAGAGACGTTTGTGTGTGAAATACTTCACAAAAGCTCCACTGAAGACAACAGTTACGATAGTATTCAAGACACTGCTCCTCACAACGGCAAACAACACGAGCCATTTCAGTCTGTCTGTGGGGCGATCCCTTCACTGCAGTGTTTGTCTCCCCTTTCTCTCTGACTGGCATGAAGATGGCGGACAATGTTAATGGAGGATTTTCTCTCTCAGACAGGGCTTGAAAGACCCTCCAGTTGAAGTCAGCATACGCATTAGCTACTCAAACAGGAAGTGGTAAATTACCTTCCTTATGCGCAATGGTACTCTAACCAGGAAATGGCGAAGTGGAAATCCAGCTCAGGTAACATGACTGAGGGGGATAACCATTCCTCAGGTAACAAGACTGAGGGGGGATAACCATTCCCCAGGTAACATGACTGAGGGGGATAACTGTGACGTCAACGTAATTATGACGTCAACTGGAAATGACATAGGTAACTACATGACGAAAATATTAATATAGGACAAGAGAAGGGAGCAAGAACTAACGGCCGAGGATTTGGTGTCCAGCCTAATTTATTTGTTTAATCATCGTTTTTCTCCGTAGTGTTACTATGTGGAGAGGCTGACTTTCAATGTCAGTAGTGCATCGATGTTCACTGTGTATGTGGGATACTTTTGATGACGGTACCAGCGGAATATGAAGCAGGAAATGTATTTGTTATAAAATTGTTGTGAATGCTGTGTCGCCGAGAGTGACTTAAAACTCCTATAAGAATATTTATGTGCTCTAATTGTACCACCGCATGTGTGTCGGTGGGCTGAATTTATTGATGTGAAACATTGTAGTGTGAATACACGGAGAAGTTAATATTTGTTTTAGATCAAACGGTACGTCGAATCGAAGTTTATTGTGTTCCATGGGACTTTGGTGAAATTGTGTTCTCGGGAGATTCAATATTGATTGCTGTACTTTGTGAATCTGCGGTTCTTCTATGGTTTACTGTGCTTTATGAATCTGCGGTTCTTCATCTGTGGATTGCTGTGTTTTTATGAATCTGCGGTTCTTCTTCTATGGTTTACTGTGCTTTATGAATCTTCAGTTCTTCATCTGTGGATTGCTGTGCTTTATGAATCTACGGTTCTCTTCTGTGGATTGTTGTGCCTTGTAAATTTGCGGTTCTTCTTCTGATAGTTCGACGTAATATATTGTGCTTGCTGTGTTGAGACCCTGTTTCTTCTTCATCGCTTGTGTTTTTGTGAACGGCTGTGTTTACCGTGTGGGGACCTTGGTTATCCTTCTTCGTCTTATTTTAATGCTGTAGACTGTGGCTTGGGTACTGTGGAACTGAATACGTTGATTATATATGTGAGACACTGTGGACGGCGCCGGCGAGATCTGTGAGTGATATCACGTTATGTAATATGATATCTGATGATTGAAGTTTCTATGTATTGATATCTTGATTATATGCTATGTAGTGACATGTATTAATTTGTACCAATTCACATGAATGTATGTTTTGATGGTTCAGGCAGCATAATTTATAAAGAAAAGAAATCAAACTCGTGTGTTGCTGGCTATCCATGTACGTTTGGTGTGGGTGTGTTGTAGGGATAATTATTACACGCATCCAAACTTTTGAGAGCGAGAGTCAGACAACAAAATACGCACCGCACACCATCCGTAACATCTGGTGACCCCGTAGTTAAATTTCTTTTGCTATTGAATTAAAAATAGCCTTAGTGGTAGGATTTGTTTTTGTACACCTATAATTGTCCAATTAGAAGTGATAGGTCACGTTCACAGACTTCATTGATTATATGTTATTACTCTCATGTCATTGCTTGATTTATACTTGTTGCTGAAAATTTAGCATTGATTACGATTGTGTTTTTCTTTCTCCCATATCCCAAAAATCCTGTTTCATTGTTTATCTCTATCTTTGTGTTGGTTGGGTTTGATAATACTTAGTCTTTTTAAGAGTGATTGCCGTTTAATGCTTGTTTGAAAAAAAAATCCTCTTTGAAATTCAAATATATTTTAGGGACAGGGGTTCCAAATTTTTTTTGCTTGTGATAGCAATTGTTTATATTTGATCCACTAGTGTGTGTGTCGGGTTTGACAGGACATTATTTCATATTTTCATGATGGCACAGAAGGCTAAGGAAGAAAGTCATGTTGTGTCCTCTGTGGACGAGGACAAAGTTTTCGCTAAATATTTACACGAGGTAAGGTATGTGGTCTGGAGGGAGAAGATCTGTTGGCCTATGTTGACAAGTGTATTGCCCAGGACATGGAAAGAGAGGAAAGAATGCGATTGAAAGAATTTCAGTTGAGAGTACAGGAAGAAGAGATAACTAAAAGAGAGCAGATACAGATGTACAAGAGGAAACTAAAAGAGAGCAGATACAAGAGGAAACTAAAAGAGAGCAGATACAAGGAAACTAAAAGAGAGCAGATACAGATCAAGAGGAAACTAAAAGAATACAGTTACAAATAACTTCTCAGCAGAGTGCGGTCTCAGGACAGGACGTGAGAGTCAGGGTTCGGGTTTTCCCAGGTTTATACGCCCCTCGCCCAACGTTTCCTAAGTTGCCCCTTTTAAAGAAAGAACTGATGATATAGACAGTTACTTGTTTCGTTTTGAAACCCATGCTCGTTCCTTGGGATGGTCTGAGAGTTTATGGGTAACATACTGTCTGCACTACTTGAGGGTTCTGCTTTAACTCTCTATCACAGTCTCGCTGAAAAATATGTTGTGTCTTACGGCTTTTGAAAGAGAGCTTGTTGAAAAAATTTCAATGTACTCCAGATGGTTTTCGTAAGCGTTTTCGTGAGGCTAAGCCTAGCTCCGATGAACCTTTCGAGACCTTTGCAGTTGAACTTAAGCGTTTGTTTGACGTTGGGTCTCTTTGTCAAAAATTGATAAGTCTTTTGAAGATCTGGTGGATCTTATCTTGCGTGAGCAGGTTTTGGAGTGTGTCTCTAAGGACTTGGCTATTTTTTTGTGGTGAGAGAGATGTGAAAACTTTTGATGAAATGATCAAGTCTGCAGAGTCATACAGACGTGCTCATCCAACTAAGGTGCTTTCTAGGAAAGCTGTGTAAACATTTTTGCTTCTGTTGGGTACAAACTCCTGGTCAATTTGATAGAAATCTGTATCCGGGTCAGTCTGATAGAACTCCGTACTGTGGTCAGTTGACAGAGGAAACAGATACTCTACTTTTCAAAACAGTGGCCACTACTCTGGTTCCTTTGCTGATCGTGGAAGTAACTTTGGTGGTAGCTGTTATTGTGGTCATCAGAGTTTGGTTACTCTGCTGGTCGTGGAAATAACTTTTGGCGGTAGCCGTTTATCGTGGTCGTGGCGCCGTCATACTATGGCAGTAGAGTTTCCCAGGAAGTGCTTTTGATCAGCCTGCTAGTGTTGTGTGTTTTTTGTGTAAGAAGACAGGACATGTAGCTGCTAGGTGTCCATGGAAGTCAGGTAGAAACCCTGTAGAATTTGTAACCTTAGCCACCCAGATGAATGTCCTTTTGTAGTTAGTAACTCCACTGTTGTCAAGAACTCAGCTGACAGCAAACAGTCCATTGCTTGTTGCTCTGTTCTTGATTCTCCTTTCGCTTGTCTAGCTGCTGGTGAGTTCACAGGAAAATTACGTTTGGAGTCTGGTTCTGTGAATGGCACTTTGAATTCTGTTCTGCGTGATACTGGTGCTACCATTTGTGGCGTTCGCAAAGGATTAGTTTCTGACAGTCAGATGTTAGGAACCACAGTGAAGTGTGTTTCTTTTTTGGTGGTCGTGTAGATGAGTTTCCACTGGCTACAGTTTCAGTCAGCTGTCCTTATTTTGTGAGTGATTGGACTTGTTGTGTCTTGGATAGCCCTGTTGCAGATTCATTGTGGGTATGTACCTGGAGTTTCTGTGAGTGGTGAGTTTAGTGATGTATCTGGTGAACCTTTCTCTTTAGCCGCCATTACGAGGGCTAGAGCTAAGCAGTTGTGGACAAAAAGCCTTTGTGTCAGATCCCTGATGATCTGAACATTTCCAGTTCTGATCTTGTTCAGGAACAGAAGGATGAGTCATTGAAGTCTTGCTTTCAGTTAATGTCTTCTGATGTGTCTGCTGTGTTACTTCTGATATTGTACCTACAGTCGTTCTTTCACAAGGTACTTCAGTGCCTGGGTTTAGAGATAGCGCCTTTGGCTTGTGAGCAGGAACAGGTTTCTCTTGAGTGCTCTCCAAGAGTTGGTCTTTCTGTGGATCCTCTCCGGAGTCTGTTTGTACTGTTCGTGAAGTTAGTGTGTACAGTTGGTGTAGTCCAGGACTGTGATGACGCTTTACCCATTCCACTTTAACTGTTCCGATGGCGTCTTCTATGCCAGATGAAAATGTTCATTCTGTACAGTTTGATTGTACTTTGTCTGACAAAAGTACCAGGGAGTTGCGTGTAATCTTTGATGATTTTCAGGACATTTTGACCCCCAAACCAGGTTCTTTCTCAGGTGATGTACTATTAGAGATCCCTCTTACAACAGATGTCCCTGTTAGAAAGAAATGTTATGAAATCCCTTTTTTGCGAAAGAGGTTGTTGAGAGAGAGATTGGTATCATGTTGGATCTTGATATTCATTGAGCCATCGAATAGTCAGTATGCATCTCCAGTTGTGTTCGTCAGGAAGAAAGATTGTACGTGTCGTTTCACTCCTGGGTGTTGCTGAGCTTTGAGGAAGATTCAGGGAATCTTGTCTTCTGCACTGTGTATTGTTACCTAGACTGGGTAATCCTTTTATTCTCAGGACTGATGCTAGTTCTGTTGGTTTGGGTGCTGTGTTGTTCCAGTAGAATGATGATGTTCTTCACCCAGTCGTATCGCTAGTCGAAAGTTGCTGAATCGCAAGAAGGCATGCAGCACTATTGAGCGGGAATGTTTATCCTATTGTCTCTACCCCGTGGGGGTATGGAGAGGTGACTGATGTGTGTCAATAGACATTGTTTGTGCATTATCATCTGGGTGTGGGGTGCAGCCCGTGCCCAACCATTGTCTCTACCCCGTGGGGGTATGGAGAGGCTGACCGAGTGGTCAGTAGACATGTGTGGGTCTCTACCCAGTGTGGGTATGGAGAGGCTGACCGAGTGGTCAGTAGACATCGTTTATATGCATTGCCATCCGGGTGTGGGGTGCAGCCCATGCCAGCGCCGTCTCTACTCCGTGTGGGTATGGAGAGGTTGTCCGTGAGGTCAGCAACAAGCTAGCATGTAAAAGGGCTTCAGAGTTTCGTCAGGACGACAACTTGTGTTCTTCTGTTGTGTGAGAGTCCCTGGAAGGACTCCACGAACTGCTTCCGTGAGCGGCTTCGTTTTCTTCGAGTGAATGTAATTTGTAGGTTTATGTATTTTTGCTGTCTGTTTACTTCTTTTCAAAAAAACAATTCGGTCATTGTTTTTTTTTCTTGAGGAGGGGGACGTAGTATTGTGACGTCAACGTAAATTATGACGTCAACTGGAAATACATAGGTAACTACATGACGAAATATTAATATAGGACAAGAGAAGGGAGCAAGAAACTAATCGGCCGAGGATTTGGTGTCCAGCCTAATTTATTTGTTTAATCATCGTTTTTCTCCGTGTGTTACTATGTGGACCCAGGCTGACTTTCAAGTCAGTAGTGCCATCGATGTTCACTGTGTATGTGGGATACTTTTGATGACGGTACCAGCGGAATATGAAGCAGGAAATGTATTGTTATAAAATTGTTGTGAATGCTGTGTCGCCGGAGTGACTTAAACTCCTATAAGAAATATTTATGTGCTCTAATTGTACCACCGCATGTGAGTCGGTGGGCTGAATTTATTGATGTGACATTGTAGTGTGAATACACGGAGAAGTTAATATTTGTTTTAGGATCAACGGTACGTCGAATCGAAGTTTATTGTGTTCCATGGGACTTTGGTGAAATTGTGTTCTCCGGGGATTCAATATTGATTGCTGTACTTTGTGAATCTGCGGTTCTTCTATGGTTTACTGTGCTTTATGAAATCTGCGGTTCTTCATCTGTGGATTGCTTGTGTTTTTTATGAATCTGCGGTTCTTCTTCTTATGTTTACTGTGCTGTATGAATCTTCAGTTTTCATCTGTGGATTGCTGTGTTTTATGAATCTACGGTCTTTCTTCTGTGGATTGTTGTGCCTTGTAAATTTGCGGTTCTTCTTCTGATAGTTCGACGTAATATTGTGCTTGCTGTGTTGGACCTGTTTCTTCTTCTTCGCTTGGTGTGTTTGTGAAACGGCTGTGTTTACCGTGTGGGGACCTTGGTTATCCTTCTTCGTCTTATTTTAATGCTGTAGACTGTGGCTTGGGTACTGTGGAACTGAATACGTTGATTATATATGTGAGACACTGTGGACGGCGCCGGCGAGATCTGTGAGTGATATCACGATATGTAATATGATATCTGATGATTGAAGTTTCTATGTATTGATATCTTGATCTATATGCTATGTAGTGACATGTATTAATTTGTACCAATTCACATGAATGTATGTTTTGATGGTTCAGGCAGCATAATTATAAAGAAAAGAAATCAAACTCGTGTGTTGCCTGGCTATCCATGTACGTTATGGTGTGGGTGTGTGTAGGGAATAATTATTACACGCATCCAAACTTTTGAGAGCGAGAGTCAGACAACAAAATACGCACCGCACACCATCCGTAACAATAACCATTCTCAGGTAACATGACTGAGGGGGGATAACCATTCCTCAGGTAACATGACTGAGGGGGGATAACCATTCCTCAGGTAACATGCTGAGGGGGGATAACCATTCCTCAGGTAACATGACTGAGGGGGGATAACCATTCCTCAGGTAACATGACTGAGGGGGGATAACCATTAAGCTGACAAACTCAAAAGCGATAAAGGGGACACAAAATGAAACAACAGATTGGCCCATAACATTCACTTTGTGAAAAACTAAATCCTATTTGCTTTCTTGATGGCCAGCCAACCCTTGAACAGAAGGCAGACAGATACAGATTATCCTGTCAGATCAACAGCAAGTGGTGATGCTATCAAAATGTGCATTGGAACACTAAGTAGCAAAAGGCGAAGAGTACTTGTCCTCTGTGGTCTTGATCCATGGTTTTCAGTAATCACCGTTCATAATGCAACTAAATGGGGAATGAAATTATCAAAACTGATTCAAACCAACACATACAATCCACATGTATTGTCTAATCTATAGAACTGTTTTCATGCTTCATCTACTTCCAGGGCCTGAGAAGTCAGTCCTGGCCCGGCCTTGGCTTAAGACTGTGTCAGACCAACTGACATAGGCTACAACACCAAGGCTATATCAAAATGCCGTTATGCTCTGCATAGTTATGCAGGGATTGTCTTCAGTCGTGATAAGCTCCTAGCATAACATTATCAGTCTCCAAAATCCCCTGAAGTCGGAGTGTGGCTGCCCCACGTGGCGGGGTAATCCAAAACGGTCACACACACGTCATGTTCTCATCCCTAACTGATGCGTTTGTGCCATAGTGTTCAAGTACTTCGGCTGTTCGGATGATCCCTGGAGTCTTTTAGACAGGGTACGACAACAACAACAAGAAGAGTCCTCGCCTCTCACCTGTGTGTGTCACCCTCATGCCCTGCAGGCCTGGACTACAAATCTACCAGGAATTAGAATCCCATCCGTAACACATCCTTGCAGCCTCTTTTATGGACAGGCAATACAAGAGTGAAACGGGGACCGGGGAGGTGAAGTCTGAAGAGCTTTGCGTGCGTTCCGTTCTGGACAACAGTCACCATAGTGTTTAGGACGCTGTTCATCACAATGGTGAACAACTCGTGCCGTTTCGTTTTGTCTGTGCGGCGATCTCTTCCGACAGTGTTTGTCTCTCTCTCTCTCTTCTCTCTTCTCCTCTCTCTCTCTCTCTCTCTCTCTCTCTGACTGGCGTGGAGAGGCAGACAATACAAATGGAGGACTTCCTGGTCAGATTGGAGGTCAAGGACATTGGACCTAAGTCGACAGTCGCCTCGGAACACAGCCCAAGGGGATTAATCCATTCATGCAGAATGGACAACTCATTAAAGAGAGAGAGAGAGAGAGAGGAGAGAGGAGAGAGAAGAGAGAAACCA
>CM031613.1:5222514-5226441 GCA_018398815.1 Conus ventricosus
ACCATCACAAAACACGACCGGCGTCCTTTCCCTATAGACAGCATACGATGGTACAAAGAGAAACGCCGGAGCAATGTTAGTGTCCGCGGTACTCGCAGAAGTCCTTTCAGAACAATGGGGAAGAGCTGAAGGCCGCATCTATGACGTTGTTCAAGCACAAAGGTTGAAAGCAAGTACTGTTTTATAGTCAGCGTCTTGTGTTGAGGGGTAGTCTCTATACTACGATGTGTGTGTCTCTCTCTCCCTCCATCTCATTGAGAACACAGACAAGGAAATTAGAACATTGTGTGTGTGTGTCGGTTCCTATGGAAACCAATACACTACATCATGGCCTAACCCCGAGTTCGCGTTGTTTCTCTTGGCAACGCGAGTGCAGAGAAGTTTATTTCACTGAAACACTGAGTGCAGAGAAGTTTATTTCACTGAAACACTGAGTGCAGAGAAGTTCATTTCACTGAAACACTGAGTGCAGAGAAGTTTATTTTCACTGAAACACTGAGTGCAGAGAAGTTTATTTCACTGAAACACTGAGTGCAGAGAAGTTCATTTCACTGAAACACTGAGTGCAGAGAAGTTTATTTCACTGAAACACTGAGTGCAGAGAAGTTTATTTCACTGAAACACTGAGTGCAGAGAAGTTCATTTCACTGAAACACTGAGTGCAGAGAAGTTCATTTCACTGAAACACACTGCGATTCAGAAAAAGTTGGGCTGTGTAGGATCAAGATGAATAAAGACTAACCTTTTAGGTGGAGATGATCTTGCAATGGGGGTTTGCCATGGGAACCTATGGAAATCTGTTGACTGAACGTTTTGAGCATTATACTGTTGGTGGCTGGCGATCTGGGGAGGATGAGAAACATTGGAGTCTGTGGAGGCCGGAATAGCCCAGTGGTAGAGCGCCGGACTCGCAATCTTGGTGATCCTAGCGTTGCGGGTTCGAATCTCCGCCGGGCCGTTTCGGTACAGGGGGATTTTTCCCTCGGAGTTAAACATTGGTTCTGACTCCCATTTCCCATACAGTCCTTCGAATGAGACTATAAACCGAGGTTCCGTGGGTGCACGCACGCATAACATCTTGCACACCACGTCAAATCCCATCACCAACTTTCGGAAGAGAAGGCCAGTTTGGCCGTTGGTATGGATGGCACGTTACACATAGCATGCACCTTCCCCCAAGTTGGAGTATGGCTGCCTTAATGGCGGGATCAAACAAACGGTCATACACCTAAACTCCACTCCCTTTGTTGGGTAGATGGGATCAATCCTTGCCTGTCTATACAGGGAGTGTCCGCAGGAGTATCAGCCTGCGTACGCGGAAAAAAAGATTGGAGTCTGTAATGACATCGCACTTTGCAAACACCCATGGGCCCCAAAATATGCAAAAAAGGGCACCAGCTCGCGGGAGTCGGGTCAGGAAAATGAGGTTATCTTCTTCTTGATACAAAATGCCAAATTCCCCAGACTCGTCGATTTGGATAAAAAACAACCGGGTCTGGGAGCGGAAGGGAGATTTCGGGGGTGGGCTGGGGTGACGAGGGGGGGGGTCTTAAGAGATGGGACATAAGGAAAGGGGGTGAAGAGGATCAGTGAACTCTTACAGCTTAAAATGCAATATGGGTGTACCCCTATTTCAGCCAAACCCCGTCGGCAGATTGTTCCAGTCCCTGATGGTGTTGGGGAGGAAGGCGGCCTGACGATAGTCGGTGCGGCACTGCAGCTGGCGGAGCTTGTGTTGATTTCCCCTACGCTGTCTGACAGGGGCAGGTTGGATCTTGGCTTTGTCAAGTGGACTTGGTCATTAAGTATTTTATACAGCATGGCCAGTCTGCTGGATCTTCGACGCTGCTGGAGTGAAGGCCACTGGAGTCGGTCAAGCATGGCGGTGACACTTGATCTGTTGTGGTATCTATTGACCACAAAGCGGGCTGCTCGTCGCTGAACGCTTCCAGCTGTTTTACATGAGTGTCAGAGGAGGGGTCCCAAACTGTGCAGGCGTACTCTAAAATGGGGCGGACGTACTTTTGTATGCTGTCTCTTTCAGGTGGATGGCGCTGATCTTCAAGTTGCGCCGCAAGAAGCCTAAGGTCTTATTGGCTTTGGCACAGATGATGTCAATGTGCTTGTCCCATGACAGATTGTTCTGAATGGTCACCCCGAGTTTTCGACCATGGGAAGTAATTGTTGTTACAGACAGAAAGACTGCTTCTCCTGTGTATCTTTCTTTTAATAACATTTGTGTAACAAGTAAGTGGAGAATACAAAATACGAAATTTGAATCACTAGAAAGTGTTAATATGCCACGAAAACATATTAGGTCATAAGTAGTTTTGGAAATCTTTAACAGTAACTGTATTAGTGCTATTGTTCAGTGAAAAATGTATATTATTCTTGCATGACGGATCTGGATCCGTTGGTTAATCAAACTCCGGACCACACATTTGCATCAAAATTCTATCGGTACATTCCCGAGCTACATTCAAACTTTTTCACAAAGTTGGGCTGAAACTGGTTCAGGATGATTTTTTTTTTTTTTTTTTTTTTTTTTTTTTTTTTTTTTTTTTTGGGGGGGGGGGGGGGGTTATAATTTTGTTAAGAGACAGATAATAGGACAAACAGACGAAGATGAAACCCTAGCTTGTTGGAGGAAGCAGAACCATAAAGGTACAGACGAAGGGAGCAAGGAGTAGTGTCCACTGTCAGGGTATCATGAGTGGAGGAAGCAGAGCCATAAAGGTACAGACGAAGGGAGCAAGGAGTAGTGTCCACTGTCAGGGTATCATGAGTGGAGGAAGCAGAGCCATAAAGGTACAGACGAAAGGGAGCAAGGGTAGTGTCCACTGTCAGGGTATCATGAGTGAAGGATTGCTGAACACGAAGGGAGCAAGGAGTAGTGTCCACTGTCAGGGTATCATGAGTGAAGGATTGCTGAACACGAAGGGAGCAAGGAGTAGTGTCCACTGTCAGGGTATCATGAGTGAAGGATTGCTGAACACGAAGGGAGCAAGGAGTAGTGGTCCACTGTCAGGGTATCATGAGTGAAGGATTGCTGAACACCATGAAAACTTCTGTCGGATTCTCCGCCTTCCTTTTTGAGCGTGATTGTGAGCGTACCTCATGCTGGAAAACCAAGTATACAAGGAAGATCTTCATTTCAATAGAATTAAGGAGGAAAAGAATCTCTGGCTGTATACTTCTGTCAGTCGTAAGTCATCTTTAAAATGATCTGATTACGAGACAGATTTGTTGTTTAGATTAAAAAAAAATTCAGATACATGAATCATCACTACATGTGTAGACACATACAAAAAAAACCAAACAAACTTTTGCTATAAAGATGAAGAACTTTTATATCACAGGCATTCCGGACTGTTGCTATTACCTCTTTGTTTAATTCTACCTGTGTTTGCTCTGACACCTCGTCTTATTAGTCAACTCGTCCACATATCTGCCGATTACACACACAACACACACCAACAACACACACTCACAACACACACACACACACACACACACCAGCAAGGAGGGTTGTTGATTTTCTTTTATTCAGAACTTCTGATTTGAAATCAGGACTGTTGAACATTATCATCAAACGTTTTGAGTCAAAGTGCACAGTTTGTACGGTGAGTATAAAGCTCGTATATGTAGTCGTATGAAAAAGAGATATGCACGATAGAAAAGGCGAAATGGATGTTGGGCGCATTGCTCCCATCGCAGCCTATCCAACAAACAGACAAAACATCAGTTGTACTGAAAAAGGGCTAAATCTAACTGTCGTTTTCCCTTATACCGCAGAGTACCCCAATCGTCCAAGAAAAGACTGAATCAGTAGGAGATACTCGCTTTTGGTATAAGAATCTCTCCAAACACATGCCACTCTCAAAAGATGCGGGCATTCAGGGATTTGTTGGAGTGACGGTTACAGGG
>CM031613.1:5227441-5232441 GCA_018398815.1 Conus ventricosus
AACCCGAGAGGCTCTTAACTTCATTCCTGTCATTCATCTTGCTGATAGGTTCCGCTCATTCATTGCAGTCAGGGGCCAAGTCCACGGGCACTAAATGTTATTGTTGTTCGTCCGTCGAATCGACGAGGGCCACTTCAGTCATCTAGCGGTTGAGGGCGGGGGGGGGGGGGGGGGGGGGTTGAGGTGATTTATGGATACACTAAATGTTATACGGCAAACATGAATAGTCATGCCAGAGGTGGAAAGGGAACTTAGCTAACCCCGCATAACCAGAATGACAACACAGTAAAACGAGCAGCGAAAATGCCAGTTGGCTATGTCTGGAGCAAGAGGGATTCGAACTTGGACCTTCTGGGATTAGAACTCGGTTCTACACACCACTGAGCCAAGTAGATGATTCAGTTGTCTGTCCAGACCTTGATTATGGATCCGACGACTTCCACCTCGTGCACTTTCGCACCGAGAAAATGAAAGTATTCGTGTGTTTTGGGGACTGCCTCGGTTAGAAACGAGGGACAAGATTTTGACAGAGTAACTTTTCTCGCGTTTTATTGGAACGTGCTTAGTATCATCACGGGGTGTGCTGAAAGTCTTTGTCTGTCTGTTTGTCTGTCTGTCTATCTGTCTCTCTCTCTCTCCTCTCTCTCTCTCCTCTCTCTCTCTCTCTCTCTCTCTCTCTCTCCCCCACACACACACACACACACACACACAACACACACACACACACACACACACACACACACCACACGTGTATATGGACTCACCGCTCTCTCTGTCTCTCTGTCTCTTTCTCTTCCTCCTCCCCCTTCTCTCTCTCTCTCTCTCTCTCCTCTCTCCTCTCTCTCCTCTCTCTCTCTCTCTCTCACCCTCCCCCCCCCACCCCGCGCGTAGGGATGATCGCAAACGAATCATCAACGCTCTTTAACGCTAACTAATTTCAACTCGTCTTTATCGGAGAATGTGTGTGTGTGTGTGTGTGTGTGTGTGTGTGTGTGTGTGTGTGTGTGTGTGTGTGTGTGTGTGTGTGTGTTACAGTGATTAAAGTAAGTGTGTGTGTGTGTGTGTGTGTGTCGGGGGGGGGGGGGGGAGGGGGGCGTGTTGTGTGTGCGTGCGTGCGTGCGTGCGCGAGCGCGCGCGCGCGTTTGTGTTCAAGAGGTTGAATTACAGAACAAAATCACATTTGTGACATTGTGAAAAGGTGTCACTGCGGGGCGAAAGTCTGCGGGACGGAAGTTCGTGGGGCAAAATTCCACAGGCGAAGACCCACGAGGCCACGACCCTTTGATGACCACTGTATTGGGTGCGGGCCTGAGAGCTAAAACCTCTCTAGTCTTGAAGACCATCACAAAACACGACCGGCGTCCTTTCCCTATAGACAGCATACGATGGTACAAAGAGAAACGCCGGAGCAATGTTAGTGTCCGCGGTACTCGCAGAAGTCCTTTCAGAACAATGGGGAAGAGCTGAAGGCCGCATCTATGACGTTGTTCAAGCACAAAGGTTGAAAGCAAGTACTGTTTTATAGTCAGCGTCTTGTGTTGAGGGGTAGTCTCTATACTACGATGTGTGTGTCTCTCTCTCCCTCCATCTCATTGAGAACACAGACAAGGAAATTAGAACATTGTGTGTGTGTGTCGGTTCCTATGGAAACCAATACACTACATCATGGCCTAACCCCGAGTTCGCGTTGTTTCTCTTGGCAAACGCGAGTGCAGAGAAGTTTATTTCACTGAAACACTGAGTGCAGAGAAGTTTATTTCACTGAAACACTGAGTGCAGAGAAGTTCATTTCACTGAAACACTGAGTGCAGAGAAGTTTATTTCACTGAAACACTGAGTGCAGAGAAGTTTATTTCACTGAAACACTGAGTGCAGAGAAGTTCATTTCACTGAAACACTGAGTGCAGAGAAGTTTATTTCACTGAAACACTGAGTGCAGAGAAGTTTATTTCACTGAAACACTGAGTGCAGAGAAGTTCATTTCACTGAAACACTGAGTGCAGAGAAGTTCATTTCACTGAAACACACTGCGATTCAGAAAAAGTTGGGCTGTGTAGGATCAAGATGATAAAAGACTAACCTTTTAGGTGGAGATGATCTTGCAATGGAGGTGCCATGGGAACCATATGGAAATCTGTTGACTGAACGTTTTGAGCATTATACTGTTGGTGGCTGGCGATCTGGGTGGAGGATGAGAAACATTGGAGTCTGTGGAGGCCGGAATAGCCCAGTGGTAGAGCGCCGGACTCGCAATCTTGGTGATCCTAGCGTTGCGGGTTCGAATCTCCGCCGGGCCGTTTCGGTACAGGGGATTTTTCCCTCGGAGTTAAACATTGGTTCTGACTCCATTTCCCATACAGTCCTTCGAATGAGACTATAAACCGAGGTTCCGTGGGTGCACGCACGCATAACATCTTGCACACACGTCAAATCCCATCACCAACTTTCGGAAGAGAAGGCCAGTTTGGCCGTTGGTATGGATGGCACGTTACACATAGCATGCACCTTCCCCGAAGTTGGAGTATGGCTGCCTTAATGGCGGGATCAAACAAACGGTCATACACCTAAACTCCACTCCCTTTGTTGGGTAGATGGGATCAATCCTTGCCTGTCTATACAGGGAGTGTCCGCAGGAGTATCAGCCTGCGTACGCGGAAAAAAAGATTGGAGTCTGTAATGACATCGCACTTGCAAACAGCAGGGCATGCAGCACAGCGCTGACTTCAGTGTCACAAAATGAGTTTCTTCTTCTTCTTGATATAATCCCACAATCATCAAGTTGTATATTTTGGAATTAACAACAACTGGGTCTGCGCAGCGGAGGGAGAAGGGTGGGCGGGGAGAGGGGGGGGGGAATGGGGGGGGGAGGAGGGAGGGGAGGGGATAGTGGAACTCTGACACAAAGGGCACAGAGTTGCACCACCACTGTCCGCAGATTAGGGGCTCCGACGTGGGTTAGAAGAAAAAGACACCGAGGTGCTGGGGAGGACCAGAGCGCACTGACTGGGAGCTTGGTTATTTCCCCTACCCTGAGCACTGGGTGTTCGATGGTACGGCAGGGACATGCCATTAAGTAATTATACAGCATGCCAGTCCTGACAGAGATATTCGACTGCGGATGAAGGCCACTGATCGGTCCATGGCTGGTACCACCGTTTTTGGTACTCAGACCCAAAGCGGGAACCCGATTGAACCGCTTCCAGCCTGTTTTTGTGGAGGAGGGGTCCCAAATGTGCAGGCACTCAGGGCGGAGCTTGTTTTGTTATGCCTACGCTTTCAGGGGGCGGTTGATCATTGCGCCGCAAGGACTGGTTTAGTGCTTTGGCACAGATGGCAATGTCTTGTCCCAGACGTTTTGAAGGTACAGCCACGAGTTTCGGTACCAATGGGAGAACTTGTTTTGTGTACAGACCAGAAAAGCTGGCTGCTCGTCGCTGTAACTCCTTTTATAACATTTGTGTAAGAGAGGGGATCCAAAGTGCAATTTAATCTAAAATGGGTGAGAATTCTGAAAACTATTGTCATAAGTAGTTTTGGAAATCTTTAACAGTAACTGTATTAGTGCTATTGTTTCAGTGAAAATGTATATTATTCTTGCATGACGGATCTGGATCCGTTGGTTAATCAAACCCGGACCACACATTTGCATCAAAATTCTATCGGTACATTCCCGAGCTACATTCAAACTTTTTCACAAAGTTGGGCTGAAACTGGTTCAGGATGATTTTTTTTTTTTTTTTTTTTTTTTGGTTGGGGGGGGGGGGGGTATAATTTTGTTAAGAGACAGATAATAGGACAAACAGACGAAGATGAAACCCTAGCTTGTTGGAGGAAGCAGAACCATAAAGGTACAGACGAAGGGAGCAAGGAGTAGTGTCCACTGTCAGGGTATCATGAGTGGAGGAAGCAGAGCCATAAAGGTACAGACGAAGGGAGCAAAGGAGTAGTGTCCACTGTCAGGGTATCATGAGTGGAGGAAGCAGCAGCCATAAAGGTACAGACGAAGGTGAGCAAGGAGTAGTGTCCACTGTCAGGGTATCATGAGTGAAGGATTGCTGAACACGAAGGGAGCAAGGAGTAGTGTCCACTGTCAGGGTATCATGAGTGAAGGATTGCTGAACACGAAGGGAGCAAGGAGTAGTGTCCACTGTCAGGGTATCATGAGTGAAGGATTGCTGAACACGAAGGGAGCAAGGAGTAGTGTCCACTGTCAGGGTATCATGAGTGAAGGATTGCTGAACACCATGAAAACTTCTGTCGGATTCTCCGCCTTCCTTTTTGAGCGTGATTGTGAGCGTACCTCATGCTGGAAAACCAAGTATACAAGGAAGATCTTCATTTCAATAGAATTAAGGAGGAAAAGAATCTCTGGCTGTATACTTCTGTCAGTCGTAAGTCATCTTTAAAATGATCTGATTACGAGACAGATTTGTTGTTTAGATTAAAAAAAATTCAGATACATGAATCATCACTACATGTGTAGACACATACAAAAAAACAAACAAACTTTTGCTATAAAGATGAAGAACTTTTATATCACAGGCATTCCGGACTGTTGCTATTACCTCTTTGTTTAATTCTACCTGTGTTTGCTCTGACACCTCGTCTTATTAGTCAACTCGTCCACATATCTGCCGATTACACACACACACACACACAACACATACACACCACACACCACACACACACCACACACACACCAGCAAGGAGGGTTGTTGATTTTCTTTTATTCAGAACTTCTGATTTGAAATCAGGACTGTTGAACATTATCCATCAAACGTTTTGAGTCAAAGTGCACAGTTTGTACGGTGAGTATAAGCTCGTATAGTAGTCGTATGAAAAAGAGATATGCACGATAGAAAAGGCGAAATGGATGTTGGGCGCATTGCTCCCATCGCAGCCTATCCAAACAAAACAGACAAAACATCAGTTGTACTGAAAAAGGGCTAAATCTAACTGTCGTTTTCCCTTATACCGCAGAGTACCCCCAATCGTCCAAG
>CM031613.1:5237441-5257441 GCA_018398815.1 Conus ventricosus
TGGTGTCGCCCTAGACGGATGCGTTCTTACCCACTTAGCCACTAGAAACCTGTTCTAATCTGAAATATTTAAACGTTATGAAGTTCTCTAGCATTTCGGTATCAGTGTCTAATCAGAAAAAAAAACTAGCCCAATGACAGCAAAAACAGCATACAGACCAGACAAATAGCACGCTGATTATGCAGATAGAGTACTATCTATGCAGACAACATATTGACTGGATAAACTGAACACAAATTATACAAATAGGATGATATATATATATATATATATATATATATGTGTGTGATGTGTGGTGTGTTGTGTGATTGTGTGTGTGTGTGTTTGTACAGACATACTGTGTAGAAATAATAAACATGATTATACAGACAGATTCTGACTATACGGCCATGCGTACTAAACCAGATATAATAGCACACTGATTATTTGGACAGGACACTAACTCCATAAACAACACACTGATTATGTAGAGACATTGCACGCATTCCCAGACAGCACGGCAAATAGACTGAGAACACACTAACAATACATACAGCGTGATGGCTATCTAGACAAACAGCACATTGACTATACAGACAGCTTGTCGATCATCTAGAGACAGAGCATACTGACTATCCAGACAGCATGCTGACTAACTGAACAAATGCCACACTGACTATACAGACAGTAAGCTGACTAGCTAGACATGCAGCACAAAGGCTGTGGTGACAGCATGTTGACTCAGACAAATAGCCCACAGACTATGCCTATAGTATACAGACGGACTCAGCAAATAGCCCACAGACTATGCCTATAGTGTACTGACTGACTCAGGCAAATAGCCCACAGACTATGCCTATAGTATACTGACTGACTCAGGCATATAGCGCACAGACTATTCGTTCAGCATGCTAACTAACCAGACAAACAGCCCATGAACTACACAGACTGCATATGGACTATTAGGCAACAGCACAGAGGAATTCACACAGCATGCTGACTAACTAAATAAGTAGCACACGCACTTCACAGGCAGACATCGTACTGATTTCACTAGACATACAAAACGCGGACTACACCCTAAGAAGTGGGACTCGTCCTCCGCACATTTTAATTCACGCTGCAATTCCGGACACGAAGCGAGATACTGCAGAGTGCAACGGTCTTTCCTTTGGTGTTCAATCCCTTTGGTACCCCGTGGCCCTGGAAATGGAATACTTGTAGACTGGGTACCACGAACAATTCTGTCATTTTGGATGGAAAGCTGACAGGTATATAAACAAACGCGACCGGAAACTGTACTTGTTCTGCAGTATTACATCTGCGTGCAGAGTAGTAATAAAAATAATATGCATGGTACCACTGATCACCATGATGATTCTTGATTAAAAAAAAAAAAAATAGCCAGTAAAGATAGGGAATAGCATAGGCGATTATGACAGTAAAGATGATGATGGTGATGATGATGATGATGATGATGATGATGATAATGATGATGATGATGATGATGATGATGATGATGATGATGATAAAAATCAGGATAACGATAATAATAATAATAATAATAATAATAATAATAATAAATAACAATAACAATACAATAATGAAAACTGTAATGATAATTATGATGCTGACAACAATGCCACCGTTACCATTGCTACTTCCACTACTTCCACAACAACAAACAGTAACAAACTACATCCACCACTACTACAAATTGCTACGGCAACAACAACAACAACTACTACGACGACGACGACGATGACGACGACGATGACGAGGACTATTGCTACTGTGCTAATATACAGACACAATGTCAAATATGTAGACAACATATTCACTAGATAAATAGCGCACTGACTATACACACAACATACGTAGTTGATAACTAGCACGCTGTTCATACAGAGAGCACACTGACTAACGCACAAACGGCACACTGACTACAGAAAGTATACAAACCAGACAAAAAGCGTAATGCTTATACAGACAGCACACTGACTTACTACGCAAATAACACTGACAATACAGACAGCATGCTAACTAGATAAACAGCGCTGCTTACACAAACAGCATATTGAATATACAAATATCACACGGTCTATACAGACATGATTCTGACTAAGCATGAAAAAAAAATAGTATACCAACTAACCAGGCATGATACTAACTATACAGACAAACTAAAGAAAAATGGCAAACTGATTATACAGTCAGCATATGACTAGTACTACTGCTGCTGCTGCTGCTACTACTACCACGTCTTCCATACTAGCGCTTCTAAACACCAACTGCAAACATGCAAAGCATGTGTCATGACCCTTGCATGTCACGCACCGTAGAAAACATGAACCTCCAAGCTTGTCAAGGTGCGCTGACTAGACAAGACAGCCTCACTGACTAGACAAGACAGCCTCACTGACTAACAGAAGCTCATGTAAAGACAGTGAGCTGGGGATTTGTCAGGTAGCTCAGGGAGGGGAAAATGGAAGGTGTATAATCAGTCGCACTCTGTCACCCACCTCCTCCAGCCCGCTCGTCAGAGGTCCCCTCCTCATGATGACAAAGCCCCCGAGTGCATTGCCCTTTGTTTAGTGGTGGATTCTCTCCCTTTCTCTCACCCTGGCCAGGCGTCAATGTCTTGCAAATGGGGAGGCAGGGGAAAATTGCAGGTCCACCGCAACAGTCAACACCTCCCACGCTCTCGCCTTTTCAGCCTCAGCCCCCCCCCCCCCCCCCCCCCCCCCCCTTCCTTCTCCCTCCTCAACCCCCACACTGAAGTGCACCCTCTCATTTGCTGGTGGTCTGAATCCTTTTGTTGAGGTGGGAGTTCTCACGTTTAACGAGCGTTTTCCTTCTGTGAACACGTCTCGGTGGTGTGATAATGTCAGCCGCTCGTGGATAATGGGGTCGGGGAAAGGAGAAAGAGGTAAGGGCGGAGATGGGGTGGGGGGGGGGGGGGGGGGGGGGGGCTGGGCGCAAAAGTCCAGGCGGTGTCACTGTTGCAAACTGATCCAATCATTGTCACCCCCGTGACAAGTCCAGCACCTCTCACCTGCCGGCCCATAAACTCGGCCATCGCAGTCTAGCGACCAAGCAAGTGAGCTCAAAGTCGACTCCACTCTCATTTGTGGCGGCGGAGAACTGCATTAAGAGGAATGGAAGGCAAATGAACGGCATGCAAGGACAGCTTTTAGGCCGGGCCTTACTTTGATGGAGCACGCAATTCCAGGTTTTTTGTCCTCTGTCCAGGGACTCTCTTCTCTCTCTCTCTCTCTCTCTCTCTGGATCCCTGAAAGCAGTTCCTGACTCCCGAGCTCAAAATTGCCATATAAAGATGCTTTTTGATGTCGTGTCTAGGAAAGTCCTCTGATCAAATTGAACACTAGCCCACAATAGGGGTTTATTAATAAGTAATGGGAGGGCTTTTGTGCTGGTAGCGGGTCGTCAAAGCCAGTATAGAATTCTCCCGGCCTGACGACCACCGCCAGAGATCGCTGCACGCCTCGACGCGTCCATTGCACGCAGCCACAACGCCACAACAATCGGGAACAAAAACTTATGAAGATGTGTCTTTGTCGACCCCTGAAAGCCACCAGACTAACTCCCAGCCTGCCCCGATCCCCCGGCTTTTGTGGCAGCTTTCAATGGCGGACTGAAATCACGCAGGTTCTCGCGGGAGAGGCCGCGTGTAGCGCGAGTTGTGTTTGCTTCTGTCCGCCTCGATTCATAGGCACGTTGTGTCATGTTTTGACTCTCCGCGCCATTATCCCTCCACAATTCAACACCCCCTTCCCTTTTTAATGATGTTTGAATAATGAAACAGATTGACGCAAAAGGCCAAATGTCGGAGGGGAGGTGGGAGGGGGTGTCAAAGAGGCTTTGGGAAGGACCGGGCCGAGGTCTTGTCACGCGTGCGGGAGCTATTAACGCCGCACAAAGGTCCTAGATTAAAAGCCAGCACCTGGAGAGCGAGGAAGGCATGACAATGCCCAGTAAATTGGGAATACTCTCGCCAGTTTCCCCCCCCCACCCCCCCATTTGTTTATAAATTACCACAGTAAACCAGCTCCGGGATCTGAGGGAATCAGCCACCGTCATACCCGCCGACACCCGGGCTAAACTTGGGCACTTGTCTTCCCCTCAATTTCGTTCGCCCTCATGTCTTGTTTTGAGAAAGATCTGCTCGCTCATTTCGCAGACGCTCTACCATCTCTGTGCTGAGAAGCTGGGCAAATATGGACCCTGGCTCACAAGAAGGGCCCTTGACTCCCTCTCTCTCTCGCGCGCGCCCTTCCTGCAAAGCTCTTTCCGTATCCCCTCCCTCCCTTTCCCTCATCTCACCCCCCCCCCCCCCCCCCCCCCGCCTCCTCCCCTCTTCCTCCACCTCCTCCTTCTGGCCATTCACCGCGTGTTCAGTTTAGTTCATTGTTCTACCGCCTTTTGGCAAAAGGAAGTTTCAAAATGTCAGGGTTTGGAAGCGGACCCAGAGAGACAGCCGAATGATGCTTGTCCGTGGTGAAAGGTAACCATTACATGGCATTACCCCTGCGGTTGCACCTACATACTTGTGCCTTCGCTGCAGCGCATGGCGAACATTGAAACACTAACGGTTACGGCTATAACATGAAAAGACAAGACCTGCGCTGCACTCAACTTCACATAATCAAAACACTGGCACATTACACTTCAACATCCTTTAGAGTTATCAGTTTGACATGACACTACCCACTGAACTTCAGTGTCTTCGTGTTATTACCACTGCATCCACATGTTGTGTTGCATTTCAGGGTCCTTCGTGTTTATTACAGTACATTAAACTGCGTGGTTGTACCCGCGCGCGTCCTTCGGTGTGTAATAACAACTACATTACACTCTGTGTTTTACCGCACTGTCCCTTTCGGTGTTATGACACTACATTACACAGTGTGTGTTCTGCACTGTCTTTTCTGTGTTATTACACTACATTACACTGTGTGGTTTGTACTGTACTGTCTTCGGTGGTTGATTACCACACATTACACTCTGTGTTGTACTGCACTGTCTTTTCTGAGTTTATTAACAACTACATTACACTGCGTTTGTACCGCAAACTGTCTGTCGGTTTATTACACACATTACACTCTGTGTTTTAACAACCGCACCCGTCCTTTCGTGTTATCACACTACATTACACTGCGTGTTTGTACCGCACTGTCTTCAGTGTTATTACACTACATTACACACTGTGTTGTACCGCACTGTCTTTCGGTTGTTATTACACTACATTATCACTCTGTGTTGTACCGCACAGTCTTTCGGGTAGTACACTACATTACACTGTGGTGTCGTAACCGCAACTGTCTTTCGGTCCTATTAACACTTACATTACACAGTGTGGTTGTTCTTTGTGGGGCAAAAAAAAACTGTTCTTTCGGTTTTATTACCCGACATTACACTCTGGTTTACTGCACTGTCTGTCGGTGTTATGACACACATTACACTGGCGTTGTACCGCACGTCCTTTCGGTGTTATTACATACCTTACACTGCATGTTGTCCCGCGCTGTCTTCGTGTTATTCACTACATTACACTTCTGTTGTACCGCACTGTTCTTTCAGTCTACATTACACTACATTACACTGCGTGTTGTATAACCGCACTGTCTTTTTCGGTGTTATTACACTACATTACACTGCGTGTTGTAACCGCACTGTCTTTCGGTTTATTACACTACTTACACTGCGTGTTGTACCGCACTGTCTGTCGTGTTATTACCACTATATTACACTGTGTGGTTGTACCACACTGTCTTTCAGTGTTATTAAATCACTACACTTCACTGTGTGTTGTAGTCGCACTGTCTTTCGGTGTTATTACACTACATTACACTGCTGTTTGTACCGCACTGTTTTTTCTTGTATTACACGACATTACACTGTGTGTTGTAACTGTACTGTCTTTCCGTGTAATTACACTACAATTACACTGTGTGTTTGTAAACTGTACTGTCTTTCGGTGTGATTACACTACATTACAACGTGTGTTTGTACTGGCACTGTCTTTCCGGTGTTTTTATTACACTACATTACACTGTGTGTTGTACCGCACTGTCTTTCGTTGTATTACACTACATTACACTGTTGTTGTACCGCACTGTCTGTCGATGTCATTACACTACATTACACTCTGTGTTGTACTGCACTGTCCTTCAGTGTTAGTACACTACATTACACTGTATGTTGTACCGCACTGTCTGTCGATGTTATTACACTACATTACAACTCTGTGTTGTACTTGCACTGTCTCTTCAGTGTTATTACACTACATTACCTGCGGTGTTGTAACCGCTCTGTCCTTTCAGTCTCATACACGACCTTAAACTGCGTGTTGTACGCACTGTCTTTCGGTGTTATTACAACTACATTACACTGCGTTTTGGACCGCACTGTCTTTCATTCTCCTACACTACATTACACTGCGGTTTGAGAACCGCACTGTCTTATCGGTGTTATTACACTACATTACACTGCGTGTTGTACCGCACTGTCTTTCCGGGTGTTATTACACTACATTACACTGCGTGTTTGAACCGCACCTTGTCTGTCGTGTTATTACAATAATTACACTGTGGCATTGTACCACACTGTCCTTTTCAGTGTTATTACACGACATTTTCACTGTGTGTTGTACCGCACAGTCTTTTTTTCGGTGTTAATTACACTACATTAACACGCGTGGTGTCCCACACTGTTTTTTTCTGTGTTTATACACTCCAATTACACTGTGTGTTTACTGTACTGTCTTTCGGTTTATTACACTACATTAAACTGTGTGTTGTACTGTACTGTCTTTCGGTGTTATTACACTACATTACACTGTGTGTGTGTACTGCACTGTCTTCGTGTTATTACACTACATTACACTGTGTGTTGTACCGCACTGTCTTTCCGGTGTTATGACACTACATTACACTGTGTGTTTGTTACGCACTGTCTGTCGATTTCATTAAACTACATTACACTTCTGTGTGTAACTGCACTGTCCTTCCGTGTTATTACACTACAAATTACACTGTATTTGTACCGCACTGTCAGTCGATGTTAATACACTACATTACACTCTGTGTTGTACTGCACTGTCCTTCAGGTTATAACACTACATTACACTGTGTTTGTAACCGCACTGTCTTTCGGTGTTATTACTCATCTACATTCCAGCTCTGTGTTGTACTGCACTTCCATTCGGTGTTATACGCTACATTACAGCTCTGTTTGTACTGCACTGTCCTTCAGTGTTTTTACCTACATTAACACTCTGGTTGTAACCCACTGTCTTTCGGTGATATACACTACAATTCACTGTGTGTTGAACGGCAACTGTCTTTTCAGTCATATTACACGACATTACATAATGAGTTGTAAATCCGCACTGTCTTTCGGTGTTTATTTAACACTACATTACACTCGTTGTTGTACTGCTGTCTTCGGTGTTATTACACTACATTACACTGTTGTTGTACTGCACTGTCCTTCCGTGTTATTACTCGACATTACCTCTGTGTTGTACTGCACTGTCCCTTTTCGGTGTTATTACAGCCACATTACACTCTGTGTTGTACGCAACTGTCTTTCGTGTTATTAACACTAACATTACACTGTGTGTTGTACTGCACTGTTCTTTCGGTGTTATTACACTACATTTCTCTGTGGTTGTACTCACTGTCTTTCAGTGTTATACACTAACATTACACCTGGTTTGTACTGACTGTCCTTTCAGTGCTATTACACTACATTACACTGTGTGTTTGTTACCGCACTGTCTTTCGGTGGTATTACACTAGCAATACACTCTGTGTCTACTGCACAGTCTTTCGGGTTATTACACTACATTACATCACTGTGTGTTTGTACCGCAGTCTGAGTGATTCTTGTCGGTGTTAACAACTGACAGACTACATTACACTCTGTGTTGTACTGCACTGTCTTTTCAGTCTTATTACACTACATTACACATGTGTTGTACCGCACTGTCTTTCGGGTGTTATTACTCAACATTACACTGGTGTTTAACTGCATCTGTCTTCGGTGTTTATACAACTACATTAAACTCTGTGTTGTACTGCACTGTCTTTCGAGTGTTATTACACTACATTACACTGGGTGTTTTGTAGCTACAACTGTCTTTCAGTCTTGATTACAATACATTACACTGTGTGACCGTACCGCACTGTCCTTTCGGTGTTATTACACTACATTACACTGTGTGTCCGTACCGCACTGTCTTTCGGTCTATTACACTACATTAACACTGTGTGTTGTACCGCACTGTCTTCATTCAGTTCTTATTTACACTACATTACACTATGTGTTGTACTGCACAGTCTTTCAGTCTGTATTACATACGTTACAACTGCGTGTTTGGTACCGCACGTATAATTTCTGGTTATTACACTACATTACACTCTATGTTGTATGATCGCACTGTCTTTCGGTGGTTACTACAGTGCGTTACACATTGCGTAGCGTTGCACTGTCCTTCGTGTTACTACCCTGTAATTACACTGTGTAACTCTAGACCTTCATTACGGCGTTGTTACCCCTGCACTGCCCTTTATTGTTATCTACTTGTGTTACCCTGCACTGCTCCTTTATTGTTATCATATTGTGTTACCCTGCACTGCACTTTATTGTATCATAATTGTGTTACACTGCACTGGCCCCTTAATTGGTTATCATATTGTGTTAACCCCTGCATGCTGTACTGCCATGGCCCTTCAATGTTATTGCACTGCATGGCAGGCATGTTTGCCGCTTCCAATGTTTCGTCATAGGTAGTATATAACATTGCTCTCTGTGGGTTTGGCTGTGCTGTCCCTCTATGCATGCTATGAACACCATAGTCCATTCGCTCTGCTCTGGACCCCCACCGTTAGCATGCTTCAAGTGCATTTACACTCCATTGAGAGTAGTAACTACATCATATCGCATTACATTGCCTAACCCTTACATAAGGCAATTGTACATTGCCTATTGCACTTCCCTTTAGTGTGACATTACGTTACACTGCAGGCTACCCCCATCCTCCAGTGTTATTACACCGAAAAACATTACAACTCTGCTTGATGCGCGGGCAACTGGACCTCCTCACTGTTATTTACAACGATTATGTAAGTGTTGCGCTGGCCACAGAACCTAACTGTTATTACAAATATGACATTGCGCTTTCCCACGGCAACCGGACTTCTTTGTTAACAAACACCGACATGAACACTGCGTGGTGCACAGAACTGGACCTACAGTGGTGCTACAGCCCTCGTGACAATGAGTCCCACCGCAGTGTGATTTCAATGTCAGTACTTCCGTTACATAGAATTACACACCGATTTGTATTGCACTGAACGTCGGTGTTGTCACAGCATCCATACGGCGCGTGGTTGCACTGCACAGGAAATGTTAGTAACACTGTTATTACACGATCAACCAAGCAGCTGATCATGAACTAGCTCACTGGTGCCATAATGAAACAGAAATGGAGGCAAGCTCAAATCTACCAAGACTGAAAAGTATGCTGATCTGGCAAACAGCCTGAGGAAGAAGGCTATCCAAAAGGGGTATCCAAAGTCCTCACTGCAGAAATGGAGCTAGGAGGGTTTTGTAGGAAAGTCTGCCACACAGCCTCATGAAAACAAGCTCTCATTGCAGGAAGGAAAAAAACCAGAGCCCTGGAAAGCAATGGCAGAAGCGGCAGAGAGGAGTTCAAGCTGGATCTGGTCAAGGAGGAACCACAAAAGTGAACATCATAGCTTAATTTACCCTACAATATCGGTGTCCCTGTTGCTCAGTGTTTTTAGAGCGCGAGTCATTAAGTTGAAAATGAGCATGTCCAGAGGGTCATCGGTTCGAATCCCAGCCAGGGCTCGTCCTCCCCAAGATGGGAAAAAAAAGGGCAGCAGAGGACATCCGGAAGTCATGATACCGGGGTGTGGCCCAAACCCCCCTAGAGTGTCAGGGATATGGGCCGAAACACGTGCTTGAAGGGGCCTCCTCTTTCAGCGGACTCTCTGCAGCCACGCTCTCCACCGAGTTTCTTTCCCCCCGCATTAACACGCAAAGAGTATTGATGGATGCACTGGAGTCCACCGTCATTTTTCATGGCATTCTTCCGCGTGCCTGTTGTGCTGTACTCTGGACACACTGTTATTGCATACCATTTTCCCACAGCAGTTGCACTACTACTGTTTAATTTACATTTGCCTTTCACAGTGTGGTGTACTTACTGCATTGTCGTTCACTGTTATTACGCTACTGTAATACGCTAACACACACTGTACGCCCGAATGCTGTACGCCCGAATGCTCTGTGCTTTATTTATCAGTACACTGCATACATTAAATACAGTGTACTTCTGTGTTATAACGGTACAGTCTATTTTCTCGTTCACGCCCTATTTCACATATTTACACAGCGTGGTTTGCAATTCGACTGGCCTATCATGTTTATTACACACATTATGCTTATCCTGCGTGCTGCTATGCATGCACCCTGCTTTCCTCTTCCATTACCCTACATTAGACTGTTCATGTCATACAGCGTACATCAGATGTCATTACACTCTGTTATACCCTCTTTCTTGCACAGCACTTCACACTCTGCTTTAACCTATAGTACAGTGCATTACACTTTGCATTCAATGTACATTTATGTCATTACAGGGCATTAACTGCGTATCTCAATACACATCCTTCCACTGTCTGCACAGTCCTAACAGCGAGTGTTTATATCCTGTTTTGTGATGTATTGCACACTCTGTTATTGCGTAACATTACACTGCGTGCAGTGATGCCATTGTACCTCTCTGACATTACGAAACTTACACTGCGTGCTGCACTGTATTGTACCTCTTAGTCATTACGAAACATAAATACTGCGTGCTGCACTTGTATTTAAACCTCTTTGGTCATTACGATCCATTAACTGCGTGCTGCACTGTATTGATATCTCTCTGCATTACGATACATTACAACAGCGTGCTGCACTGTATTGTACCATCTTTGACATTACGAAAACATTGGCACCTCGAGATGCACTGTAATGGTACCTTCTGTTCATTACGAAACATTACACCCGTGCTGCACTGCACTGTACCTCTCTGACATTACGAAACATTTACACTGCCCGTGCTTGCACAGTATTGTACCTCTCTGTTATTACCATACATTACACTGCGTGCAGCACAAGTTTTGTACCTCTCTGTTATTACCATAAATTACACAGCGTGCAGCACTGTTTTGTACCTCTCTGTTTATTACAATACATTACACTGCGTGCTGCACTGGATTGTAACCATTCTGTTATACAATAACATTACACTGCGGTGGCTTGCACTGTCTTGTAACCTCTCTGTTGTACCATACATTACACACTGCGTGCCCCCCCCCCCTGCACTGTTAATGTCCCGTCTCTGTTATTACAATACATACACTGCGTGCTGCACTGTATTGTAACCTCCTCTGTTATTATCATACATTACACAGCGTGCTGCAAACTGTATTGACCCTCTCTGTTTTTACAATAACATACAACGCGCGATGCACTGAATTGCACCTTTCTGTATTATTACCTTAACATTACAGCTGCGGCTGCACTGTATTCTTCCTCTCTGTTAATACCATAAGTTTACACTGCGTGCTGCACTGTATTGTAACCTCCTCTGTTATTAGAATACGGCATTTGTTACACTGCGCGATGCCACTGTAATTGTCCCTCTCTGTATTACCATACATAACACTGTATGCTGCACTGTATTGTACCTCTCTGTTAATACAATACATACAATGCGTGCACGCACTGTATTGTACCTCTCTGTGTATTACAATACCTAACATTGCGTGGCTGCACTGTATTTGTAACCGCACTGTTTATTGCCCATACATTAACAACACTGGCGTGCTGCACTGATAGTACCTCTCTGTTATTACCGGTATACCATACAATACACTGCGTGCTGCACTGTGTTGTACCTCTTGTTATTACCATGACATTACACTGCGCACTTTCATCACTGTGTTGTACCTCTCTGTTATTACAAATGCATTACACGGCGTGCTGCACTGTATTTGTACCTCTCTGTTTTTAACATACCTTACACAGGCGTGCTGCACTGTAATTGTACCTCTTCTGTTATTACCATACATTACACTCGTGCTGGCACGTATTGTACGTCTCTGTTTTATACATACATTACACTGCCGTTGCTGCACTGTATTGTACCTCTCTGTTATTAGAATACATTTGCACTGCGCGATTGCACTTGTTTGACCTTTCTGTTATTACCATACATTACACTGCCGTGCTGCATCTGTATTCTTTTTCCGCCTCTGTTATTACCAACACAATAACCACTGCGTGCTGCACTGTATTGGGTACCTTTCTGTTATACAATACATTACACTGCGCGATGCACTGTAATTGTACCTCTCGTTTATTACCATACATTACACTGCGTGCTGAACTGTATTGTACCTATCTGTTAATACAGACATTACACTGCGTGCGGCACCTGTATTGTACCTCTCGGTTATGTACAGTACATTACAACTGCCTCTGCAATGTACTGTACCTCTCTGTTATTACAATACATTAACACTGCTGCTAGCACTTTATTGTACCTCTCATGTTATTACCATACATTACACTGCATGCCTGCACTGTATTGTACCTCATCCCTGTTATTACAATACATTACACTGCGCGATGCACTGTATTGTACATCTATGTTATTACAATCAATTACACTGCGTGCTGCACTGTATTGTACCTCTCTCTTATTACAGTACATTACACTGCGTGGCTGCACGGTATTGTACCTTCTGTTATTACAATACATTACACTGCGCGAATGCCACTGAATTGTACCGTCTCTGTTATTACAATACATTACACTGCGTGCACACTGTATTGTACCTCCTTATGTTAATTACAGTACATTACACTGCTTGCTGTAAAGAACAACTGTATTGTACCTCTATGTTATTGCAATAAAATTTACGCTGCGTGCTGCATTGTAATGTACCTCTCTGTTTTATTACAGTACATGTACACTGCGTGCGCACTGTATTGTACCACGCTGATATTTACAATACAATACACAGCGTTGCGCACTGTATTGTACCTCTATGTATTACATTACATTACACTGCCGATGCACTGTATTGTACCTCTCTGTATTACAATACAAAACACAGTATGCTGCAACTGTATTGTAACCTCTCTGTTATTACAATACATAACACTGCGTGCTGCACTGTATTGTCCTCCCAGTTATTAACCATTTCATGACCTGCGCGATGGCACTGTATTGTACCTCTCAGTTACTGACCATACACCTTAACACTGCGTGCTGCCTGTATGTACCCTCTCTGGATATACCATACTTACACTGCGTGCTGCACTGTGTTGTTACCTCTCTGTTTATTACCATCATTTACACTGCGTCTTCATTGTGTTTGTACCTCTCTGTTATTACAATGCATTACACTGCGTGCTGCACAGTATTGTACCTCTCTGTTTTTTACCATATATACACTGCGTCCCCCTGCACGGTATGTACCCTCTTTTTTAATTACCATACATTACACTAACGTGGCTCCACTGTATTGTACCTCTCTGTTATTACAATAATTACACTGCGCGATGCACTGTATTGTACCTCTTTGTTATTACCATACAATACACTGCGTGCTGCAGTCTGTATTGTACCTCTCTGTTATTTACCAGTACATTACACTGCGTGCTGCACTGTATTGTACCTCAATGTTATACAATACATTACACTGCGTGCTGCACAGATTGTACCTCTCTGTTATTACAGTACATTACACTGCGTGCTCCATAGTACTGTACCTCTCTGTTATTACAAATACAATACACTGCTGCTGCACTTTATGGTACGCTCTGTGTTTATTACCAATAACATTACACAGCATGCTGCACTGTTTGAACCTTTCTGTTGTTACAAAACATTACACTGGCGCGATGGCACTGTATTGTACCTCTATGTTTTTATAACAATACATTTACACTGCGTGCGTGCACTGTTTTGTACTCTCTCCTTAATTACATACATTACACTGCGTGCTGCACTGTAAATTGTACCTTCTGTTTATTACATACATTACAACTGCACGATGCACTGTATTGACATCTCTTTTATTACAGTACAATACACGCGTACTGCACTGTATTGTACCTCTATGTTATTACAATACATTACACTTGCGTGCAGCACTGTACTGTACCTCTTTTGTTATTTTACAGTACATTACAAACTGCGTGCTGCACTGGGTTGTACCGCACTGTTATCACAAACATTACACTGCGTGCTTGCACGTGTTGTACATCTCTGTTATTACAGTACATTACAACCGCCTCTGCACCTGTATTGTAACCTCTCTTGTTATTACAATACATTTACAATTGCTCTGCTGCACTGTATTGGTAACTCTCTGTTTTTACCAGACATTACACTGCATGCTGCAATGTATTGTACACCTCTCTGTATTACAATACATTATTCGGCGTGCTGGCACTGTATTTGTACTCCCTGTTTATTACCATACAATTACACAGCGCGAGTGCAACTGTATTGTACATCACTTGTATTACCACATACATTACAACTGCGTGCAGCCAGTATTGTACCTCTCGTTAATTACCATACATACACTGCGTGCTGCACCGTACTAATACCTCTCTTGTATTACACAAAATTACCCAGCGTGCTGCACTGTATTGTACCTCTATGTTATTACAGTACTTACACTGCGAGATGCACTGTATTGTACCTGTCTGTTAATTACAATACATTACACTGCGTGCTGCATTGTATTGTACATCTCTTCTGTTATTACAATTCCATTTCACTGGCGTGCTGCACTGTAATTGTACCTCCCTGTTATAACCATACATACACTGCGCGATGCACCGTAATGTACCTCTCTGTTTATTACCATAGCATTAAACACTGCCGTGCTGCCTGTATTGTACCTCTCGTATTACAATAATTACACGCGTCTGCACTGTACTATACCTCTCTTTATTACAATACATTACAAACTGGCGGGTGCAGCACTGTATTGTACCTCTCTGTTATTACCATAAACATTACACTGCGTGCTGCACCGTAGTTGGAACCTCTCTGTTTTATTACCATACATTACACTGCGTGCTACACCGTATTGTACCTCTCTGTTATTACCATACAAACACTGCGTGCGCACTGTATTGTATATAAACACCTCTCTGTTAATTACCATACATTACACTGCGTGCTGCACTGTTTGAACCTCTCTGTTATTACCATAACATTACACTGGCGTGCGGACTGTATTGTACCTCTCTGTTATTACCATAATTACACTGCTTGCTGCACTGTATTGTAACCTCTCTGTTTATTACTGGCTTTACAACTCTGCTGCCACTATATTGGTACCTGTCTGTCATTGCAATACATTACACTCGTGCGGGGGGGGGCACTGTACGTACCTCTGTGTTTATTACAGTACATTACACTGCGTGCTGCACTGTTTTGTACCTCTCTGTATTACCATTCATTACACTGCGTGAGTGCAAAGTGTTGTACCTCTCGTGTTATTACCATACATTATACACTGCGTCTGCACTGTATTGTACTCTCTGTTATAACATAACATTACACTGTGTGTGCACTGTATTGGACCTCTCTGTATATTACAATACATTACACTGCGTTGCAGCACTGTATTGTACTCTCCTCTTTTTATTACAATACAATTACACGTCTCAGCGTGCTGCACTGTATTAACCTCTCTGTTATTACAATACATACACTACGGCTGCACTGTAACCGACCTCTCGTTATTGCAATACATTACACTGCGTGCTGCACTGTAACGGTACCTCTCTGTCCATTACAATACATTAGGCGCCTGGCGTGGCTGCAACTGTACTGTACCTCCTGTCATTACAATACCTTCCACTGCGTGCTGCACTGTATTGTACCTGTCTGTCATTGCCATAACATTACACTGCGGTCTGCACTGTACTGTAACCTGTCTGTCAATACAATACATTAATGCGTGCTGCACTGAACGTACCTTCTGTCATTTCAATACCATTACACTGCGTGCTGCACTGTATAGTACCTCTCTGTTATTACAATACTTTACACTGCTGCTGCACTGTTATTGTACCTCTCTGTTATTACAATCATACACTGCGTGCTTCATGTATTGTACCTATTGATATTAAATACAGTTACACACCCGTGTGCACTGTTTTGTACCTCTCCGTTTATTAAACAAACATTACACTACTCTGCGTCTGCGATGCAATGTACCATACTGTTACTAGCGTACAATTGCATTGCATTCACAATTCATTGGATCTCACTGTTATTACGGCACACTACAACTGCGTGTTTGTAATGCATTGGTGCGTCCTGTAATTAGCACTGCACTGCGGACTGCAAACGGTGTACGGTCACTGTTATCGACTACATGACTTTTGTGCTGCAATGCACTGTACATCAACTTCTAAACTTCGGCGCGACATTACACAGGCGCAGCAAACCCTCTGTACTTCAACTGTTATGACACTGTGCTACACTGCGCGCCTGCACCGCTCTGTACTTCACTGTTATTACACTGTTCTACACCATGTGCTGTTACTTCAGTGTTATTACATTTGCACTACACAACTGATGCAATGCACTGTACTTCACTGTTATTACACAGCACTACACTAAGTGCTGCAAATGGCGCTTTACTCACTGTATTTTTTATTACACTGCACTTACACTACGTGATGCAATGCACTGTACTTCACTGTTATTACACAGCACTACACTAAGTGCTGCAATGCGCTGTACTTCACTGTTAGTACACGGCACTACAACCCGTGCTGCAATGACCATACCTTCAATCACTGTTATTACACTGCACTACATCGCGTGCCGCCGCAGTGCGCTTTACTTCACTGTTATAACCCTGCATTAATCCGCGCGCCGTAGCGCTTTTAACTTCACTGTTTATTACACTGCACAACACCGGTGCTGCAAGTAACCAACTTCACTTGTTATTACACTACACGACATCGCGTGCTGCAAACGCACTTTACTTCACTGTTATTACACTGCACTACACCGCGTCTGCAACGCACTGTACTTCGACTGTTAATACACTGCACTACATCGCATGCTGCAACGCCAACTGTACTTCACTGTTATTACACTGCACTACATCGCGTGCTTGCACGCACTGTACTTCATGTTATTACACTGCCCAACACCGCGGCTGCAACGCCACTGAACTTCACTGTTATTACACTGCACAACATCGCGAGCCGCATGCGCTTACTTCACTGTATATTACACTCACTACAAAACACGCATTCTGCAACGCACCAGTACTTCACTGTTATTACACTGCCACTACATCGCGTGCTGCAATGCGCTTTACTTCACTTTTATTACACTGCCCTACACCGCATGCTGCAACGCACTGTACTTCATTCACTGTTATTAACACTGCACCTACATCGCGTGCTGCAAATTCGCTTTAAACTTCACTGTTTTTTTTACAACTGCCACTACACTGCATCTGCAACGCACTGTACTTCACTGTATTAACACTACTCTAACATCGCGTGCTGCAGATAGCACTTTACTTCACATTATGTAACACTGGCACTACATCGCTTGCTGCAACGCACTGTACTTCACTGTTATTACACTGACTGCACTACATCGCGTGCTGCAATGCCTTTACTTCACTGTTATTCCACTGCACTACATCCGCGTGCCGCAAATGTGGAACATACTTCACTGTTATTACACTACAATACCTGTCTATCAGCCACGCACTTTACTCACTGTGATTACACTGCACTACACTGCGAGCTGCAATGCGCTTTACCTTCCACTGTATTACACCTACAAATACACCGCGGGCTGCCAACGCACTTTACTTCACTGTTATTACACACACTACACTGCGTGCGGCAATGCGCTTTACTTCACTGTGTTATTACACTACTCTACACTGCCGTGCGCAATGCGCTTTACTTCACTGGTATTACACTACACTACACTGCGTGCGGCAATGCGCGTTACTTCACTGTTATAAACCACAATACCCTTCACATGGCGCGCACTATTATTTTCATTGCACCACACCGCGTACTGCAGTTAACCCACCGCATATTTCTGTAATACACTACAGTACATCGCATGCTTTGTTTGTACATACAGCTTGAACACTTATCCCCCCACCAAAGTAAACTATGCTGCAAGGCATTGTATCTCCACTTAATTACTCAATATAGCTCTCTTGTCCTTCACTGAGATGAAAGAAGAGAAAAGACGTAAATTTTTTCCTGCTTAAACAAGCAAATGAATGAAAAAGAAAAAAAAGGGCGGGGGTGGGAATGGTGGGTGGACCACAACAGCCAACCAACTCAACCGACAAGAGAATGACTTCATGAGCATATCGAACATGAGCTTTTTAAAAGACCGAACACACACACACACACACAACGCACGCACGCACGCACGCACTCACACACACACACACACACACACAACACACACACACACACACACACACACATCACACACACCACACACACACACACACACACACTTACTTTGTCTTGTTCGGGATTGTTTGTTTTTTTTGTTTTGTTTGTCTATAGTTCATAAATGCCAGATTTCAAAAAAAGAGGAATGAAAAAGAATTGGGATAGCAGGATACAAAAAAACAGGAAGGGGAAATGTCATCCTCACGCGCTCGGGTTCCCACACTGCGTCCGCCATTGTCCCCTTTCGCCATCAAGGGCAGCAATAGTTGAGTTTGCAAAGGGCAGATTTTAGCTTCCCCGTTCGGGTAATATACCATGAAATGTGACATTGTCTTTCGCATTCCTGCATCTTATATCTGCGGAACTAAATACCGCCACAGGAGAGAGAGAGATAGCGAGCGAGAGAGAGAGAGAAGAGAGAGAGAGAGAGAAGAGAGAGGAAGAGATGGTGAGATGATGATGATAATCTTTATTTCCAAGGTACAGATAAGCAAACACAGCGTTTTTCATCCGGCCCTTGCCCCCGTTAAGGGACTAATAATGAACTAGCGACGAAACTTACAAAACTTTTAACAAACACACATATAGTCACAACCATTAAAAAGTTTATTGCATTAACAGTTCAGGGCGTAGATGACTAAAAAAGGAAAAGGAACCGGAATTAAACAAAACAACCAAGAATAAAGAAATTGATTACAAAGTAAGAAAAGAGACTTAGCACCACACAGATAATATGGAATAAAGCGCTACTCCTATCGAAGGGAGAGAGAGAGAGAGAAGAGAGAGAGAGAGAGAGAGAGAGAGATAGAGAGAGAGAGAGAGAGAGAGAAGAGAGAGAGAGAGAGAGAGAGAGAGAGAAGTACATTCCTTTTGTAAAAGATTAACATACAACAACCTGCTAAGAAATAATAAACTAAGACAATTACAATGCCTCAATAATATCAACATTTTGTTCTTTCTTTTTACATTTATATGATGTGGTTATAAGGCAAAAGAGAACGAAACAATCAATGATCAGTAAGCAGCAATAAATTCCTAGCATCAATAATTATAACAATTATTTTTCCATGATGCGTGCGTGTATGTGTGGTGTGTGTGAGTGTGTGTGTGTGGTGGGTGTGTTGTGTGTTGGTGTGTGTGTGTGGGTGTGTGTTGTGTGTGTGTAGTGTGTGGTGTAGTGTGTGTGTGTTGTGTTGTGTGTGTGTGTGAGTGTGTGTGTGTGGTGGTGTGTGAGAGAGAGAGAGGAGAGAGAGAGAGAGAGGAGAGAGAGCCAGAGACAGAGAGAGAGAGAGAGAGAGAGACAGAGAGAGATGGCCCATAATTATTTACCTTCCCCCATCTTGTTGTTTTCCCTTCTTTACCATTCATACACAAACCAAATTTATAATTATTAATTAAGCGACAATCCATGTGTGTGTGTGTGG
>CM031613.1:5267441-5277441 GCA_018398815.1 Conus ventricosus
CAGGTCTTTCCTGTTGATGACCCACTCAGGACCTCCAGTCAGCGGCTGGACTCGGTAGACCTGGGGGTCTTCGTAGGGACAGGTATATACTCTGTGGAGGTAGGGGGCCCAGAAGTCCTGGATTTTGTCCCGGCCACGAACTCGGTTCCTCAAATAGACAGTCGCCTGCTTGCAGGGCATGATCGCCGGACTTGCTGGCAGCTGTGGCGTCTGTCTTCTCAGCAGCCCATCTGAGATGGTCGTACACCTGGTGGGCTGCTTGCAGACGAAGGTGGTGTTGGCGTACCCAGTCGGCGGTGCTGGTTGGTGGCGTGTTGGATGACTGTCCCAGCAGGACTGTCGACGGTTAGTCGTGGCTGCTGTCCAAAGAGTAGGAAGTGGGGGAGAAGCCTGTCGAAGCGTGGGGCGTATTGTTGTACGCCTGGAGCAGTTCTGGCAGGTGAACTGGCCATCTGGGCTTTCTCCTGGTGGCAGCGTGCGCAACAGGTCGTGCATTGAGCGATTGAATCGCTCGCACTGACCGTTGCCTTGCGGGTGATAGGGCGTAGTGTGGGTGTTCTTGATGCCGTAGGTGTGACACAGCTCCTGGACGATGAGCACCTCGAAGTCTCTTCCCTGGTCGCTGTGGATCTTCTCTGGGACGCCGTATTTCTGGAACCAGTCTTTCACTAAGACGTTGACCACTGCCACTGCCTCTTGGTTCCGTGTTGGCACAGCTTGGGTGAACTTCATAAAAACGTCTGTCATCACCAGGATGTTCTCTCTGCTGTCGCTGGCTGGATCCAGTCGCGTGAAGTCAATGGCGAGGATTTCTAGTGAATGAGAGGCCTGGAGGTGTCCAGAGGTGGCGTTGGAGCGACGGCGATGTCCCATGATGCACCGCTGATAGTAGCCGTCATATGACTTCATGTCCTGATGTATAGCCAGGCCAGTAGACCCTGGGTCGTAAGAGTCCGAGCGTACGCTCGAGCCCCAGGTGGCTCATCTGGTCGTGGACGACGGCCAGAGCATCAGGACACATGGTGCTGTGTAGCACCAACTGGTCCGTCACGCCGAGTTGCTGGTCCTGTGTGCGTCGGTACAGGACGCCATCTTTCAGGAACAGGCGAGGGAACGGGTCACACAGTGTCTTTAGCTTCCGGTTCTTGTCAGTCGGAGGCTTTGCTGGCTATTGTTGAGGACTGGACCGATCACCGGGTCTTGCCACTGAAGCTGAGGGAGTTCTGGCCGAGGTTTTGTTGGGATGACAGGATCTGCCTTGGGTTGGACTTAGTCCAAGGCAGGGTTGCCAAGGATTTGCTCTTGGCACTGGGTTTCTTGGGTCAGGGCGATTTGTGGGAGAGAGGTGAAGAAACTGGGGTAGAGTTGGAGGGGAATCTGGAGAAGGCATCCACTGGGTTGGTCTTTCCTGGTCGTTCTGGACGATGAAGTCAAACTGCGCTAGCTGCGCAGCCAATCTTCTGCTCCAGGGCTCCGAGGGGAGCAGTTCGGAAGTGGTTCTTCTCTGTTGGATGAAGGTGGAGACTTGCGAAGGCCAAGACTCTGCGTTGGCCATTCTGTTCTTGGGAGAGGATGACCCCCAAGACCGTCATGACTTGCGTCAGTCTCTAAAATGAAAGGGAGTTGGAAGTTCGCATACCTCAGGACAGGTGCCGTCGTCTGGGCAGCTTTGAGGTTGTTGAAGGCCTTCTGGTGGTGACTAACCCAATGAAAATGAAAACGAAATGAAAATTAGTGAGACAAAAAAAAACAACTGAAAAAGCATAGACAGAGGCAACCTAATTAACCATTGAAAGCCATGTAGAGAAAAGTGACAGTGTAATAGATAGATAGATAGATAGATAGATAGATAGATAGATAGATAGATAGATAGATAGATAGATAGATAGATAGATTAGATAAAGCTAACTATTCGTACAAAACGATCTGGCTTCATATTGTTAACCCCAAACTGACACCCACCAGGTTTTAGACAACTAAGAATAGTGTAAAGTAGGCAAGAAGACAGCATGTACGTCAAAACTGAACATTCTTGGCTTTACTAAAGAAATATCATATTTCTCTTTTTTCACATATACAATCTCCCTATCCCTGCTTCTTCCTTTCATGTCTTCACATCCTCCCTCCCTACCCCACTCCCTCTCCCTCCACCTCCTCTCTACACCTCGAATACTCTTCAGCCCACTTCTGTACCTATACTATCACCCAACTCCCCTTCTCTCTCTCTCTCTCTCTCTCTCTCTCTCTCTCTCTCCACCCATATATCCCTTCCTCCATCTCTTTTATTTTCCTTTTCTTTCCACCCCTTCCTCCGTTTTTTCTTTTTCTTTTTTTAAATGCCACAAAGCCGCCTCCTCCTCAATAGGTCCATTCTCCTTGAGTCTCACCAGCATCACAATATAATACATGTCTCACGTTTCCGCCATCCTCTTCTTATTTAGGGCCCTCTCCTCAGCTCTCTCAGACTCCCCTACCTTGCCATGTCTGGCTAATTTTGTTTTATGCGCATCTCTATCAAAAACTAAAAAGGATCCATGCCAATTCTTTCTTTTTCCCCCTTCCCTTTTGCAGAGAGGCTGGCTACAAGAAAAGAGTCGGTAAACCCTCGAGTGGATCCGGCCGACGCTGCACGTTGTAGAAGAGCTTGCTGGGAAGCCTGAAGGAGTGACGAGAAGTGTGTGAACAGTGAGAGGAAATGCTTTGGTAATGACAGCGGCCACATAAGGGAGAAGACTAGCAGGCTTTGAGGGCACAAAGAAAGGGGGCACAATGGCGGGGGATAACAGTCTTGCGCCATTACAGGCCAATTATGGTCCACCATTGGCCCTGTTTCATTTCCGGTCTGAGAGCCCCTGGCTCTAGGGACTTTAGGACACTCTTTTGTGGTCGTCTTTCTTTGTTGTCTTCTTCGTCTGTTTCTTCTTTTAGGTTGTCGTTGTTGGCGTTTCTTACATTTACACGCTGCTTTGATGTGTGTGTGTGTGTGTGTGTGTGTGTGTGTGTGTGTGTGTGTGTGTGTGTGTGTGTGTGTGTGTGTGTGTGTGGTGGTGGTGCGTGCGTGCGTGGTGGTGGTGTGTGTGTGTGTGTGTGTGTGTGTGTGTGTGTGTGTGTGTGTGTGTGTGTGTCTGTGTGTCTGTCTGTCTGCCTGTCTGTTTGTCTGTCTTTCTGTCGCCTCCTTACTGAATCTGAAACTGTAATCAGCAGTGGTTCGTGTGTGGGAGTGTGTATGCATGTGTTGTTGTTTTTCCTGTTTTTGCTGTTATTCCTCTTCTTGCTTTTCTTTCTCTATTGTCAATTTACTTTTTGTAACGTTGGTGAGACTTTCATTTCTTTCAATCACTTTTTTCCTTTTTCTCTCCTGATCTGCTTTTTTTTCCCTATGCGTTCTTGTACTTTTCTTAGAATTTGTCTGTCCTTTTTTGTCTTTCATATTTTTGTGTGAATTCTTTCCTTGATTCATCTTTAGAGAGTGCTTCAGTGAAATGACAAAATAAAGTGAAATAACTCAATGAAAAGAAAACGAAATAAAACGTAGTGAGACAAAAACAAATACTGAACAAAAATGCTTAGCAGGGGCTACCTCATTAACCGCTGAAAGCTGTGTAGAGAATAGTGACAGTGCATGCCAGGGCTGGGCTGTGTGGACAGGACAGTTGTTTCCTGCACATTCAAGTGGTCAGTCCAGTGTACAACCCAGTCTCATCTGAAGTGGAACCTTCTCATTATATTTCTATATCCCTCAGTCCACCCTTCCCCCCACCCCAGCTGTCTTTAACCCCACGTGCTTGCCCACCTCTCTCTCTCTATCTCTCTCTTTCGAAGTCTTGTGTGTGTATATGCATGTGTGCATTCATACATGCATGCAAGCATGCATGCGGCTGTGCACATGTGTGTGTGTCGTGTGTGTGTGTGTGTGTGTGTGGTGGTGTGTGGTGTGTGTGTGTGTGTGTGTGTGTGGTGTGTGTGTGTGTGCGTGTCGTGCGTGCGTGCGTGCGTGCGTGCGCGCGCGCGCACGCGTGTGTGTGTATGCTTAAACACAAAACATACCTATATATTCATTTGGAAGAAATTTGGTATGTATGCCTTTTCCCAATAATAAACTTGTTGCGTTTTTTCTTTATCAAGTTTAAAAGTAATGTTTGAGTAAATATAGATTTAGGGATTAATATGTTTACGACAAATAATTTATATACAATTAAATGACATTTCGAGCATCTCAACATTGCAAATTGAAACTGGCCTCCAAAATAATATTCTTTATAAGTACAAAGTCCCCATGTTGTTGCATCATTTTTTAAATTTTCTGTTCAGTCAACTGTTGAGGATTTGCGTTCACTAACAGACTTTTTTTTCAACATAAAAAAGAATAAATGTCTTAACTATTCTTCCAATATTAATAAACAACCAGTTGTTGTTACTGTTTTTGGATCTACCGAGACGGGGATCTACCGAGATGGGGATCTACTAAGATGGGATCTACCGAGACGGGGATCTATCCAGACGGAAATTCGTCCACATGTAGTGGGGGGTCTATCGACACGGGGATCTACCGAGATGGGGATCTACCGAGACGGGATCTATCAAGACGGAAATTCGTCCACATGTAGTGGGGGATCTATCGAGACGGGGATCTACCGAGATGGGGATCTACCGAGACGGGGATCTATCGAGATGTACCCGTACACACAGGGGGTGTGTACAGCGTTTAGTGCATCGAGCAGGTCCAGGGAAGTGGAGGAAACTGTCGCCTGTGTCTGCAAGAACAATTAGGATTCTACAGAGCTAGGAGAGTCAAACGGAAGACTGCTGCCTGAGTCTATAGTTGAGCACTGGAAAGCATTGTTTCAGTGACTGATTGCTGACGTTAGTTTGAGTTACCATGGAATACGTGAAGATTGGAAAGGAACTTGGCCTTGCACGTGATGAACTCAGAAAATATGTTCAAGAGGCTGAGGTTGCAGCAAGAGAACTGGAAAAAACGAAAAAAGAATTAGCAGCTGAAGAGAAGGAAAGACAGGAAGAACGTGCACGTGAAGAGAAGAAAAGACAGGAAGAGAAGGAAAGACAGGAAGAACGTGAAGAGAAGAAAAGACAGGAAGAACGTGAAGAGAAGGAAAGACAGGAAGAGAAGAAAAGACAGGAAGAACGTGAAGAGAAGGAAAGACAGGAAGAACGTGAAGAGAAGGAAAGACAGGAAGAACGTGAAGAGAAGGAAAGACAGGAAGAACGTGAAGAGAAGGAAAGACAGGAAGAACGTGAAGAGAAGGAAAGACAGGAAGAACGTGAAGAGAAGAAAAGACAGGAAGAGAAGGAAAGACAGGAAGAACGTGAAGAGAAGGAAAGACAGGAAGAACGTGAAGAGAAGGAAAGACAGGAAGAACGTGAAGAGAAGAGAAGACAGGAAGAACGTGAAGAGAAGGAAAGACAGGAAGAACGTGAAGAGAAGGAAAGACGGGAAGAACGTGAAGAGAAGAAAAGACAGGAAGAACGTGAAGAGAAGGAAAGACAGGAAGAACGTGAAGAGAAGGAAAGACGGGAAGAACGTGAAGAGAAGGAAAGACAGGAAGAACGTGAAGAGAAGGAAAGACAGGAAGAACGTGAAGAGAAGAAAAGACAGGAAGAACGTGAAGAGAAGGAAAGACAGGAAGAACGTGAAGAGAAGGAAAGACAGGAAGAACGTGAAGAGAAGGAAAGACAGGAAGAACGTTGTCATGTGACGTAGCCTCACATCAAGGCATGTGACGCTCCATCACATGTAGTTAGTGATATGAATCATTTCCCCATGCCACTACTGAAAAGGAAGAATATTCGTGTGGCTTGACTAGTGTAGCGGGCGTCCCCAAATAATTGTGAGTATGACTCGGTAAAGAAACAAGGTGGTCACTGGGTGAAAGTGACCACTGAGTGATAGTTTAACAAGGGCTGGTAAGGTGCTGGTCATGTGTTTTGAACACTGAGTATGCACTCACTAGGAGGAAGGAGGAAAGAATCAGTTTTAACCCAGCAGATGGCCTAGAGACTCGAACCTGTCAGGACGTTGGTCCTCTCTGCTGACCAGTCATTACCAGGTGAGCGATAGATAGTTGGGGAAAGCTACAGGGAAAACTTAAGGAAAAGAGAAAGAAAGAATTCATATGTTGAATTAAGAAGGTTACTTACACGAACCTTATTCGTGCTTCAGCCCTTCACCCTTTTACCCTTCGCCCTTCACCCTTCACCTTTCACCCCGTGAGGTGGTTGAAGATGGCCATGGTGTGGGGAACACACCGGTAGGCAGCCCCAGGAATTAAGGACTCCAGGGAGAGGAGTCGGGAACTCGTCATCTCTCCAGGGACAGGAGAAGACGAGGGAGAGGAGTTGGAACTCATCTCTCCAGTGACAAGAAGAGTCGAGGGAGAGGAGTCGGAAGTCATATCTCCAGGACGGGAGAGATCGAGGGGCGAGATGATGTCTGAGAGAGACAGGGAATCCTGAAAGGATGAGGCGAGTCGTAATTCGGATGCAGGCATAGCATCAAGGAGTGAGAGAATCATTTATTTTCCTGGTCTGGAGTTTGTGGGCCAATGTTGTGTGGAGGCCGTGACTTTATGACGTCTTGAGTGAGTTAGTTTGCCTCTCAGTGGAAAGAGTGCTACATGTATAAAATTTGTTTATAACGTGTTTGATGTGATTTAGTAAAGTGTTTTCCCGAAGGAGAGGGGGAGAAAAAAAACATTCGGTAGTGCGCCTTTTGGTTGATTGGAAAGATTGCGTGTGCGTATGGAGTAAATGCTGTCATGAATGCGTGCGGCAAAAGTGACAGTGTGACAGTGGTGACCCCGACTCCAGTTTCACCGACGTAGCTGCCGTTGTTTTGTTTCCCCTAGAAAAAAAAAAGAAGAAAGATTTCTATTTGTACCTTCAGAGGAAGGATTTCTATTTGTGCCCTTGGGGCCTGAGAAAAAAAGATTTTGATTTGTACCCTCAAGGGTTTGAGGGAAGAAAAAAGAAAGAAATTAGTTAACTATTTATTGTGTATAATATTTGCATTTGTTGTTTTTTTTCTATTTTTATATGTGTTTCGGGTGGTTGACATTTCTTTTGGTTGCTCTACTCCGTTAAGGTTTTTTTTTTTGGTAGGATTTCCTTTTGACCCTTTCCCCCCTCAGGACCGATAGCCTCAACCTCCTCTTGCTCGTACCTGGCAGCAAGGGGCAGGGCGTTGAGGAATCGCTGTCCTTCCCCTAGAGTATTAGATTTTTTGTCCCCTTCCCCAGGACTGATAGCCCCAACCTCTTCCTGCGTTTAGCAGGGGGGCATGGCGTTGGGGAGTCGATAGTCTTTCCCTTCTCGTAATTATCTATTTCTTTCCCTTTCCTATTGTTTCATTTTGATTTTTCCCCTTGCCCTGTGATATGAATCATTTCCCCATGCCACTACTGAAAAGGAAGAATATTCGTGTGGCTTGACTAGTGTAGCGGGCGTCCCCAAATAATTGTGAGTATGACTCGGTAAAGAAACAAGGGTGGTCATTGGGTGAAAGTGACCACTGAGTGATAGTTTAACAAGGGCTGGTAAGGTGCTGGTCATGTGTTTTGAACACTGAGTATGCACTCACTAGGAGGAAGGAGGAAAGAATCAGTTTTAACCCAGCAGATGGCCTAGAGACTCGAACCTGTCAGGACGTTGGTCCTCTCTGCTGACCAGTCATTACCAGGTGAGCGATAGATAGTTGGGGAAAGCTACAGGGGAAAACTTAAGGAAAAGAGAAAGAAAGAATTCATATGTTGAATTAAGAAGGTTACTTACACGAACCTTATTCGTGTTTCAGCCCTTCACCCTTTTACCCTTCGCCCTTCACCCTTCACCTTTCACCCCGTGAGGTGGTTGAAGATGGCCATGGTGTGGGGAACACACCGGTAGGCAGCCCCAGGAATTAAGGACTCCAGGGAGAGGAGTCGGGAACTCGTCATCTCTCCAGGGACAGGAGAAGACGAGGGAGAGGAGTTGGAACTCATCTCTCCAGTGACAAGAAGAGTCGAGGGAGAGGAGTCGGAAGTCATATCTCCAGGACGGGAGAGATCGAGGGGGCGAGATGATGTCTGAGAGAGACAGGGAATCCTGAAAGGATGAGGCGAGTCGTAATTCGGATGCAGGCATAGCATCAAGGAGTGAGAGAATCATTTATTTTCCTGGTCTGGAGTTTGTGGGCCAATGTTGTGTGGAGGCCGTGACTTTATGACGTCTTGAGTGAGTTAGTTTGCCTCTCAGTGGAAAGAGTGCTACATGTATAAAATTTGTTTATAACGTGTTTGATGTGATTAGTAAAGTGTTTTCCCGAAGGAGAGGGGAGAAGAAAAAACATTCGGTAGTGCGCCTTTTGGTTGATTGGAAAGATTGCGTGTGCGTATGGAGTAAATGCTGTCATGAATGCGTGCGGGCAAAAGTGACAGTGTGACAAACGTGAAGAGAAGGAAAGACAGGAAGAACGTGAAGAGAAGGAAAGACAGGAAGAACGTGAAGAGAAGGAAAGACAGGAAGAACGTGAAGAGAAGGAAAGACAGGAAGAACGTGAAGAGAAGGAAAGACAGGAAAACGTGAAGAGAAGGAAAGACAGGAAGAACGTGAAGAGAAGGAAAGACAGAAGAACGTGAAGAGAAGAAAGACAGGAAGAACGTGAAGAGAAGGAAAGACAGGAAGAACGTGAAGAGAAGGAAAGACAGGAAGAACGTGAAGAGAAGGAAAGAGAGGAAGAACGTGAAGAGAAGGAAAGAGAGGAAGAACGTGAAGAGAAGAGAAGACAGGAAGAACGTGAAGAGGAGAAAAGACAGGAAGAACGTGAAGAGGAGAAAAGATAGGAAGAACGTAAAAAGAAGAGAAGACTAGAGCAAGAAGAACGTGAGGAGAAGAGAAGACAGGAAGAACGTGAAGAGAAGAGAAGGCTAGAAGAAGAAGAACGTGAAAACAGGAAAAGACAGCAGGACAGAGAGAAAGAGAAGAGCGAGCTGCTGAAAGAGAATTGAAAAGACTTGAAATAGAACACCAAGAGAAAGAGAGACAAAGAGAATTTGAACTGCGGATGGCAGAAGTGAAAGTTCAAAATGGAGAACGCATTTTCCAGTCAGAAACTGAAGTTGCCAAGAGACCACGTCTTCCAGCTTTTGTAGATGGGAAAGACAACCTCGACAGTTATCTGGAACGTTTTGAACGCCATTCTGAAGCAATGAAATGGCCAAAACAGCAGTGGGCTACCAACTTAAGTGCCCTTTTGACTGGTTATGCCCTTGAAGTATACTCAAGACTCCCCTGAGAAGAAGCAAATGAATATGAAACACTGAAAACGGAACTTCTTCGAAGTTATGATTTTTCTGAACAAAGCTTCCACAAACGTTTCCAGTCCATAGGCCAGAGAAGAACGAAAGTCCTGCTCAATTCCTGATCAGGATTCAAAACTATCTAGAGAGATAGCTGGAGTTGGCTGGAAGAAAGAAAGACTATGATGGCTTGTCATATCTGGTCCTGAAAGAACAATTTGTAGAATCCTGTCCTAAAGACCTTGCATCCCACCTTCTACAAGAGAAAGACCAGAGCCTAAATCCTTGACTGAAGCTGCACAGAGGTTCCTGGAGTCTCACAACCAGACCCTTGACACTAGATCAAAACCATCTACAGACCGGATACGACCAGTCCAGATTCCAAATATATCAACCCCACCGTTGAAATGCTTCAACTGCGGACGCCTGGGTCACAAGGCTGCTGAATGCAGACTGCCCAAGTATTCAGATAAACGCAGCCCTCCACACTTTAGTCATGAAGACCGAAAGACCAACGCCAGGGTAGAAATAAAAGAAGCCTAACACCTGCCAATGCTGCCATCAGGGAAAGGAGTCAGAAGAGACACCCTCGCGGGGAGATGGAGATCTACCTCACTTCAAGCCAGCGACAGCCCTGAAGAGCATGAGAAAGTGGTGCAATGTGCCTTTGTAAACCGTGTCAAGAGTGATCCGAGTGTCATGCCTGT
>CM031613.1:5284941-5294941 GCA_018398815.1 Conus ventricosus
TCAAACTGCAACGAAACATTGTTCAAACTTCAATGAAGAATTACTCTGTCGTTGGTTTAGTCTTCAAAAACAAAACAAAACACAACAAAAGAAAAAAAAAAGAAAAATAAATCTGATCACATCATTCCTCTCTTGCAGACTCTCTGTTGGCTGCCTGTCTCACGTTGGATAACGTGGAAGATCAATACTCTCTGCTACAAATGCATTCCCAGCTCTGTCCCTTCTTATCTCGGACTGTCTTTGCTCTTCCACGTTCATGCCGTTCTCTATGTTCCGAGTCAGATCCACTGTCCCTCTGAACTGCCAGATTTCAACTATGACTGCCGGCCGCCGCTCTCTCTTCTCACTGTCTCCTGCCCCACACGGCTGAAACCAATTCCCTCTTCCTCTCCCCGTCACAAAACAGCAGTGGAATCTGTTACAACTGATCTGGAAACTGTCCTTTTTCCGTCTCCTCCTTACTCCATGCCCACCCGTCCCTTCCACACTTGTTTGTTTTTTCCGTTGGTTTATGTTTGTGCCGAAGACCTTTCTTTTTGATTAATGGATGCTGTGTGCGAATGCAACGGGCGATTGCTTTAATTTGTATGATGTGCACAAGAGAAAGTTATGTACAAATATCATCATCACATCATCATCATCATCATCATCATCATCATCATTATAATAATTATTGTTATCATCTTTATTGTTGTTTGTTGTTGTTGTTGTTGTTGTTGTTGTTGTTGTTTCATCTTCTTCTTCTTCTTCTTGTTATCATCTTTATGGTTGTTGTTGTTGTTGTTGTTGTTGTTGTTGTTGTTGTTCTTCTTCTTCTTCTTCTTCTTCTTCTTCTTCTTCTTCTTCTTCTTCTTCTTCTTCTTCTTCTCGTCACAATGATAACAATAAAAAGAAGAACAAGAGAAGGAGAAGAAGAAGGCTGTCAATGATGATGGTGATGATGATGATGATGATGATGATGATGATGATGATGATGTATTGTTGTGCATCATCATTATTGTTCTTATCATTATTGTCGTTGTTGTTGTTTGTTTAGTATTATCATTATCATCATTATCATTATTATTATCATTGTCGTTGTGGTTGTTAGTATTATTATTCATCATTATCATTATTATTATTGTCTTGTGTTGTTTTATCATCACACTCATCATCATCATCATCATCATCATCATCAATCATCATCATCATCATCATCACATTATTGTTATTATTGTTATCATTATTAATTATATTATCATCATTTATTATCATTTTCATCATTAGTTATTATTACATTTATTTATATTTATTATATCATTATTAATTATTATTATCATTATCATCATTATTATTATCATTGTTATTATTATTATTGTTCTTGTTCTGCTGTTCTTGTTATTATTGCATCATCATTATTGTTCTTGTTGTTGTTATTGGTGATGGTGGTGGTAGTGGTAATAGTAGTTTTAGTAGTAGTAGTCGTAGCAGTAGTAGTTGTAGTAGTAGTAGTGGTGGTGGGGTGGTAGGTAGGTAGCAGTAGTAGTAGTAACAAGTAGTAGTAGTAACAGTATGACTAGTCTGTTCAGTGATCTGTACCAACTAAATCGTGCCTTGTGAACTCCAGTTAAGAACAAAACCATGCTTCCACGTAAGCCTGCAATTCACAAAACGCAGAATAATGGAAAGACCTTGGAGCGGACCGGACCAAACAGCACAGCCCGAAGATCACCAGCATTCAAACCTCTCGCCCTCTCAAACAGCAGGTACAATTAATTGTCTTTTACTTAAATCGAATTCAAGTTTTCCATTTTTGGTCGTACTTTTCTGACTGATTCTGTACCTTAGACATACCTAATCTGCTTCATATCTGGAATTCCAGAAAAGACCTTGGCTCAATAGTGTGACAGCAGAGGTCCAGTTTAGCCACACACTGACAGTTGTTAAGACAGAGAGCATTCTCTTTTGCCTGTCCCACAGGTGTTCAATAGGCTGCTCCTAATGAATAGCATCTCCTGCTGTTTCAGAGGGCGATGGGTTTGAAGCTGGTGATCATCGGGCTGAAGCTGTTCGGTCTGGTCTGCTTCAAGATCTTTCCAATATTCTGCATTTCGTTAATTCTGGTTACATGGAAGCGTACTTGGGTTTGTTTTTTTTTCTTTTTTTTTTAAATCAAGGAGTGGAAATGTACAGAATTTTTTTGACGTATTTCAGTACAGACTAATCGACAGCACATGACAAAATTAGAACCAACGTACTCAGGAAAGTGATACATTTCATTGTACTTAACATTCATATCATGTAGAAATCGTAAAATGTATCTTTCGCTGGGTATTGATAGACATGTAAGAACAAAGATATCTAAATAAGTTCGGATTTGGTGAAGCATATGTAGCACTACATCGACATTAATATGAAATGTTTTCTGAAAATACTCTGATATGTTTATCGAGTAAAACTGAAAGTGATGATGAAACATGATTATTTTTTTTGTTTTTTTCCGTCTCGCTCTAAGTGAGCTACGACAAGATATTTTTTGTTTCCTCTCGCCTAAGTGAGATACGCCTAAGATATGCTTGTATAAAGCATACAAAAGACTAACTGCCCCGTCTAGTTGAGCAATCTGTAATATCATTCTGTTAGGTTCATAATACCATAGTAAGCTATGATGTAATGGCAGTGAGTCGTTAAACTGTGCATTTTTTTCTGTATTTTTGCCTTGAATTTCGTATTTTGTTTGTGTATTTGTGGAATCCAAACCACCCAATCTCTCCCCCACCACAACGTACCCTTCCAATGTCAGTAACTAAATGTTCATCATCTCCTCTCTCTCTCTCTCTCTCTCTCTCTCCTCTCTCTCTCTCTCTCTCTCTCTCTCTCAAAGCAGATTCCAAGGCGCCAAACAAGACTCCCTTCCCCGAAGAAGTCCATCAGAGCTTATCGAACAACACAGGGGGTTTTGTGTGATTGACAGACGAGCAAACACGAGCAGCCTCAAAAGGCCTTTAAAAGACTTTCAATGGTCTCGGTTTGCGCCCCCCCCCTTCCCCCTCCACACCCCGTCCCCCTCCCTCCCTGTCAACCTCCACATCAACCCCCACTCCCTCACACTCCCCCCCCCCCCCCCCCCCCCCCCCATCATATACGCCACATTGGACCCGAGCTTTTGAAAAATGATCTTCCTCGGGCGCAATTATCTCCCCTCCCCAACCCAAGACAGATAAAAACCGTGTAAGATTATTCACTTCTTCATTCCGCCAGGCAAAGAAAGAGACGAATGGGGGATTGATTCCTAACCTTGTCGGCCTCTTTGCGGGCCCATCCCGAACCAGGGCCGATTATTTGTGGCCCCCTTGTTCCTACTGAAGCGAGGACGTTTCATTTCATCACTGCTTAGCCGCGTTTAATCATATTTCCTGGTAAATACAAACCTCAATCAGAAAGCCCCCATTCCACCTCCTGATTAGACACAAGCTGGCAAAAAGATAACGGATTAATGCCGCTAGAGGTCAGCTCCGCCGCTGAGGCCACATACGTAATATCGCGAGTCAACACAAGAGATCGCGAGAGGCCAGCGAGGAGAAAAATTAGCGCGCCATTTTGTCGTTTGTCCTGTGCCCCGCGAGTCACGCGGCGGGGCACGAGCGGGCACGGATGCCCGGTGCAGTGTTGCTCTTTAAGCCTCCATTGAACACAAATCACGCCATAATAGCTCGGCCACCTTTGCGCCTGGCGAACAAATATGTCGCAGGAGGGGAGATGGATGGGCCTACGATTGGTCTGGGTCGACCGAGGCGCGCGCGAAGGAGATAGGGGGGTGGATGGAGAAGGGGGGGGGGGGGGGCTGGCCGGACGAGGGAAAAGAGGTTGAGTGAGACAAGATGAGGAGAGAGAGAGAGAGAGAGAGAGAGAGAGAGAGAGACAGAGAGAGCCAGAGAGAGAGACGGCAAGAAATAGGAAAGACTATGTCAACACACCATTCACGCCCGCTTCAACCTTTCCCTGCCCATTGAATTCCGATGCAAGATTACAATCCAAAAAGCCCAAGACTTGATGGCGGGAGGCGGGGGGGGGGGGGGGGGGGGAGGAAGAGGGGGACTGAGGAGAGGAAAGAGGGCGAAGGAAAGGAGTGGAGGTGGGGGGGGGGGGGACGGGGAGGAAAGTTGGCGGCTATTGGCAAGCCGGCTGAAAGACATATTGCTTGGAAAGCAAAGATTAGCGACACGGCTGACAATCGTTGGCCAGCGGACCGGGTGCAGGCTCATTCATCGCTCCGGAGTAGCAGCCACATGTCACGGGCACTGTCTGACAAGGCTCACTTACTTCCTCCGCATGGGGATGACCGGGTGCTGGCCCTAAAAGGAGCGGTCACTCGTTGGATGTTGTAGTTTGTCTGTGTGTCTGTGTGTCTGTGTGTCTGTCTGTCTATCTATCTATCTATCTATCTATCTATCTATCTATCTATCTATCTATCTATTTATCTATCTAGCTATTATCTTCTATCTATCTATCCATCTACCTACTTATCTATGTATCTGTCTATCTCCCTGTCCGTCTGTCTGTGTGTCTATCTACCTACCTATCTATGTATCTATGTATGTATGTATCTATCTATCTATCTATCTATCTATCTATCTGTCTATCTGTCTGTCTATCTATGTACCTACCTTTACATGCATTTTTCCAGTGTATAGTTGTATATAACTTTTATTTGTGTATGTAAACAAAATGTCCAACCTTCAGTCCAAAAAAAAAACAGTCGGAATTTTAAACATGGAGCGTCTGTCCATGAATGGTCACCTGCCATGAGCAAAACTATGTCATTGGCATGGAGGACAGTAGCATGCCTCGAACAGTCCCGTATGACCAGATCAACCAGGAGCAGTGTGAGCAAGTAGACGCTTCGTGAGGTACAATGACACTCTGAAGGTTGCTCTCAAGATTCGGAATAGCTCTGTTGGTAGAGCGCCGGACTCGTGATCCTGGTGATCCAGAGTTTGCGGGTTCGAATCTCTGCCGGGCCGCTTCGGCACAGGGGAATTTTCCCCCTCACAGTTAAAGTTGGTTCTGACCCCATTCTTCAAAAAGTCGTTTGAATGGGAGTATAAATCCAGGTTCCGAGTGTGAGCGTGCGCATAACATCTTGCACATACGTAATTCCCATCACAAGCATCTGTGAGAGAAGGTTAGTTTGGCCGTTGGTATGGATGACACGTGGCATACCGAAAGAATGAAAGAATGAAAGAGACTGGACAAGTCTGGAGTGATCTACCAAAATAGACTGTCGTGACTGTGAAGAAAACTATGTCGGGGAAACTGAGAGAAACCTCCGAAAACGCTTGACAGAACACAAAAGGGAATCATCACCAGTAGGCGCCCAGCAACATCAGTTCGATTATGAAAACATCAGCGTTCTAGACCGTGACAATAGATGGTTCAGCGTGTGGTGAAGAAGGCCATACATATTACCGCCAACAGCCCCACACTCAACCAGGACCGGGGCAGACACACCTTGCCATCGGTGTACAACATCCTCATCGTTCAGTCACATGACCAGGGTTCGACCCGTGGTCGTGTGCACTGAACGCCAGTTCACCCAGTAGCCACACCACCGCTGAAGAAGACAGACGGAGGTCTTTTGAAAGCTCCAAGTAAGTGCTATTCCTAGCTGAGTGACCTGTGTAAATCCGGTAGTCATAATGAAAGAGAAACTAAGGGATTGATATTCAAACTCAATGACAAGGGAAGTAACTGAATGTAGTGCCAGCAAGCAGCAATTCAGTCAGCTTTTCTCAAGTAGACAGCCCGTTGTGTAAATGACAGCATGGATTGTAAAGCGTTAAGCTTGGTCTCTTAACAATGATAGGCGTTATATATTATTAATAATAATAATAACAATAGTAATAAACAGCTGCAACACAGACACAGTCGACGTGGAATGTCCTGTCCCCGACTGACCCTGCTGAAGAAACCAGTGCCATCACAGCACAAAGACTTTGGAGGTGGACAGAGTGACTCCCCTTCACGCACATAGGAGCAGGACAAGCAGGACCCCCACCACGCTGAATTACTTCCCCTGCCACAAACTGTGGCTGCCTCTGGGTCTCAGCGATAGGCCTCCACTGCCTCCTTCCCCCGATATGCTCTCCCCCCGCACTGCCCCCTTCCACCCCACCCCCCATCCCCCAGCCCTCCCTCTCTTTCTCCGCCATCATCTGGGCCTCAAACAACATGACCTGAATGCCACATGAGGAACCCTTTCTGGCAAATGATCGACACGCCTTCCATTTCTTGTCTGACAGACTGATGACAGAGTGCATCCCATCAACAATAAAGGCTTCAGGAGTAGATCTTGTTCAGTACTATGTGCAGCTGATGAAAATATTCACTCGGCAGCAAAAATGTGAGGGTGAAGGAAAAGTAGCGTACAACAGTGGCTTTAACTGGCCTGCACTGCAGGACATTTACCTCCCTTAATTGTTGTTCGCCTTTGAAAATGATAGTCAAGTGAAGCTGACAGAATCAAGACTTCGGTATAGTTTTCAAAGGATGTAGCCCAACGTTTTGTTGCTACATGATAGAGTCAGTGGGCAAGCAGCAGCAGTCCGAAAGAAGGACTGGACACCGTCTTAGTCCATCACATGTCAGTTCTGTTGCAGTGTGAGGATACTTTATTCCACATCTGTTTATAACACTCCGGACTGATTGTGTCGTTCTTGGAGGACAGAATTAAAAGATTTGTGATTAGGCCTATGCTAATGATGATTTTCCATTCGCTTACTGGGAGTATTGGCTGAACACATACTATGATTTGTAAAGGAATAAAAAATGTCAACGACAAATTTAAAGCAGCTGCATCCATGAAATATATTCAGAAACAGCACGCTGTGTGCTAACCACATCCACTCACTTGCCATCCATCCATCAAACGTAGACAGTTTGATTGTTTTATTCGTTCCCAACGTCGTTAGTTTCGTGGAATATAGACTGCGAATGTTGTCATTAAACCTGATATCAGGCTTCGTTACAACACTTCGAATTGCAAATGTATGGAACAAAATGACGATGCCCTTACATTGTTTAATCCAATGCAAACTCTTGTTACTTTCACTACAGAGAATGTGACTACTTCCTGCAAAAGGAACTCATCAATTTGCCGGTTTGCAGCATTGCAGATCATGGCACCAGACTCCATGCTTCAGAGCAATACTGCCTGTCTGCCTGCTGCACATATCAGCTGTCTTCCACAGCAGCAGCAAGTAAACAAGATGGACTGGTCAGCACTGGTAACTGAAATGAAAAGTAAATAACACTTTACAGCGGAAACAAAGAATCTGCTCCCAGAGCCTGACCTTCACACCGACAGTTCCAGATCTTGAAAAACACTCCTCCAAAGTTGGTCGACTCCAAAAGGATAACGTTGGAAAGTGTGTCTCCTTCTTCTAACTCGATTTAGGTACGTTACAAGTTGTTTTATTTCATTTGTGATCTTATCCTGACTTTTGTAGATGAGCGTATTTCTAATTATCAAGAATTTCTCCGCTGGCAATGCATTCTCGAATTTCTCTGAAACTGGTCACCATCTTTCCTTTTATATCCAGGCGCTTATCATTAAAATAAACCATGAGTATTCAGTTTCGACAAGAAAAAGATGTTTACCGCACATAACAATCAAGTTTGCCGCAAACATCTAAGGCTGTCAACTCAGTCAGTCTTGTCAACCATGCAAATCAACCGTCAATATGAACAATCACAATCAGAGAAGAATGGGAATCCCTCGGAAGAAAATCAGAAGGGACATTAACGCTCATTCCTGTTATGAGCATTTCACTTGGACGAGACCAGTCACGAAAACGAATTTATTGATTTTAAGGCTTTGATTTGTTCAGATCTTGCAGGAAACCACATCGGCCACGTTTTCATTCAAAGACCATCTTGCGCCAAATATGAGAAGATCAATGATTGCTTTTTCTTCCTTTTCAATGTCCTGAACGTTGTTTATCTTGCCTGAAAAAGACATAAGAGGTCGAAACACGTCGTGTTTTGTCTTGTAGCTTGTTTGCCCTTGTTTTTTGTTTTTTGTTGTTTTTTTGTTGTTGTTGTTTTTGTTTTCTTTCTTTTTTTTGCGGACTCATCAAGAATTATTCTTAAAACGGCCGAGACGCCAACGCAATCGGTGAGAACATGGCTGAGACGCCAACGCATTAGCGTCGACATCTCTGCCGTGTTCTCACCGATTACAGGGATTTGTGGTTTCATGCTAGACCTGAGCAAATCAAAGCCTTCAAACCAATAAATGACAAGCACCACATACGCCCCGTCCAGGTTTTTAAAAAAAAGCAAACAGCTCGTGAGTGAAACGTGACCGCCATGCTGTTCACAAACTGGTCGACTTCCGTGTCTGTAGCTCGCAGATGCAGAGGCTGTGGTGCCTCGGCTCCCCTGCGCGATATTCCTCCTGGGTTGTTTCAGGGATACAAAACATGGTTGAAACCAGTACCCCCAACACCAAGCAATGGTCAGACATTCAAGCTTTTGTCTTGTTGGCCTGTGTCATCAGACAGGCGGAGCAGCATAGGCGCTAACACCAGATCACATCAAGCATGAGCGGGGTTCCTTCCGCTGGAGAGCATATGATTGCCACACAGACGGCTACTACCAAACAGAGTCATATGATTGCCTCACAGACGGCTGCTACCAAACAGAGTCTGGGTTTTCGACACCAGTGTTAAAAGAGTCAAAACGGTTGTGTGGAGATTAAGAGAATGTGACGAAAATGGGGAACAACATGAACTGTTGTTATCGTGTGGAGATTAAGGGGAACAACATTAACTAGTATCAATGTGTGGAGAAAATGGGGAACAGCATCAACTAGTACCATTGTGTGGAGTTAAATAGGGAACAGCATTAACTAGTATCATTGTGTGGAGTTAAATAGGGAACAGCATTAACTAGTATCATTGTGTGGAGTTAAATAGGGAACAGCATTAACTAGTACCATTGTGTGGAGTTAAATGGGGAACAGCATTAACTAGTACCATTGTGTGGAGTTAAATAGGGAACAGAATTAACTAGTATCATTGTGTGGAGTTAAATGGGGAACAGCATCAACTAGTACCATTGTGTGGAGTTAAATGGGGAACAGCATCAACTAGTATCATTGTGTGGAGTTAAATGGGGCACAGCATCAACTAGTATCATTGTGTGGAGTTAAATGGGGAACAGCATCAACTAGTATCATTGTGTGGAGTTAGATAGGGAACAGCATCAACTAGTACCATTGTGTGTAGTTAAATGGGGAACAGCATCAACTAGTACCATTGTGTGGAGTTAAATAGGGAACAGCATCAACTAGTACCATTGTGTGGAGTTAAATGGGGAACAGCATCAACTAGTACCATTGTGTGGAGTTAAATGGGGAACAGCATTAACTAGTACCATTGTGTGGAGTTAAATAGGGAACAGCATCAACTAGTATCATTGTGTGGAGTTAAATAGGGAAAAGCATCAACTAGTATCATTGTGTAGAGTTAAATGGGACACAGCATCAACTAGTATCATTGTGTGGAGTTAAATGGGGAACAGCATCAACTAGTATCATTGTGTGGAGTTAAATGGGAACAGCATCAACTAGTATCATTGTGTGGAGTTAAATGGGGAACAGCATCACCTAGTACATTGTGTGGAGTTAGATGGGGCACAGCATCACCTAGTATCATTGTATGGAGTTAAATGGGGAACAGCATCAACTAGTATCATTGTGTGGAGTTAAATGGGGCACAGCATCAACTAGTATCATTGTGTGGAGTTAAATGGGGCACAGCATCAACTAGTATCATTGTGTAGAGACAATGGGGAACAGCATCAACTAGTATCATTGTGTAGAGACAATGGGGAACAGCATCAACTAGTATCATTGTGTGGAGTTAAAATGGGGCACAGCATCAACTAGTATCATTGTGTGGAGTTAAATGGGGAACAACATCAACTAGTATCATTGTGAGGAGAAAATGGGGAACAG
>CM031613.1:5302441-5304941 GCA_018398815.1 Conus ventricosus
AATCTGTTTCCCTGTACGAAATCGCACCCTGTCGTCTTTGGAGAGTAACCCTTGATGGCACTTTTTTCTTTCCTTGACACATTGTCCACCGTTGATATTGATCTCGACGAATGCCAGTCATGTGTGCACATATAACGACCAAACCTCCAAGACCTCATGCCTCGTTCGGATTTGCTACGACCGAATAGATTGAATTCTCTCCCCCTCCCTCTCCTTTCCTTCAGAAATCCACCGGTGCTGCGGACGGGCAGTGGGGACTGGTAATATCAACTTCCGTCCTGGAAGTCGTTGTCCCTCGCTGTCGTTTCGGGCCCATAAAACGCTCTCCTGTCAGCCCTGTACAAAAGCCACTGCCCCTCCTCACAATGATAACATGCCGATCCGCAGGACAATGTGCGTCAAAATGAAACCCAGCGCTGTAGCAACACGCCACAATGCCTCCATCATTTCAAAATACCCACCTCCACCCAGCTAGGAGCAGCATCGTGTCTGAGAGAGAAAAAAGAAAAGAGGGGGCGGGGGGGGGGGGGGGGGGGAAGCAGAGAAAATATCGCAAACCCTGACAGACCGCCGTGCATCACCCAGGCATGCGTTGAAGGCTGGCGTCTTTTTCAAGGAGGGGGAGGTGGGGGGGGGGGGGGGGAGAGCCTGTTGCTGCTGGCATTCTGTGGGGCTGACACACTGGGCTGAATGGAGGCCCAGAGTTATGACCATTGCTTCTGAGAAGCTGGCGCGGAAAGTTTTAATCAAACAACTTGCTGGGTCTGACACAGGGTATTTTCTCCCTGTCCATGATTGTGTGCTATTCTTGCTGCGCTTGTTTTTTTTTTTCTTTCTCAGATGGAAAATTTCGGGATGGGTGTGAGATGGGAAGTCTGGCAGCAATCAGCCAGACACAGGGAACTGCAGTTCTACACGGATGAGCAGAAGAAGATTTGCGCATTTAACCTGCTTTGGTTGAGAGAGAGAGGAAAAAAAAAGTCTTTAGATTTTAATGTACGGCGCTCCCCGATCTTAAACCCTCCACATTCTACTACAATTCATATCTATCTATCTATCTATCTATCTATCTATCTATCTATCTATCTATCTATATATCTATCTATCTATCTATCTATCCATCCATCTATCTATCTATCTATCTATCTATCTATCTATCTATCTGTCTATATATCTGCCTATCTGCCTATCTGCCCACCTATTTGTATATCTATCTGTTAATCTATTTATTTATTAATATCTGTTAATTTATGTATGCATTAATCTAACTATCTATCTATCGATCGATCTGTCTGTATGCCTATCTGTCTGTCTGTCTCTCTGTCCGTCCGTCCATCCGTCTGTCCGTATGTCTGTCTGTCTGCTTATCTATATACTTATGTTTCTTTATCTATTTCTCAGTCTTTCCACCTCCACTCTTTCTCTTTTGTGTTTTTCAATTAAAACTCATGATAAAAGAAAGAAAAGAAAACTTAGCGGGACGGAGAGAGAAAGAGAGAGAGAGAGAGAGAGAGAGAGAGAGAGAGAGAGAGAGAGAGAGATGGGGAGGGAGAGACAGACAGACAGAGAAACGACAGACAGCAGGCAGGTAGACAGACAGATAGGTAGGCTACGAGCCGTAATTGGGCCGACCTCGCTAAAAGAGAAAGAGAGAAAGTAAGGGAGGAAGAAAGAGAGAGAGGAGGGGGGAGGAAGGGAGAGAGAGAGGGGGGGGGGGGGGAGAGAAGGAGGGGGAGAGGGACAGAGACAGACAGACAGACAGGTAGGCTGTGTGTAGGAACTGGGCTGACCTCGCTAAAGAGAGACAATTAGGGAGGGAGGGAGAGAGAGAGAAAGAGAGGGAGGGAGAGAGAGAGAGAGAGAGAGAGAGACAGACAGACAGACAGACAGACAGACAGACACAGACACAGACAGAGCGACAACGACAAACAGACAGACAGACAGACAGACAAACAGACCGAGATAGGCTTCGTAGCGGCAATCCCGACCGAGGGTACAGAGGAGACAACCCAGTTAAAAAAACAGTATGCGGTACGCAGTAACGGAAGTGATCAGTGAGCTTTGCCAGCGAGCGGGGCTCCCGCAAAGACTTATAGAGTGAAAGCGAGGCGAAATACTGTTCCTGTCATCTCTACATCTTTACACAAACTTAGCAAGCACTGGCCCGGGTTTCGGACGCATTTCAGACTCAGGGTTATGAATGTGCAGTTGCATAGACAGACAGGTTCATGTCGAAATTATTGGGCTGTTCTTCTTCATTGATGCGACAGTTGGGCAGTTTTAGGAGTACAATGAGACTGAGAAGGGTGGGTTTTTTTTTTACAGCAGTTTTAATGATGACAAATATTGTAAGAACTAGGTGGCATATATGGGTGCGTTTAGTCCGAAGACCAGGATTTTCTGTCCTACAATTGTGAGAGGGAAGCAATTGAAGCAAGTAAGAAAATGCCGATTTAAGATTCATGATGCGGATTTGTTTACAGAGGGGGAGGGGTTTATA
>CM031613.1:5309941-5319941 GCA_018398815.1 Conus ventricosus
GCGGGAAACGGTGGCAGTGACTGGAAACCCAAATTCTTGTTTCATTTCTTGCTTGATGAGGTGGATTTTGCCTGGAAACAGAAACTAGCAAAAAGCAGCATTCGGGGTATTTTCACGCTTTTGGCATTCCCAATCACCCAAAGCTGACACGAAACGTTGTGTTGTGGAGAAAAAGAAAAAGGAGAGGGGGCGTTACCAAATACCAATTCGTCAGGAAGAGTTTTCAAATCACACCTTTTTTGAAACCTAACGATTTCTTTCAATGCAGCCCCTTGCTTGCATTCGTGGGGGTAACAAAGTTGATGAAAGGGGCCCCAAATTTGTCCTTGATTTTGAAAGTGGTTTTTTTAAAATTTTAATTTAACCAATTGCTGAATCGATTCTAGTGTGTTATCATTTTTAATTACCGTGAACAGGAATTATGGAGCTTTATATTGTTTTGAATGTTTGTTTTTAGATAGGAGATTTTGGATGAGTATTGAGTGGTGGTGGAGGGTGGGGGTGGGGTGGGGGTGGGGTGGGGTGGGGTGGGGTGGGGTGGGGCTTGAACACAGAATCCGAGTTGTGGGAGAGATCGGCAGAGTAAAATTTCCTTTCTTACGAAGGTGTCAAATATAACGAGTTTGCTTGCAAAGGAATCCCCCCCCCCCTCCCACCCCCCCACCCCCACCCCCCGCCTCTCTCTCTCTGTGTCTGTCTGTCTGTTTGTACGTCCGTGTCTCTGTCTGTCTGTAGCTCTCTCTCTCTCTCTCTCTCTCTCTCTCTCTCTCTCACTCCTCTCTCTCTCTCTCTCCTCTCTCTCTCTCTCCTCTCTCTCTCTGTCGCTCTCGCTCTCTCAAGATCAGCGTTTCAGTTTTTCTCAAAACCCCCACAATTTCAAGCAAGTCATCGCGTGTGATTAACAGCACAGAACACTTCGTTGCATAATTCAAAACCACCTGACATATATGCTTTACTAGACCATATTTGAACAAGATCGATGAAAAAATATGCGGTTCTAATACAGACGCCCAAAACGTTATAACCAGTAATGAGGTTTGTAGATAGTGTTTTGTGTGTATCAAATTAGAACAGGCATATCTGAACACTTTACCAGTATTTGAAAAAGACATATAGAAGAAATATATAGGTTCTGATACAGACATATGCCCAAGAAATCATGGTCAGTAGTGGGCGGAGTAGGTAGTGTTTTAATTGTATCAGTTCAGAACAAGCCTATCTTGACACCACCAGAGGGATTCAGAAGCATAAGTTCTCTTATGCTTGTGACTTCTTAACGACATGACGTTGACAAGTACATAATGCACTGCTAGAACTAAGACTGAGGTAGTATGTGGGAAAGTACCCTGTAAACGGGACCCTGGGTGCGTAGCATTGAAGTAATGCAAGTAAAGACCCGACTAGTGCGTTAAATTAACTCTTTCAGCACGCATCTGAACTTGTGGATTTTCGTCAGACACGAGGTGGTCTAAGGCTGGCAAGAAGGAAGCAGTCCCTTGGCTCTCCGGGCATGAAAATGCTCCAAAGCAAAGTCAAATTGTTGCTAGGTTTTCTTTTCTTAGCCCTTTAGTGGCACTTAGTTACACCAGTTCTTGAACTGCGCCGATGTGTGAGAAAGATGCTGAAAGGAAATTAAAAGCTTTACCACACATTATACGTACAACGTTGCCTGCGGATCAGGGTGTGACACACAAACATGTGCGAAATGTTTGTGAAAAGGTTAATGTCCAGGTCAGACATGTACTCAGTCTCACCAATGGTTCTTCCCTCACTACCATCCATTTCCCGAGGCCTCTTTAATCATTCTGATCTTTTTTTAATAATTGTTTTTCTATTTTTGTTTTCTCTGAAATTATACACCATGACTTAGTATACCTGGCATAGAGTATGTGGACTTTCTGCGTGCAATGACGCATCTATGACTGACTCTGAAAGGCCAAAAGGAAAAAAAACAACAACAGAAGAATAGAGAGTAGACAGTTTTAAAGTGGCCTGCCCCACAACTTGAGTCGCGATTACTGGCTGTGTGTCTGTTCATGACAAACCAGGCTATGTATGTACACTCAGGAAGACAGGTTCTCACACACAAAGCTGATTGAGCAATTGCCATGTATCTGTTGATCAGCGTGACAGGCTCACACAGAAAGTTGATTGAGTAATTGCCATGTACCTGTTGATCAGCGTGACAAACTCACACAGAAAGTTGATTGAGTAATTGCCATGTACCTGTTGATCAGCGAGACAGACTCACACAGAAAGTTGATTGAGTAATTGCCATGTACCTGTTGATCAGCGAGACAGACTCACACAGAAAGTTGATTGAGTAATTGCCATGTACCTGTTGATCAGCGTGACACGTTAAACGGAATCCCATGACACTGTGAAGCTCGTTACACAGTCAAAGTGATACAGGAGCTGTGAGAACCAGAAGAAAACAGGAGGAGTCAGGAGGAATATTTGCATTATCTTTTTTTTTATCTATCTGGATGACATTTCCCGAGGCTTCCTGGAATGAGAACGAAGACAGTTTTGTGTCGACTTTTTCCTGCAACCGATTCATTTACAGATAAAGCTGATTGTAAATGATCCGTTTGATGCAGGTATGTTCGCTCCTTCCTTCCTTCCTTCCTTCCTTCCTTCCTTCCTTCCTTTGAATAGTTCACTATCCAAAGAAAACATTTTTTTTTAAGTTTGTAAAAAAAAAAAGAGATGATTTTCTTGGAGAGATGATATTACAGTGCTGATGCTGCTCATAGTCAACCTGTACACCTTCCGCATCTCGAGAAGTTTTTCAAACCGTAAGTAGGTTTCCCTGCCACACATTAAATCATACACTCTTTGTTTATTAGTCAATGGTAAATTTTGTGCTTCAGTATCCTTTACAACGGTCATTTGATACCGGAATCGATCACTGCCGGAAAGTAATGCTTACAGTCTCAGTGATTAGAGCTCTCTAACATGTTGCATTCTTAAGTTTAGGAGGGACATGATCGATTCTGTCCTCTTTTCATTCAGTTCCTGCTTTAACAAAGAACCTCAGTGGTGTCACAGATGTTTTCTGACCCCACCGATCCCCATTCCAACTCTCCTCCCTCTTATCTTCCCCCTTCTCACTTCTCTCTGCAACCACCTTCTCTCTTTCATCTCTCCTACTCTCTCTCTCCTCTCTCTCCTCTCTCTCTCTCTCTCTCTCTCTCTCTCTCTGTCTCTCTCTCTCTCTCTGTCTCAGTTTCTCTCTCTCTCTCTCTCTCTCTCCTCTCTCCTCTCTCTCTCTCTCTCTCTCTCTCTCTCTCTCTCTCTCTCTTATTCTCTCTTTTTCTTTCTCTGCTCTCCTCTTTTCTTTGTGTGTTTCAGTTGAGAGCGTGCAAAATACGAAAAAGAATAGTTGGCATACTATCATTTGAGATATACTTTTAAGCGTGTGCGTGAGAGAGAGAGAGAGAGAGAGAGAGAGAGAGAGAGAGAGAGAGAGAGAGAGAGAGAGAGAGAGAGAGTTAGAGTTTTATACTGTGCAGCCAATAATTGGATTGAGTTGTCTTTCCACCCAGTCCCGTCATTAACAAAACAAAGCTGTCGTATTTTGAGGTAAAGTGATGTTGAGAAATGTTCACAGAGATATATAGGAACAGCAGAATGGCAACTGGTCACTTACTTTTCTTGAAGTTTGTTTCGTTGAGAAATGTTCACAGAGATATATAGGGAGCAGCAGAATGGCAACTGGTCACTTACTTTTCTTGAAGTTTGTTTCTTGCTTCTTCCCTTGTTCATTTGTTTTGAGCGAGGGGCGGGAAAGAGAGGGGGTACCCATTTCTTCTTTGAGCGAGGGCGGGAAAGAGAGGGGGTACCCATTTCTTCTTTGAGCGAGGGGCGGGAAAGAGAGGGGGTACCCATTTCTTCTTTGAGCGAGGGGCGGGAAAGAGAGAGGGGTACCCATTTCTTCTTTGAGCGAGGGGCGGGAAAGAGAGGGGGTACCCATTTCTTCTTTGCTACGACTAGAACTTTTTTTAAATTTTGGATGGAAAAGAGAAAATGTTTGTGACGGAGAGATGTCTTTGCGGGGTAATACATGGATGCAGTAGCTCACATAGATTTGTTTCCACCATATCCAGACTTTGAAAAAGATGTTCAGGACATTCATTAGCTTCCCTTCCCTAAATCCGATTCTCGTGCCTTTGTAGAGTGAGTCTTGGCGACAGTTTTATGGACTAACTTTTCACAAAGGACGAGACTGTGAATGATAACATCTACGAATATAAAATGCTACTACAGTACAGATGTACTGACCAGAACTCCCCTTTCCCCGGCATTCCCTTAGCCTGCACGGTCAGAAAAGACCCATTTCCTTTTCACCCAGCCCCAACTTTCAAAAGACCCCCCCCCCCCCCCCCCCCCCCCCCCCCCCCCCCCCCCCCCACCCCCCGATGCCACAGACTCGTGCTAGGTCTTTAACATCCATTTCATGCTGGAACCATTGTCCATCACTGTGATACTCCGGCCCATCAAATCCTCTCATGTCAACCATTACAGAACCATGTTCCCACACAATACAAAACGATGGTGGAGAGGGACAAAAGGTGGACAAAAGGAAGCCCGGAGACACAATGACATACGACGATGCTATCATCGTTTCTGAACACCTCACCCACAATATAGATGTTCATGATGGAAAAACTTCCTTACATTGTATTGTGAAGGATGAAAATGAGGATGGGAAACATCAGAGCAAGATCGAAATCTTAGTAGGACGGTTTGCATCATATAGACTTGTGCTGAAGGTCTACATCTTATTTCTAAAGGGGGCTGTAGCTGGCAGTACTGTAAGGCTGGTAATGGGTGACTAATGGGGGCCAACAGTTACGGCCATTGCTCCTGAGAGGCTGGCATATAAAGTTTTAACTAAACAGCATGCTGAGTCCGACACCAGCTGTTTCATCGCTTTTGATAATTGTCAGTTATGTTTGCTGGGCTTTATCATTGTCAGACAGAAGTGGCGGGGTGTGCATTGAGTGGGGAGCCTGGCAGCAATCAGCCAGCGACGCGGGATCTGTGGTGGTGTGAAGGATGAAAGGGTGCTGGCAGCAATCAGCCAGCGACGCGGGATCTGTGGTGGTGTGAAGGATGAAAGGGTGCTGGCAGCAATCAGCCAGCGACGCGGGATCTGTGGTGGTGTGAAGGATGAAAGGGTGCCAGTGTTCTTTTATGATTGTGTACAGTACAACAGGCTTCTTTTTGCTTAGGAGAAAGCACCAAGAGTTTGATGCATGGAGACTGAAACATCTCTCTCTCTCTCTCTCTCTCTCTCTCTCTCTCTCTCTCTCTCTCTCTCTCTCTCTCTCTCTCTCTCTCTCTCCCTCCTCTCTCTCTCTCTCTCTCTCTCTCTCTCGAGAATAACAGTTGTATTAAATCTTGAAGAAGTATTGTTGCTCATTATCGGTGTCGTCTGAAGCCTACCTTGTTGCAAAACCATTATTCAAAGAAATACCAACTAAAAAGAAAAAACGTTGAGACAGAAAGCTAAGAAGGGCATGCTGGACTTTTGGTCATTCAAAGTTTAGTACCGCACGCATAAACATCACCATTATTACTTATTTGTTAAAAGTGACAATCGCTGCACAATGATCAACAGGAGGAGTAGGATTTGTAATCCCAGCTCTTCGATTCTGTAACTAATTCTTTGGTGGTTTTGTTAAGAACAACTTTTATAATGCTTAAAATAAACCCATTATTGAGGCAGATTTTATTACTATACTGATACGTCTACCTGTTTCTCTCTACCAAATGGTCATTTCTGTAGATCCTGGTCGCGTTTTGTATGCCTTGCAATAAATTGACCTCTACTCTAGGATCAGAATTTATTTGTGAAATAAACACTAAGATTCATCAGTTAATGTCCATCGGATGGGGATTATACGCGAGTCGGACCCATGTGCCTTCCTGGCCCCCTGCACACGTTAAAGAACCCACGGCAGTTAAAAATCGAAAAGAGCAGGGGGTTCCCCGCTGCCCTGGCAAAATTGATGTAGATTGAAGAAAGCCGCCTAGTATTTCTTACCAAGCCACAAAAATTGTCACTTACTGTTATCGTGTGCCATCGTGTACCGGTGGAAATGGAGGACACGAATAAACATCGCATGCATCCTATGTGAGAAACTGGAGGAATAAATGAGATAAATGAAAATGAGTGACTGATATTTGAATGGTACGGGAAACGACTGAATGAGCGCCAGTAGGCTGCTCTTCGGCCGGCTCTACCTGGGTAGGCAGCCCGTTGAATGAGTGGGGTAGTGTCTTTATTGTAAAGCGCTTAGAGCTTGGTCTGTGACCGAGGATAGGCGCTATATAAATACCCAATATAATAATGTAAATAAGAACTGCTGTTTCCCCCCATCACACCGTGAAGTTTCTGCATGAAATCTTTTACACAAGAAACGTAGTATTTCTAGAAATATAGTGTGATTTCACGGACTACAATTAGAAACTTTTAGAACTAAATCTAAAAAGAGCGCGTTGTGTGTTTGTAAGCCAAAACTTGCTGAAACAAACGTATTTTTTTAAGTATCAGAACTTGCTAATTATGTTGAAGCGTAATTAACAATCATTCTTTCCAGTTCTGTCCTCAATAAATATTCAATGTTGATTATTCGTGTGCTTTTTTCTGTTCGTTAGCCATGGCAACTCAAGAGTGGGTTTCACTTATGTATTCCTCCAAGATAAACTGTCATGGTCAAAGGGCAGTATTTGCTGTGTGTTAAATTAGAACATTTGCTTCTGATCGTCACTTCATTTATTTAGGGCTGTGCGTTGTCTCCTCTTTAAGGCGGGCTTGTGGTAAGCAGGCATTGATAGCTCCCTATGTGTGGAAGACAGAATCACTATTGGATGTCACAGTGGTCAGCATCTCCTCTTTAAGGCGGGCTTGTGGTAAGCAGGCATTGATAGCTCCCTATGTGTGGAAGACAGAATCACTATTGGATGTCACAGTGGTCAGCGTCCCCTCTTTAAGGCGGGCTTGTGGTAAGCAGGCATTGATAGCTCCCTATGTGTGGAAGACAGAATCACTATTGGATGTCACAGTGGTCAGCGTCTCCTCTTTAAGGCGGCTTGTGGTAAGCAGGCATTGATAGCTCCCTATGTGTGGAAGACAGAATCACTATTGGATGTCACAGTGGTCAGAGTCTCCTCTTTAAGGCGGGCTTGTGGTAAGCAGGCATTGATAGCTCCCTATGTGTGGAAGACAGAATCACTATTGGATGTCACAGTGGTCAGAATAAGCAGCACGGTAGTAAATGTCAGTGGAAGCACAAAAATAAAAGGGTAATTAAAAAAAATCCAAGATAACTTAGAATTTCGTACCCTAGAATTCACTGTTAACAACTTCCGGCCTGAGGTTCTGGTGCATTCAGGTGCCTATACGGGTTCTTATAGAAACAGGTTTATTCAGGTGCCTATACGGGTTCTTATAGAAACAGGTTTATTCAGGTGCCTATACGGGTTCTTATAGAAACAGGTTTGCATTCGAAGTTTTTTTATGGGCTATACGTACTGATGAAACAGTCTGGCTGAATGTAGAAAATCCAATAATACTGACAAGCTTTTTACAACAGTTTTAGTGATTACAGATACTGGAAGAAAGAGGTGGCAAAGGTAGGTCAGGTTAGTTTTCAGTAAAAAGACTTCAGTGAAGTATTTTCTGTAAAGCGCTGGCGAGCCGAAGAAATTCAGAGAAGGAAGAGAACATGATTTCCACATTCCTGGCAGCGGATTTGTTTGCATAGACATTTGTTGGGGCAAATGGGGGGGGGGGGGGGGGGGGGGGGGGGCTGATTGAATGTGTGTTAGAGTTTCATTCTTCTGTCCTTGCTTTGTTGCTTTTCTTCTGTTGCTTACTTAAAACTACCATATTTTCTTTTGGGGAAGTTTATAAAGATCTGAGGCACTGTGTACCATGAGATGTATCTGCCGGACATAAAACTGCTGCCGCAGACTACAAGCAATGTGGAAAGGCTTCCAAGTTGTTAATCTCTTTCTGTCTAAAACTCAGATCCTCCTCTTTTTGAGCAACGAGTTTGAAAAGTCGCGTTGGAAGAAACTTTTTACAACTGTCTGCAAATACTGCACAGATGCTAGTCGTACAGTACAGACTTCACGATGGGAACTTCCAGACCTCTTTCATTCCTCAGCCATGCAGGACTGGAATGGTTCAGTCTTCCTGTCACGGTATTCCTGACTTCACAAAACTTACAGCGACACAGATCTGTGTTGAGCTTTTGTGAGCGAAATTCAACCCCGGCATGATGACTATTGCCCATCTCTGTTGCTTCAGGTCCATGAAATGCTTCTTTGTTGATCACGTAGAGAAGCACTCATCTTCACAATGGAAATGAGACGACAAATGGGAGACAATGCCCACGTGACTCTCTCTCTCTCTCTCTCTCTCTCTCTCTCTCTCTCTCTCTCTCTCTCTCTCTCTCTCTCTCTCTCTCTCTCTCTGTAGCTGTGTTCATTTTTGAAGCATTAAAAGGAAGAGAGGAACTGTTATCAGTTAACACACATATGCTGAAGTAATTTCAGGAAAAACATTTTGTTATGCAAATATTTTCTTTCTTAATTTTCAGTATACGCATCGAGCGCGTGTGTGTTCTACTTTCGTTCTTGACCTCATTGCAGATAGGTCGGTAGCCTTTGCAATTAAACCATTTGAGTTGAGTTTGAGTTTGAGTTTGAGTTGAGTCTCTCTCTCTGTCTCTGTCTCTGTCTGTCCGTCTGTCTGTCTGTCTGTCTGTCTGTCTGTCTGTCTCTCTCTCTCTCTCTCTCTCTCTCTCTCTCTCTCTCTCTCTCTCTCTCTCTCTCTCTCTCCTCGAATCGTGCTCTGGATAAAGAGAAAAAGGACGGATGAAGTCAGCGAAATGTGGAAATCCTGACCGAGCAATGTTGGTCATACAGACCTGTATTGAAGGCTGGTGTCTCTTTTCATTGGGGCCTGTTGCTGCATTCTGCAGGATTCACAAAAGGCTGAATGGGACCCCATGTCATGACCATTGCTTCCGAGACAACAGCATGAAGTGTTCTACTCACACATCTTGCTGAATCTTACACCAAGTGTTTTATCGCTTTTGATGACTGCTCGTAGTGGTTGCTGGGCTTTTCGTCTTTTGAGAGTTACATGAAAGAGCTTGTTGTGTACGGAGCGGGGAGGCTGGTAGAAAATCAGCTGGTCTACATGTGATGTTTAGTTGCGTGGGAGTTGGGCGCAAGATTTTCTTTTTACGCATGTGTCAATTTACAATGAGGTTGCTTTGGCTGAGGAGCAAGCAGAGAGAGAGTTTGATAAATGATATTCCTCTCTCCCATATGATGCAAACCCCCTTCAGTTCTTCTCTCTCTCTCCTCTCTCTCTCTCCTCTCTCTCTCTTTTCTCTCTCTCTCTTCTCTCTCCTCTCTCTCTCTCTCTCTCTCTCTCTCTCTCTCTTTCTCGTTTAGTGGGACAATGTCGAGGATTCTTAATGTCATGTTGAAGTAATACAATAGTCGAGAGGAAATCGGTGGCATAGGAGAGTTAGGGCAAAGAGTAAAGAGAGGGACTTTGATAATATAAATGATCACGTCAGACTTTTGAGAATTCTTTACAGAGATATCTAGTATATGGTGGAACGGAAACTGAGCAGATCGTTTTCTTTAAAGCTTTTTTCTTTTTATTTGCTGTCCCAACTTCTGCAGCACATCAGAGGCAGTGCACCACGCCGCTCATTCTGACACCCCTTCCACTGCTACAGCCCGGTCGGCCCCGCCGCAGCCACGGCACCGGCAACCCACAGGGAGCAGTCAATGTCAAGTCGTCAATAGGCAACCCACCGGAGGAAACACTGCACTGCTGCCGAGTCACTTCGGTGGTGTTCAGTGGCGCCTGTTCTGATCTAACATACGCAGGACACCACCTACTAAGCCCCCTACTAACGACAATAATTGCTTAGTCGCGGAGCCGGCGTGAGTGAGCTCTCCC
>CM031613.1:5327441-5379941 GCA_018398815.1 Conus ventricosus
GGGGGGGGAATTTAAGGGGAAGGATAAAACAAAATTAAGATTAAATAGATGGAGGGTTGCTGTAACTACTGTATGAAGTGAGTGAAGGGGATGTGGTGGTGGTGTATGTATGTGTGTGTGTATGTGTGTTTTGTTGGTAGGGGATATTGCCAACTGATGTGGAAGTGGTGGGTATGTGTGTTTGGTTATTGTTGGATATTGATGCCTTGGGGGTGTAGTGTGCCAGTTTGGCAATGAGATGGGATTCCTGAGTTGTGCGTTCAAAGCTGTCACTTTGTGACTGCCAGAGTGCCATAACTTTGACATGGTCGATGTTGTGTTGGGTGTGGTTGAAGTGTAGGGCGACGGGTTTGGGTCGGTGGTGGCGGATATCAGCCAGGTGTTCAGAGATGCGTGTTTCAAGTGTGCGTGACGTTTCCCCTATGTAGATCTTGCACACAGCTGGCAGTGGATGGCATATATGATGTTGCGGCTCTGACATGAGAATGTGCGTTTGACTGTGAAGGAGTCTTTGGGGCCCTGTAAGATGGTGTGTGGTTTGGTGAGGGGCAGATTTTGCAGTTGGGTTTAGAGCAGGGGTGAGTACCTGGTGGTGTAGCTGTAGTTCTGTTCAAACCTCAAAGACCTCCTCATGCGGTCCAGTTTGAACAGAACTACAGCTACACCACCAGGTACTCACCCTGCTCTAAACCCAACTGCAAAATCTGCCCCTCACCAAACCAGACACCATCTTACAGGGCCCCAAAGACTCCTTCACAGTCAAACGCACATTCTCATGTCAGAGCCGCAACATTATATATGCCATCCACTGCCAGCTGTGTGGCAAGATCTACATAGGGGAAACGTCACGCACACTTGAAACACGCATCTCTGAACACCTGGCTGATATCCGCCACCACCGACCCAAACCGTCGCCCTACACTTCAACCACACCCAACACAACATCGACCATGTCAAAGTTATGGCACTCTGGCAGTCACAGAGTGACAGCTTTGAACGCACAACTCAGGAATCCCATCTCATTGCCAAACTGGGCACACTACACCCCAAGGCATCAATATCCAACAATAACCAAACACACATACCACCACTTCCACATCAGTTGGCAATATCCCCTACCAACACACACACATACACACACACATACATACACCACCACCACATCCCCTTCACTCACTTCATACAGTAGTTACAGCAACCCTCCATCTATTTAATCTTAATTTTGTTTTATCCTTCCCCTTAAATTCCCCCCCCCCCTTTTTTTTTCCTCAGTTCCCCCCCCCCCCCCCCCCCCCCCCCCCCCCCCCCCCCCCCCCCCCCCCCCCCCCCCCCCCCCCCCCCCCCCCCCCCCCCCCCCCCCCCCCCTTCTTTCCCCTTACCATTATTATCAATCCACCATTACCACAACCATCACAAAGATACCACACCATCCCAATAAACTAGACACACAACCCTATCATATCACACACACCACACCTCCCCGACGCAACCCCCCCCCCCCCCCCCGTCCCCCTCTCCCTCAATCCCCCTGGCCCCATGTCATTTCCGCCCACCGACCACATGGACGAAAACGGATGAGTCATTTTCTTTCTCTTTTTTTCGTTTCTTTGTTTGTACTGTCCCACATGTCAAATGTGATTTATTTTTTCGCCTGAAGAAGACCCAAAGTGGTTGAAATGCATCGTGTCTTGTCATGTGCTTTGTTTGTCTATGTCATTGGCGGTAAGTTCTAAACAAACTCTATTCCTAATTTTGCTTCGTTCGCCGCCGTCAGTCACTCCATTTTGAAATTTTTCTGTACAACAGTTTTAGTTATTACAGATTTTGGAACAAACAGGTAGCAAAGCCACACCGTCGCTGTACCAGAATAGACATCGAGAGCGCAACTCCATAGTCTTCCGAGACTGAAGGATGCCTACATGAGGTAGCAAAGATGGGTGAGGGTTGTTCTCAGCAAGATTTCGGTGAGGAACTTCATGTCGTGCATTTGTGAGTAAAAGAAAATTAGAGAAGGAAGAAAATATTGTTTTAACATTCTTGGCAGGGGACTTGTTTGCATTGACCTTTGTAGCGGAAATGGTCCGCTGGTTGGTTGTGTGCTCACGTTTCATTTTTTCTGCCCTTATTGCATTGCTTTTCTTTGGTTGCTTTCTTATAAAAACTACTGTGTATTCTTTCGGAATGTTTGTAAAGAACTGAGGCACTGTAGACGATGAGATGTATCTGCTGCACATAAAACTGCTGCAGTAGCTTACAATCACCACCAAACCATCATGCAGGCTATCAAACTGTTTCCCTCTACAAATCAGATCCTCCTGTCTTTGTACAATGAGTTTTAAAAGTCGTGTTATGAAGAAACTTTTTACAACTTTTTGCAGATACTGCATGAATGCCAATCGTCAGCACAGACTTCACGATGGGAACTTCCAGACCTCTTTCATTCCTCAGCCATGCAGGACTGGAATGGTTCAGTCTTCCTGTCACTGTATTCCTGACTTCACAAAACTTACAGCGACACAGATCTGTGCTGCGCTTTTGTGAGCGAACTTCAATCTCGTCATGATGACCGTTGCCCATCTTTGTGGCTTTAGGACCATGAAATGCTTTCTCGTTGATCACGTACAGACACGACGCTTGTCTTCACAATAATAACAAGACGGCCAAAGGGAGACAATACACAAGTAAAATGAAATCTAGAGTCATGGCAACAAAGGAGTTCCACCATCGTTTCTCAGCAACAGCACGTTAAAGAGAACACGAGAATGCGTGCATGCGTGGGCATGCACACACTCACACACACACACACACACACACACACACACACACACACACACACACACACACACGCCGCGCGCGCGCGCGCGCGCGCGCGCGCGCGCACGCACGCACGCACGCACGCACGCACGCACGCACACACACACACACACTCTCTCTCTCTTCTCTCTCTCTCTCTCTCTCTCTCTCTCTCTCTCTCTCTCTCTCTCTCTCCTCTTTCTTTCTTTCTCTCTCTCTCTCTCTCTCTCTCTCTCTCTCTCTCTCTCTCTCTCTCTCTCTCTCTCTCTCTTGCCCCAAAAATCATGCTGTGGAGAAAGAGAAAAGGGAGGGGTAAAATCAAAGGAACGTGAAAATCCTGACAGAACGATGTTCATCATGCAGACCTGTATTGAAGGCTGGCATCTTCCTTCAAGAGGACCTGTTGCTGCCTACTGTGGGGCTGACAAAAAGGGCTGAATGGAACCCGAAGCTCTGACTATCGCCCCTGAAAGACGTACATGAAATGTTTTAATCCAACATCTTGCTGAACCTGACACCAAGTGGTTTATTGCTTTCAGTCATTGCTGGCAGTGATTGCAGGGGCTTTTTTTTTACATGAAAGAGGGTGGGTGTGTATTGAATGGAGAGCCTGGCGGCAATCAGCTGGCCTCATGTGATGTGCAGTTGTGTGGGAGATGGGCGGGAGATTTTCGTTTCACGGCGTGTCAACCATAACGAGTTCCTTTGGATGGGGAGAAAGACCTCTGAGAGCTTATCATGTGCCCCCCTCCTCCTCAATACCCCATCCCCCCCCCCTCTCTCTCTCTCTCTCTCTCATTCTCTCACTCTCACTCTCTCTCTCTCTCCTCTCTCTCTCTCTCTCTCTCTCTCTCTCTCTCTCTCTCTCTCTCTCTCTCTCTTGCGCACGCACGCGCTCGTGGGTGCAAAATATCTGTTTGGATCCCAGAATGTGGGAGGAGTTCACTGAGTCATCCCTCTTCTTACCCAACTCTCCAAGCTCCTCTCTTATGGTGGTCAATGTTCTAACTCTGGGAACGCACTAAAAGAAAAACCGTCTGAATGAAGCATCACTTGCCTGAAAATGTTGCAATACCTAGAAACCAACTGCTCGTCCTGTGCAAAATGGGAAGATTATTCCTAGAAACCAACTGCTCGTCCTGTGCAAAATGGGAAGATTATTCCTAGAAACCAACTGCTCGTCCTGTGCAAAATGGGAAGATTATTCCTAGAAACCAACTGCTCGTCCTGTGCAAAATGGGAAGATTATTCCTAGAAACCAACTGCTCGTCCTGTGCAAAATGGGAAGATTATTCCTAGAAACCAACTGCTCGTCCTGTGCAAAATGGGAAGATTATTCCTAGAAACCAACTGCTCGTCCTGTGCAAAATGGGAAGATTATTTCAAGGTATATACAGGTTATTGAAATAAAAGCATACAGAGAAAGACGAAAACGAAACATTGGCTGTACAGATATGGTCCACATTTCCTCGAATACGCTTTTTCAAAATTTGTAATCGAAAAAAGTCAGATGATAAATCAATACAGCAAGATAGAGTACGACTCACAGGTAGAAATACAGCATTACAATACGGTCCAATGCAGCACCATCTGGCAGTGCACTGTAATACAATTTTAAACAATTCAATGGGGAAAAAAACTTAATACCCATCAAACCATACAACAGAATACAATGCAATACAATCCAGTATGATCTACACACCTCAGCAAGGACAATGTAACACAACACAACAACAGTACAACACAAGATAAGAACTCAGTAAATGCAACTTAACATTTACAGTTACATAGTAAGAAATCAACTTGAAGTCATCCCCTTGAAAATGTACTTCATGAAGTCTGGCTCTGTGACTGACTGATTACAGGAGAGACCTTGCTGAACTCTGGTGCCATGACTTATCATTTTGCAACGTCTTCTCCAGTGAGTGGTCACACGGCAACTTACCATTGACAGATCTCTGTTGATTGCATGCTGGTCACGCGCTGGTACCTTGACAGGATGAACCTGTGTCTGACAGTGCATGGGAGAATCAGGATGGAATAGTTTGGAAGAAACATCTATGTCAGGGAATGGAAAGGTCGGTAGAAAAAGAAAAGAAAAAAAGAACTGGGGCGACTTTAATGTGGTGCTATCCAGCGTTGTGCTCACGATTGCTGGCACGTTAGTCCGAAGCTTCACGGCCTGAATTATGCATGTGCACTCGAGGAGACAGACTCATGTGCCAGATCTATGGGTTATTTAATCGATGAGTTGGCATGTTTGAGGAGAATCCAATCCGACTTCCCGACTTTTTTCACGTTATACGGTATCACTCAGAAATACGTGACTATAACGAGTCGTGATGATAGGGAAAACTTCGGTGATGTGTATTTCCTGGAATACCCTTGCAAGGGGAAGCAACCTAGAGAAGTAGAACAATCTGGTGTCAACATTTTGGCAGCATTTTTTTTGGAGAGATTTTGACGTACGAGAGATGGGGCTCTTTTCCTTTACTTTCTTTATTTACTTTGTGGCTCTCACACCCTTGTGTGTGTGTGTGTGTGTGTGTGTGTGTGTGTGTGTGTGTGTGTGTGTGTGTGTGTGACTGTGTGTGTGTGTGTGTGTGTGTGACTGTGTGTGTGTGTGTGTATTGTGTGTGTGTGTGTGTGTGTGTGTGTGTGTGTGTGTGTGTGTGTGTGTGTGTGTGTGTTGACACTACACGGCATTGTTACCAATCTGAAGAACTAAGAGGATTGACGTGAGGTTGAAATTACTGTCGGCCATTTAACAGTTAAAGAAGTTTATAGACATCTATAACACTATCCACTTTGATAAACATGCAACCAAAACATGCAAACAAACAAATAAACTCATTTCTTTTTCTGTCCTTCCTTTTTTTTAACATCACACGGAATTGAGACAAACCTGAAGAACAAAGAGGATTTATGCTATGCTGAAACGACTTCTGGGCGTTTACCTGCATTGACAACGAAAACTGTATAAACATTCATACACAAACAGACAAAGGAATAAACATTCATACACAAACAAACAAACGCATAAACATTCAGGCCACAAGTCTACTTTGCTTCTTGAAATCAGTGAGGTCCACCTGTAGAGTCAGTTTTCATGACTTTGTCAGGCACCACTTGTTGGCAGTGGTCAGTGGATAAGGTAAGGTAATGTAATGATACTTATAGCCCAGTCGACCGCAAAGGGCCATATCAGGACTGTCACCATGTTAAAGTCAGCTCACAAGTCACAAAAACAAAACAACAAAAAAAAACTTCATTCACACATCTCTTTAAAATACGCTTTCCAAAAACACACTAGAAACTTCGTTAAAAAAAATCTTTCTTCCGTAAAATCTTAGATCAGATGAAAATTGTTCATCTCTTTCAGAAGTTCAAAGATCACGTCAGGTGGGACATTTCTGAACAGGGTTTTCATGGAGTCTGCTGTAAGTGTTTGTGTCTCACATCGTGCAAGTCCCAACACTCTAAAAGAATGTTTCTCAGTGGATACTGATATGAATATGATTGTTTAATACACTCTCAAGGAACTCCCAGACCTCTTAAGAATTGCCAGACTGAAAAAGCTCAGTTCTATGTTTACCTTTCACACTGGTCCCCTCAATATGTCGGATAGCTTTTGTGAGTAAAATATCTTTCACAAAGCGACTTGCCCGTCCATTAAGGGGATGGAGGTTCGAATCCTGGTAGCACCAACAAAGCTTTCTGACAGCGGAGGGGTATCTATGAGTCATGGCCTGGATGTATCCTGGCCCCCTTAGAGTGTAAGGAGCTCAGGGCCAAAATATGAAGACCTTCTCCTGTCAAGCTCTGTTAAGAACCTGTTCCCACGATTAAACAACCCCTGATGGTTTCAATGACGTGTGATGACGTTTGTAGCATCTAGTTTTGCCTTGTAGACCATTGCCCTCGGAGTCGCTTCAGGCAGTACAATCTTTCGTCAATTATGCACCGAAAGACTCTTCCACGTAACGCTAGCAAGACAGTGTGAAGTGGACCATGCCTGGAAGACTTCCACGTAACACTAGCAAGACAGTGTGAAGTGGACCATGCCTGGAAGACTTCCACGTACTGCTAGCAAGACAGTGTGAAGTGGACCATGCCTGGAAGACTTCCACGTAACGCTAGCAAGACAGTGTGAAGTGGACCATGCCTGGAAGACTTCCACGTAACGCTAGCAAGACAGTGTGAAGTGGACCATGCCTGGAAGACTTCCACGTAACACTAGCAAGACAGTGTGAAGTGGACCATGCCTGGAAGACTCTTCCACGTACTGCTAGCAAGACAGTGTGAAGTGTACCATGCCTGGAAAGAACGGGAAAAAAAACTGGAGCAGAGGCAACATATAGAATTACTCTCTTTTCTAGACAACTCCCTACCACAATGATGTCGCGCAATAATTTTCTCTCAAAAACATTTGAGTCGTGGTGGATGAAAAAGGGCGAGAAGTACGTTAGAGGAACATTACAATCTCACAAGGATGATGTTTATTTATCATACAGACTTGTGTTTTAAAAGCTGGTGTTTTCTTTCAATGTTGCCTGTCGTTAGCATTCTGTAGCCTGACAAAGAGGGTGAAGATGACCCTAAATTTAGGGCCATTCATTTCAAAAGGCTGCAACAACAAAACTGTAACTAATTAAACAGCCTACTGAATCTGACACCTGTTCTTTTATCACTTTGAATGATGGCAAACTGTGATGACAGAGCTTTGGAGAGCTCTTTTTTCTGATGGAAGAGGCTGGATGGGTATTGGCTGAGGGACAAGACAACAGATAAGTGGCAGCACAGAATATATGTGTGAGCACAGCAAGATTTGCTTTTGTACAGCGGTGTCGCGTACCGCGAACTTGCTTCTTCTCCCATCCCTTCAAACCTCCTTCTCTCTTGATACATTGGCACAATACACTTGGTTTAAAGCAACACATAGGATTGAGCCATATACCCTTCAAACCTCCTTCTCTCTTGATACATTGGCACAATACACTTGGTTTAAAGCAACACATAGGATTGAGCCATATACCCTTCAAACCTCCTTCTCTCTTGATACATTGGCACAATACACTTGGTTTAAAGCAACACATAGGATTGAGCCATATACCCTTCAAACCTCCTTCTCTCTTGATACATTGGCACAATACACTTTGTTTAAAACAACACATATGATTGAGCAATATACTAAAATGAATATGGATAGGTATATCAAAAGTGGATTGAGTTACTTTAGAATTAGTATCTCCGACATGGCTTGCCATCATTGGTTTAGACAGAGTGCTTTGAAGGAAAATGAACTAATATGTCATTTGTGTAATCAGGTTCAGGAAGATGAAATGCCTTTTTTTATTTTGCTGTCCTGCTCTCAGTGGCCTTTGAGTGAAAATTATCGAGTCAAAAGTTCTATTTTGATCCTTGTAGTTTAGAGTCAATTTACTGCTAGCAACAAGACATGAAAATGTACTTGTCGACCTTGCTATATGCATATATGAAGCACAAATGCGAATACGAACAGTATGTTCATAATAGTTTGCATGGTGTATGTTTGGGTAACTGCTTTTTCTTTTCATTTTCTTTAATGAGAATCCTTTTTCTTTTCATTGTCTTTAATGAGAATCCTTTTTCTTTTCATTTTCTTTAATGAGAATCCTTTTTCTTTTCATTTTCTTTAATGAGAATCCTTTTTAATTCATTTATTGCGGGAGTCACCTCTTCAGTAAGACCTATGGCCTTTAATCTGAATAAATTGTTCGTATTCGTATTCGTTCCCTCTCTCTCTTTCTCTTTCTCTCTCTCTCTCTCTCTCTTCTCTCTCTCTCTCTCTCTCTCTCTCTCTCTCTCTCTCTCTCTCTCTCTTTGTAAGTCTTAGTCGCTAGTCATACTTAGTCCCTTAACGGGGCAAGGGCCAGATGAAAAAAAGCATGTGTTTGCTTATCTGTTACCCTTGGAAATAAAGATTATCATCATCAAGATTATCATCATCTCTTAACTGTCCGCAAGATTCTCAAAAAACACTAAATGAGAACAAACGTACTAAGCATGTTCTTGCATTATTTGAAGCAGGCCACTGTCTTGAAAAGACATAGAGGAAAATATCCCCACGTTCTAAGACAAACAGAACTTGGTAATAACATCCTTTCTCATTCTCCCATCACCATCCCCTGGTGAGGGTTTCAGTTCCTCAGGAGCGATGACATATAGGTCCCATCAGCGTATAACTTAGCATGATTCTATGGCTGTCCGTTTGGCTCTCATCTGCAGGAAACAGTGGTTGTGTAAATATTCACTCTAGATTAGACAAAAGTGGATGACGATAGCATGATTGTCATCATCCTCATCCTCACTAGTTACCATGAAAGCACAGTTGTTTCAAAGTGCGTGGCTTTTTTAAACCCTGCTGTCCTGGTAAGGTTGGTTTAAATTTCTTCTTATGGTGAGGAATTGTGCTGACAGACAGAAAGAGAACCAGCTAAGCTAAGTGAAAAATTCGTTCATTTTCATCGTCCTATTTGTTTGTGTCTTGCCTGAAGAAGACCTAATAGGTCGAAACGCGTCGTGTTTTGTCTTGTGACTCGTTTGCCCACGTTTCTCTTGGCGGTTCGCTAACATTTATTTAAAGGACATTTTACAGAGACATTTGAGTTTCAGTAAATGATTGATTTATTAACTCTACGTTCGCCTTTTTCCTTCCTTTATTGATGACTTCGTTTTCCATTACAAAAAAAAATCACTATTTTTGTGAGATTTGTGTCGAACAGAGAGGGTTTTGTGTGGAGAGGTGACACGGCTGCAACAGCTTATAGACAACCTTCACGCCATGTACCTCTCGAAAAGATTTTCATACCGTTCCTAAAGCTTCTCTTCCCCAAATCACATCCTCCCCCTCTTTGTGGAGTGAAAGGGCTGCCTGCTTTATGCATCCACTTGCCACGATGGTCATTCCGCACTGAAATCGATGAATGTAGGATGGTCATCTGTGCAGACACAACGATTATAACTCCGGAATCTCTTGCATTCCTGAGTTCTGGAGGATTGAATGGGTTCGCTCCACTTCTTCATCCAGTCCCTGCATTCACAAAACCCACTGGCGCCACGAACGTGAACTGGAGAGCGTCCCTGCCCCCCCCCCCCCCCCCCCCACCATCCCTTCCCTTCTCTCCAATGCCATCTCTCTCTCTCTCTCTCTTCTCTCTCTCTCTCTCTCTCTCTCTCTTCTCTTCTCTCTCTCCCTCTCTCTCTCTCTCTCTCTGTCTCTCTCTCTCTCTCTCTCTCTCTCTCTCTCTCTCTCTCTCTCTCTCTCTCTCTCTCTCTCCCAATATTCTTTAATTTGCTATTAGTCTTTGTCATGAGTCGGCCAAATGTTCTCGAGCATTTAGGCAAATTAAGGGTAGTTTTGCTGCTGTTGAGAGCAAGTTCCTTGGGTTGTTCAAGTGTGCGAACTCAGGCACCACCAGAGGGGAATACCCCGGGTTGTGTACTGAGGGAGGGGGAGTTGCTGGGAAGTGTTTCGCATGTCCGAGGGATAGTGACAAGGAGTTGCCGACCTGCCGGTCCTGAGTAGAGGAATGTCCAGTCCGACCACTGGCTAGCTATTCACTGGGTTCTCCAGTGGGCCTGAAGGGAAGGCGATCGTGTCAGGTGACCGTCACGGGCAGGTGACCGTCAGCCTGCAGGCAGAGTACAGCGACCATTCAATCGTCCCTGTTCTGAGGAATGAATGGAAGGCTTCAGCCTATTGAGTGATTCGCACCTTGTTATCTATAGAGGTAGTAAATACTTGAAGCATCAGTCATGGCTGGTAGAGAAGTCCAGGCTGTTAGTACAATGGGTAGCTTCGGGGAATCGAACATGAGTTTGAATAGGAGGTTATGCATTAACCACTGGGTGCCCAAGTCTTTGTTGGCGCTAACAGCTGTGGTGTGTGTGTATGTGTAGGGGACTTGTGATTCCATTGGTGGAATAAAAATAACTTGGGGATTTATTGGTACAAATCGTGTGATGTGTGTGTGCCAGTGATTCCATTGGTTGAGCCAGTTAAACTCGGGTTCTCTCTTGTTTGAGAATGAATATAAGCTGCTTGGAAAACCAGGGAGTGTGTGACTCACTTAAGGGAAAGTGAACTCGCCCGTCTTGCTGAGGGCTCAAGAAAATACAGCGTGAAGCAGAGGTTAGCTGTCGCCTTGTTGTCTCCTGGGTGGGGACATAAGACAGTGGAGGTTGCTGTAGCCTCGGAGCCGACGACGAGAAGAATTGTCTCCCGTGTGGGGACGGTCGACAGCAAGACGTGTCAGCCTGTTGGGGCCTAGACAGGGAGCTGCCAGACAACGGTGGGGTGTTTGCAGCCAGAGAAGACCCGTGGGAGAGGCCGACAAGAGGCCTTTCCGTGGAGAGGGCGAAGTACGGTGGAGTCCGGGAGACTCGGTGTGAGGGTGCGACTCAAGCTACGTTGTCAGTGTTCCCCAACTGGGATTTGGCCAATCGGGAGGACACAACAGTGTGGCAGCTTCAGCTCGTGGTCGCACAGTGGGATGAGAGAAACTGACGGTCAACCAAGGAATGCTGGCAAGTTATGGACGCTTTATTTGCTCTTTAGGTTATAAGTGTGCAAACTGAATAGTGGAATATTGTCTTTCCTGGCTAATTAAGAATAACTGAAGAACAGGGGATGCGATTTATGAAATTGTCTGTATGCTGTTTACATGGTTGTATGATACAGATAGTTGTGTTGTGTAGTGACGGGTGGGGGCTCGGAGTCAAGTTGAATAAAAGTTGATTATTTCTATGAAATGTTATAGGTTTCCCGTCACCTTTGTGCGGGCCCGATGTGAGTGACAGAGTGCGTGTGCCTATGCGAGAGCGCATTTTGGTTGTGAAAGCGTAAATACTTCTGTCTATAACCCCCTGCATCCCTGAATATGAAAATCATATTTTATTAACGAGGGGGAGCGTCGGAGACCCGTCACAGTCTTTCTACCGCTCTTTTCTTTCTTTCGTGTTTCAAGTGAAATCATGTAAAAATACATGAAGAACATTTGTCATGCCATCATGGTAGATAAGATAAGATAATGTTGCTTATAGCCCAGCTGACCGCAAAGGGCCATATCAGGGCTGTCACCACGTTAAAATCAACTCACAATTCATTCATTCACACAATTCTTTAAAATACATCCTCTAAAAATCATGGGATACATTACATTTAGGGTAAAAGAAGAAAAAGAAGAAGAAGAAGAAGAAGAAGAACAGCGAGAGAGAGAGAGAGAGAGAGAGAGAGAGAGAATAACTCCGCAGTGAATACATAGATTGAATTCACTACTCACCTAGTCGCTATATCATCAAAACACGAAATCTCCTTGGGTCTGCGCTGACATTTTTGAGATTTCCAGCCTCTTCCAGCAATCATTGTTCATCACTGTCGTAGTAAAACTGTATCTCTGTATGAACCACACACACACAACCACTTCTCCACACAGCACTCAACATACAGTCCAAGAGAGACAAACACACCTGCAACAAAATGAAAACTAGCACAACAGCAGCATACGACAATGACACCAGTTGTTGTTTTTTCCAAAAGGCTTAGAACACAAAGACGTTGGTAACAAACGCTTGCTCAGTATTGTCGTGTGGAGGATGCTGCTGAGCGTAGAAATATCCTGGTAACGAAAAAGCGCTTAATAAAATGAAGATCATCATACAGGGCTTGTGTTTAGGCCTGGCGTACGATTTCTAAGGGTGGAGGTGGTGCGGTGGGGGCCTGTTGCTGGCATCCTGTAGGTGAGTGGGACTGACAGTTCGAGCCGCTGCTTCTGAGAGACCGGCTTGACAAGTGTTAATCAAACAACTTGCTGAGCCGGATACCCGGGGTGTTGTTACTTTCAGTGACTGCAAGCTGTGCTTGCTAAGCTGGGTGTATAACAGAGTGCCTGGCAGCTCTCTCTCTCTCTCTCTCTCTCTCTCTCTCTCTCTCTATATATATATATATATATAATGCTGAACAATTAAATTATGGGGGAAAACAAGTGCAGGCTAACAATTCTTCAGTCATTATAGCAATGACTTGGCAAAGATTTGAACTTTTAGAAAAAAGAAAAAAAATCGGGGAATATATTATAAATATGAGAAACCCATCACTAGCCGCCTGAGTGAACCATCGTAAACCCTCTTGAAGGCAGATCCATTTGTATTGCCTACTCCTAGGCCTTTCATCCGCTGGATCGGACTCATCAGGGAGACACGGCTGATTGTGTCTGTGCTCCTGGTGTCAAATAGAGACACACCCACAGTCCACAATTCTGTGGTGTTCTCACCACCAAGGATTCAAAAAAGAATCCAACAGCACCCCCAAAGCAGCCAGCTAAGGGTAGTAAATGAAATAAAACGAGAGTGTGGAGAGGAAAAAAGTTGCTGAAAAACTAAAAGCATTATGCAAACCGTACAAAATGTAGGGGATAATCTTTGAGCCTATGCTTGAGGATCCATTCAAGGATGCAAGGGAGATCAAAAGATACGTATATATATATATATATATATATATATATATATATATATATATATATATATATATATATATATATATATTATATAATATATCTGTGTGTGTGTGTGTGTGTGTGTGGGTGTGGGTGTGGGTGGGTGCGTGCGTGCGGGCGTGCGTGCGTGCGTGCGTACGTGCGTGCGTGCGTGTGTGTGTGAAAACATATCAAAACAGACTTGCAGATACACACACACACGCGCGCGCGCGCACGTACGCACGCACGCACACACACACACACACACACACACACACACACACACACACACACACACACACACACACGCGCACGCACGCACGCACGCACGCACGCACGCACGCACGCACGCACGCACGCACGCACGCACGCACGCACGCACGCACGCACGCACGCACGCACGCACGCACGCACGCACGCACACACACACACACACACACACACACACACACACACACACACACAGACAGACAGACTGAGTTCTCCCTCTGTCTCTGGAGGACACATTGGAGAGGTCTTCATCAGGCGTTCCGTTGTGAACAGAACACATTTGATTTTAAACTTGAGAAATAAGTTGGAAAGGTGAGACCCAGGGACAGAACGAAGAGAATGACTTCAATTTTATCATTTCTCGCAATACATTTGGAAGGTTCAGCAACCTGGAGGAGTGTTTGGCGTACAGTACATTGAGTGGTCCGTTGGTTTTCGTAGAAGCTCGCGTCTTGTTTTTATTCTTGATCACTTTAGAAAGGAGGAGGAGGAAAGGTGCGGTGGCTCTTGCTGCTTTTTGTACATTACAAGAAACATTTCGCACACTTAGTGAAGTACCGAGAGAGGGCTTTGCTAGGTACTGCACTGCTTGAATAGTTAACAGAAACTTGCTACATCATCCACACTGCAAAAAACATTTCAGAACATTGGTTTCCCTTCTGTAGACCAATTTCTCGTCTCTTTCCACGGTGAGTCTTGAGGACAGTTTCAATTTCTATCTTTTCACGATAGACGAGGTTAAACATAATAAAAATAACGAAGTACTGGCTGTTACAGAACTATCGACCAGAACTCTTATACCCCTGGCATTTCCAGACCTTGCGGGGTGTAACGAGGTCAATTTCCCTTTCACTCCATCTCTTCCTTCAAAGGACCCAATGGTGCTATAAACATGCACTAGGGTCCTGTGACGTTCACCCTCATCGTGGAGACTACTGTCCATCACTATCGTGTCAGGCCCATAGAATTCTCTCCTGTCAATCATTACAGAACCATTGTTTCCTGCACAATACAAAAAAACCACGGCCCAGGAGCGAGAAACACGGGACAAAATGAAACCCAGAGCTACCACAAAATATGACGATACTACCATCGTTTCTGAACATTCCCATGTCTGTCTTCAACAAAGATGTTCGTGATGAGAACCTCCTGGATGTCGTGTATTGGAGGAAGAAATGGGTACATCAGAGAAATATCCTAATCTTGGCAGAACGACGTACATCATACAGATCTGTGTAGAAGGTTGGCGTCTGATTCAAAGGAAGCTGTTGATGGCATTCTGTGGGACTGCCAAAGTAGCATGAATGGGGGCCAGAGTCATGGCCATTGCTTCTGAGAGGCTGGCATGAAAAGTTTTAATCAAACAACTTACTGGTGTGTGTTATTGCTTTTGATGATTGTAAGCTACGATTACTGGGGTTAACGGTTTTTTTTTTCAGATAGAAGAGGGTTGGGAGCCTGCCAACATAAGGTCTTGGCAGTTGTGTAGCTAACCAGAGCTTTAACTCCTTTTTTTAAACTACTACAGGAAATGTTTTGTACATTTTGTGAAGAAAACATTATTTACGCCATTGATGAGATGCCTTTGCTAAGTGTTGCACTGCTTGTGATTGCTTACAGCAGCTAGTTACACCATCCGCAATGTGAAAAGATCATCAGGACAGTCAGTGGCTTCCCTTCCATAAATCAGATTCTCATCCCTGCGTAGAGTAAGTCTTGATGGCAGTTTTATGGACTACCTTTTCAGGATGGACGAGACTGTTGAGTAATAAAATACCGAATACTAGTTGTTAGTACAGATGTATCGACTACAGCTCTCATACCATTAGTGTTCCCAAATCTTGCAGGATTAAATGAGATCAGTTTCCTTTTCACCCTAACCCTTCCTTCAAACGATCCAGTGGTGCTGTAGACGTGCACTAAGATTTTGTGATATCCTGTCTCATTCTGGAGACCATTGTCCATCCCTGGCATGTCAGTTCAATAACATCCTCTCTTGTCAGTCACTACAGAACTGCTTGTCCCCATAATACAACAAAAAGACAGTCCAGGAGAGAGAGAAAAAATGGGAAAAATGAACTAATACAAACACTGACAGGGCTACCATAGTTTTCTTAACATTCCACACTCGTCGACAGCAAAATGAGAAACTCCCGGATGCATCAGAGAAATATTCCAGTCAAGGCAGAACGACGTACATCATACAGATCTGTGTAGAAGGCTGTCGTCTGATTCAAAGGGGAGCTGTTGATGGCATTCTGTGAGGCTGACAAAGTGGGGTCAATGGGAGCTAGAGTTATGGCCATTGCTTTTGAGGCTGGCGTGAAAAGTTTTAATCAAGCAACTTGCTGAATCTGACACCAGCTGTTTTATCGCTTTTGATGATTGTGAGCTATAATGGCTGGCCTTAATTTGTTTTCAGACAGAAGAGGTGGGGTGGGCATTGAGTGAGGAGCCTGGCAGCAATCAGCTAGCGACACGGTATCGGCAGTTGTGTAGGGAAAGGAGAGGTTTTGCAGTTTTTTCACATTACGGGAATTTTTTTTAACGTTTTGTGAGGAAAAAGGGCAATTCTGTGATGAAGAGATGCTTTTGCTGGGTACGGCACTGCTTTAACAACTTTCTGAAACGTTTTACAGCATTCACAACGTGAAAAGTACAGCATTCACAACGTGAAAAGTACAGCATTCACAACGTGAAAAGTACAGCATTCACAACGTGAAAAGTACAGCATTCACAACGTGAAAAGTACAGCATTCACAACGTGAAAAGTACAGCATTCACAACGTGAAAAGTACAGCATTCACAACGTGAAAAGTACAGCATTCACAACGTGAAAAGTACAGCATTCACAACGTGAAAAGTACAGCATCCACAACGTGAAAAGTACAGCATTCACAACGTGAAAAGCATGTCAGGACATTCATTGGTTTCCGTTTTATAAATCAGATTCTCAGCTCTTTATAGAGTGAGTCTAGAGGACAGTTTTATAGACTAACTTTCACAGTTGACGGTACTGTGAAGGATAACATAAACGAGTACCAGTTGTTAGTACAGATTTATCCACTAGAACTCTCATACCCTTGTCATTCTCAAACCTTGCAGGGTGAAACGAAACCAATTTCTCCTTCACCCCATACCTTCTTTCAAAGGCCCAGTGATGCAATAGACGTGCACTAAGATATAGTGACACCCAGTCTCATTCTGAAGATCTTGACCATTGCTGTCATGTCAGGTCCATACAATACTATATCGTCATCAATACCGAACCATTTGTCCACACAATACAAACGTTAAGGCCCAAGGTGGGGAGAAAAGTTGAGCAAAATGAAATCCAGATATGACGATGCTGCTTGCTGAATCTGACACCAGCTGTTATACTGCTTTTGATAATCGTGGGCTGTGATTGCTGGGCGGGCAGCGGGCAGGTTCTGTCTTTTTCAGACAGAAGAGACTGGATGGACATTGACTGAGGGGCCTCCCAGCAATCAGCCGGCAACACGTTGTACGTAGTTGTGTGGGGATGAGCTCTGTTTCTTTTTTCCCACTACAGCATTTTTTGGTTCACTTTGTGAAGAAGAAAAGCCATTTATGTGATGGAAAGATTCCTCTTCTATGTATCATGCTGTTTTAACAGCTTACAGAACCTTGCTATACCACCCACACTGTGAACAGATTTTCAGGGCGTTCAGTGGCTTCTCTTCCATACATCAGAATTTCATCCCCTTTTCAGTGTGAGTTTTACTGAGAGTTGTATGGACTAACCTTTCGTGATAACGATACCATGAACAATAATATCTACGATTACTAGTTGTTAGCATAGATTTGTCGACGAGTACTTTCATACCCTGGTATTCCTAATCTTGGCAAGATTAAAAGAGATCAATTTCCCTTTCACCTCTCCTCTTCTTTCAAAAGACTAGTGGTGTCATAGATGTGCACTAAGGTTCTGTTACCTCCAGTCTCTCCTGGAGACCATTGTCCGTCACTGTCATGTCATCCCATAAAATCCTCTCTTGTCAGTCATCAGAGCAGCGTTCATCCACATGATACAAAGACACTACCGTCCACGGGGAGATACCTGGGCAAACTGAAAGCCAGAGCTACAGCACGTGACGCTGATGCTATCGTTTCTGAACACTCCAATGCTTGTTCACGACGAAGACGTTCATGATGAAAAACTCCTCGACATCATGTCTTGGAGGAGGAGATGGGCGCATCAGAGGAATATCCAAATTCTAGCAGAGCGACGTACATCATAGAGATGTGTGTAAAAGCCTGGCGTCTTCCTCAAAGGGCAACAGGTTACAGCCGTTAGTGGGGCTGACAAAGTGGGATGAATGGGGGGGGGGGGGGGGGGGGGGGGGGGGGCAGAGTTATGGCCGTCGCTTCTGAGAGGCAGGCATGAAAAGTTTTCATCAAAGATCTTGCTGAATATGACACCAAGTGTTTGCTGAATATGACACCAAGTGTTTGCTGAATATGACACCAAGTGTTTCATCGATTTCAGTGACTGCAGGCTATGAGTGCTGGGTTTTGCCTCTTTCAGAACAACAGGGGCTGGGTGGGCAATGAGACAACAGGGGCTGGGTGGGCAATGAGACAACAGGGGCTGGGTGGGCAATGAGACAACAGGGGCTGGGTGGGCAATGAGACAACAGGGGCTGGGTGGGCAATGAGTGGGGGGGCTGGCAGCAATCAGCTGGTGACACAGTACCAACCGTTGTGTGTGTGTGTGTGTGTGGGGGGGGGGGGGGGGGGGGCGGAGAGCCTTTGTTGCTTTTTCAACAACACAGGTAATGTTTTTGTACGTTTTGTGAAAAAAAAAACCTATGTGATGAAAAGGTGCGTATGCTAGTTACTGCACTGCTATAACAGCTTTCGGAAACTTGCTACACCATCCACACTGTCAGAAAGGGGTTTTCAGGACATGCAGTGGTTTTCCTTCTGTAAATCACTTTTTCTTCTCTTTTCAGAGTGAGTCTTCAGGACAGTTTTATGGACTAACTTTTTACAATGAGCAAGACTGTGAATAATAACATATACGGGTACTATTTGATAGTCCAGATGCATCGATTAGAACTCTCATATCCTGACAGTCCCAAAGCTGGCAGGATCAAAAGAGATCAATTTCCCCTTCACCCCACCCTTCTTTCAACGGACCAAGTGATGCCATAGATGTGCACTAAGATTCTATAACATTCAATCTCATTATGGACATCATTGTCCATTGCTATCATGTCAGACCCGTAAAATGCTATCTTGTCAATTACTACAGAACCATTGGTCCACACGGTACGAAAAACTCTACAGTCTGCAAAGGAGAAAAGGTAGGCAAAATTAAACCCAGAGCCGCAACAAAATATTGCAATTCTCCCATCGTTTCTGAACCCTCCCACCCCATCCACAACAGAGATGTTCATGATGAGGAATTCGCTGACATCCTGTCTTGGAGGAAGAAATTGGTACATCAGGGAAATATCCAGATCTTGGCTGAACGATGTACATTATACAGGTCTGTGTAGAAGGCTGACGTCTTATTCAAAGGGAAGCTGTTTAAGGCGTTCTATGGGGCTTCTGAAATGCAAGCATGAAAGGTTTGAATGGAACACCTTTCTGAATCTCACACCGGACGTTTTATCATTTTGCGGATTGCGAGCTGTGGGGGCGGGTATTGACCTCTTTCAGACAGAAGAGACTTAGCGAGCACTGCGTGGGATGTCTTGCGCCCTCTTTCAGACAGAAGAGACTTAGCGAGCACTGCGTGGGGTGTCTTGCGCCCTCTTTCAGACAGAAGACTTAGCGAGCACTGCGTGGGATGTCTTGCGGTAATCAGCCGGCAACACGGCTTCAGCAGTTACATGGGGGATGAAGAGTCTTCGCTCCTTTTCTAACAGCACAGGCGATGCTTTCTGTACATTTTTGGAAGGAAAACAAATGTGATGGAAACACACCTTTGTTAGCCATTGCATTGCTCTGACAACTTACAGAAGCTTGGTGCATCGTCCACATTGTGAATAGATGTTCAGGACATTTTTTTCCCTTCAACAAATCATTTCTCATATGTTTTTGCAGTGCCTTTTGATGACAGGTTTATGGGCTACCTTTTCACAATAACACGACTTTGAGTGATAACACGTACAAACTTCAGTTGTTAGTACAGATGTATGGACTATGACTCTCATACCCCTGACATTCCAAGCCTGTATCAATTCCCTTTCATCCCATCCTATGTTTTCAAAAGCCCAGTGCACTACGGTCCTGTGACGTCCAGTCTTTACTGGAGACCATTGTCCATCTCTGTCATGTCAGACCCATAAAAATCTCCCCAGTCAATAATTACAGAACCTTCGTGCACACGGTACCAACAACAACAAAAACTCAGTCACGGGGAGAGATCTATGACAAAATACGATAATGCCAGTATCGTTTCTGAACATTCCTTGCCCGCCTATAACAAAGCTGTTCATGATGAGAAACTTCCCGACATCGTGTCTTGGAGGAAGCCATGGGTACACAGAGAAATATCCCAATCTTGGCGGAACGACGTACATCATACAGATCTGGTGTAGAAGGCTGGCGTCTGATTCAAAGGGGAGTTGTTACTGCGTTCTGTGGGACTGGCAAAGTGGGGGGATGGGGGCCAGAGTTATGGCCATTGCTTCTGAGAGGCAGGCATGAAAAGGTTTAATCAAACAACTTGCTGAATATGACACCAAGTGTTTTATCGCTTTCGGTGACTGCAAGCTTTGATTGCTGGGCTTTACCTTTGTCAGGCAGAAGTGGGGGGTGGGGGAGGGGGAGGGGGGGGGGGGCATTGTGTGGGGAGCCAGGCAGCAATCAGCCAGTGACACAGTATCTGCAGTTGTGTGTGAGACAGGGGAGTGGGGTGGGGAGATTTCTTTTTTATGATTGTATCAAGCACATTGGCATTGTTTTGGTCAAGGGGAAAACCTTCAGAGATTCATTATGTATAAAGCATGAAATCTCCATCTGTCTGTCTGTCTGTCTGTCTGTCTGTTTGTTGTCTGTCTGTCTGTCTGTCTGTCTGTCTGTCTGTCTGTCTGTCTGTCTGTCTCTCTCTCTCTCTCTCTCTCTCTCTCTCTCTCTCTCTCTATCTCTATCTCTCTCTCTCTCTCTGTCACACACACACACACACACACACACACACACACACACACACACACACACCACACACACACACACACACACACACACACACACACGCACGCACGCACGCACGCACGCACGCACGCACGCACGCACGCACGCACAACACACACACACACACACAGAGCAGGACATATATATATATGAGTTTTAACCTTCCTTTTTAACATCATTGATATATATATATATATATATATATATATATATATATATATATATATATATATATTATATATATATATATATATATATCAGCACTTGTGTCACACACACACACACACACACACACACACACACCACACACACACACACACACACACGCACGCACGCACGCACACACACACACAACACACACACACACACACACACACAGCAGGAGAGAGAGAGAGAGAGAGAGAGAGAGAGAGAGAGAGAGGAGAGATATATATAATATATAATATATATATATATTATATATATATAGTTAAAAGAAGTTAAAAGAGGAATCTTAAAACTATCTACAAATTTGTTTCGAGCGTGTTGCGCTGTCATCAGGATGGCCTCGGTTTGCCCACCGCCGATTTTATATAGCGTGTGGGCCCCCGTTTGCGGTTGTTTGCACGTGCGGGTTGGCTGCACGTGTTTTTGGGGGCTTTCAGGTTTTTGTTTTGGATGTGTTCACTAACAACGATTTCCATTTATGCCTGCAGTTGTTTACTATTTCTGTTTTGGTGTTTAAAGTTGCTAAGTATGGTTGCATAGTATTAACCATTTTTCAGTTAAACATAGGTTGCACCTTTTTGAAACTTTGCTGTTTGGTGATTGCTCTTTTTATGTTTTTCCCAGGTTTAAATTGTAGCTTGTTTTTGGTCTTTAAGTTTCCAGATATATTGATTTTTTTTTTCCCTATTTTTCTTGCTTTTATTTGTGTTGTTGTCTGGGTTGTATTGTAATTTGTAATTGTATCCACTTGTTTTTAGTGCCTCCTGGTATTTACTGCTGCATTGTTGAACACTCTCTCACTGCATGACAGGTTTGATAGTCTCTTGTTTATGCCATGGGGTATGGTCTTCAATACAGATGGTGGATGGTTACTTTTGGTGTGTACATAAAGAGGTGTATCGTTGGGTTTCTTGTATGGTTGTATATATGATTGTTGAGATCCAGTGTTATGTCTAAGTAGTTCACTCCTTTTTGTTTGCTTTAATGGTAATCTTTAAGTTGTTTGGGTTTTGGAAGATTTTGCATAGTTCTTTCCTTTTTTGTTTTCGATGGTTCTTGGGTTGTTGGTTAGTGCAGCAAGGCCATTTGTCTCTGTATAGTCCGACTTGTTTTCCGAGTTTTTTCTTGATGTTGGACAGCATGAATAGTTCCGACCAGTTTTACATGTTTCTGCACCATCCTATGAAACCCCTGGTTACGTCGAATGTTGAGTTTCTGTTGGTTTCCTGAAACCAGGTTTCATTTCTGCTGTGTTTAATAATGTTTTCTTGGTGTGGAGAAGATTTCCATTTCTGACCCTGTTATGTCTGTGTGGTTACTGGCAAACTTCAGGGCTTTTGGGGAGTGTTCCCCATCTATGGATGGGGTAAAAGTCTACTATGTCAAATGTGATGAATACTGTATTACTTTGTTTATTGAGTGTTTTGAACCATTGAATAACTTCGTATGTGTTCTTCCAGAGGTTGTAATCAGAGTTTGATTTTATGTCCTTTATTATTTTTTCCAGAATTTTCTTGCTTATTTTGCCTAATTCAGATTTGGATGGGTTTATTAGTCTACATGTTGGATTATTGTGAAAGTTGGGCTTGTGGTCTTTGAGTGTTATGAAAGCTTCTTTTGTTGCTGTCGCTTCTATCCTGTCACTTAGGTCTATGCGTCTGCAAGTTCTTTTTCTTTAGTGCGGATACTGTCATGTGTATTTTTGTCGGCTTTTTTGTAGTTTTTCTGGATATTTTTGTCAAGGAGTTGAGAATATTCCTTTGTTTCCATTTTGTAGTAATTGCTAGTTTTATCAGCCTTCACAAATATTTTTTTGTCATTTTGTACATGTTTTATTTGGTTTTTAATGTTGTTTGGAAACGCTGTTAGATTTTTTGAATTCAATATTGGTTATCATTCTTTTCATTTGATCTTCAAAGGGTTTCATATCGTCTATGACTGGTGGTGATCGCCATGATTTGAAATCGTAGGTGTTTTTGTCCTCTTTTTTTGCATTCGGGTTCAGGAAAAAGAATGCTTTCCATCTCATGTTGCGTACGAACTTTTCGGTTTGTTCTATTAATCTTTTTAAGTAGGATTGTGGGTTAGAAAACGGTATGTTTTTTGTTGACTGCCTAAAATTGATTTCCTCCATTTTAAAATCCTTCAGGCCACAGTGCTCAACGTGAGGAGCAAATAAGATGAATATGATATAAAAAGCCTAAAATGATTTTAAAAGTGCTCGACCCCTTGGGGAGCAACATTAGTTAAAAGAAGTTAAAGAGGAATCTTAAAACTATCTACAAATTTGTTTCGAGCGTGTTGCGCTGTCATCAGGATGGCCCCGACGACGACGACGAGCGGACGACGACGACGACGACGACGACGACGACGACGACGACGACGACGACGACGACGACGACGACGACGCGACGACGACGACGACGACGACGCGACGACGACGACGACGACGACGACGCGACGACGACGACGACGACGACGACGACGACGACGACGACGACGACGACGACGACGACGGACGACGACGACGACGACGACGACGACGACGACGACGACGACGACGACGACGACGAACGACGACGACGACGACGACGCCGACGACGACGACGACGACGACGACGACGACGACGCGACGACGACGACGACGACGACGAGACGACGACGACGACGCGACGACGACGACGACGACGACGACGACGACGACGCGACGACGACGACGACGACGGACGACGACGGACGACGACGACGCGACGACGACGACGACGACGACGACGACGACGACGACGACGACGACGACGACGGACGACGACGACGACGACGACGACGACGACGACGACGACGACGACGTACGACGACGACGACGACGACGACGCGACGACGACGACGGACGACGACGACGACGACGACGCGACGACGACGACGACGACGCACGACGACGACGACGCGACGACGACGGACGCGACGACGACGACGACGACGACGACGACGACGCGACGACGACCGACGACGACGACGACGACGACGACGACGCGACGACGACGACGACGACGACGACGACGCGACGACGACGACGACGACGACGACGACGACGACGACGACGACGACGACGACGACGACGCGACGACGACGACGCACGACGACGACGACGACGACGACGACGACGCGACGACGACGACGACGACGACGACGACGACGACGACGCGACGACGACGACGACGACGACGACGACGACGACGGACGACGACGACGACGACGACGACGACGACGACGACGACGACGACGACGACGACGACGACGACGACGACGACGACGACGACGCGCGACGACGACGACGACGACGACGACGACGACGACGACGCGACGACGACGACGACGACGACGACGACGACGACGACGACGGACGACGACGACGACGACGACGACGACGCGGACGACGACGACACGACGACGACTGACGACGACGACGACGACGACGGACGACGACGACGACGACGACGACGACACGACGACGACGACGACGGACGACGACGACGACGACGACGACGAGACGACGACGACGACGACGACGACGACGCCGACGACGACGACGACGACGACGACGACGAGACGACGACGACGACGCGACGACGACGACGACGACGACGACGACCGACGACGACGTCGACGACGACGGACGACGACGACGACGACGACGACGACGACGACGAGACGACGACGACGACGACGACGACGACGACGACGACGACGGACGACGACGACGACGACGACGACGACGACGACGACGACGACGACGACGACGACGACGACGACGACGACGCCGACGACGACGCGACGACGACGACGACGACGACGACGACGACGACGACGACGACGACGCGACGACGGACGACGCGACGACGACGACGACGACGACGACGACGACGACGCCGACGACGACGACGACGACGCGACGACGACGCGCGACGACGACGACGACGACGACGACGACGACGACGACGACGACGACGACGACGACGACGACGACGACGACGACGACGACGACGACGACGACGACGACGACGACGACGACGACGACGACGACGACGACGACGACGACGACGACGACGACGACGACGACGACGACGACGACGACGACGACGACGACGACGACGACGACGACGACGCGACGACGACGACGACGGACGACCGACGACGACGACGACGACGACACGACGAACGACGACGACGACGACGACGACGACGACGACGACGACGACGACGACGACGACGACGACGACGACGACGACGACGACGACGACGACGACGACCGACGACGACGACGATGATGATTTGGGGTAATGACCTAATGACACGGTACAATACATCTGGACATAAACTCAATGTCCGTAGCTGTAGGGGCCAGTTGCTATTACTGAATTGTACTGGGTTTTTTTTCCACTCTTTTTCTTCTTTTTGTGAAACATCATGGTGCCATGTATGTGCTGAGGTTTTGTGACATTTCATCTGGTCTGGAAACCATTGTCCTTCGCTGCCGTTTCAGGCCCATAAAACCCTCCCTTGTCAACCAGCCACAAAACCTCTCGCCCAGATTACACTCACAACGCCGTTCTGAAGGGGACAATACCGTAAGCAAAATGAAACCCAGAGCAACAGCAATGGAGGACAATGCTGCTGTTATTTGCCAACGCTCCGCAACACAAAGGTGTTAGCCATGGACCCTTCCCCAATATCAGGTTGTGGAGAAAGACGAAGAGGGCAGGGCATGGTGGGAGAAATATCGAAATCCTGGCAGAATGGCGTCCATCATATCGGCTACTGTGGATGCGGGCCTCTTCTTTCATGCGGGGCTGTTGCTGGCATTCTCAGCAATAGACAAAGTGGGTGAATGGCGCCCAGAATTATGGCCATTGCTTCCGAGAAGCGGGTATGAACAGTTTTAATCAAACCACTTGCTGAATATGACACCACTGCTCTCGATGGTTTTGAGGTGTGATTGGTGGATTTTCTCTCCTTTCTTTCTCTCTTTTCTTTCTTTCTTTCTCTCTTTCTTTCTTTCTCTCTTTTCTTTCTTTCTTTCTTTCTTTCTGTCTTTCTTTTCTTTCCTCAGATTGAAGAGCTTAGGTACTAAATGTGACAGCCATAGTGTTAACACTGCAGCACGTGCTGGCTGTGATTACTGAGCTGTATTCTTTCAGTTGAAAGAAACTGAATGGGGTATTGGGGGAGGGACTTGGGGCAGCAATTAGATGGCAACAAGGAATTGATTGTTGTGGGAGGGATGAGCTGTGGGTCTGCTGTTTATGACGGTGTGTCCAGCACGATTAACTCGTTTTGAATCAGAAGAGAACGCTGAGGGAGTTTCATGTCTAGCTGATTCCTCTCTCTTTCTCTCTCTCTCTCTCTCTCTCTCTCTCTCTCTCTCTCTCTCTCTCTCTCTCTCTCTCTTCTCTCTCTCTCTCTCTCTCTCTCTCTTCAGTGTTCATGGCTCAGGGTGTTCGTATCTGAGAGAGAGAGAGAGAGAGAGAGAGAGAGAGAGAGAGAGAGAGAGAGAGAGAGAACACTGAACACTAAATTGTGTTATGTATTGACTACATCCCATGTCGATGAGATTTTAGTACCAGAACTACATCGAACGCAGGAGTTCAAAACCAATTAAAGTTTTTTAATAATCTGGTTTCAAATATCAGTCAAACACGATGCAACTGAAGTCCGCTCAATCTCGCACACAAGTGCTCGTTTGTAAACATCTTGTTCCTGATATTCCGCAAGAGCTGGACAAGTTAGTATAAAATGGATTTCAGTTTTTGTATCTCGATTACACATTGGACATATAAGATCTGATTCCGTTTGATTGTCCATAAGTCTCAATTTATTTACTGTAAACTTAAGAAAGAGAGAGAGAGAGAGAGAGAGAGAGAGAGAGAGAGAGAGAGAGAGAGAGAGCAGACAGACAGACAGACAGACAGACAGACAGACAGACAGACAGACGACAGACAGACGGACAGAGTTGGAGGTAGAGAGAGAGGGGTGCTCTCAGTTTAGAAGGAGGAAGAGAGGAGGAGATGGAGGAGGAGATACAGAGAGATAGAGAAAGAGGAGGTAGGGGTATCCATTAACGTCGTGTGGTGTTTGTTGTGCTTGACATCCAAAACTTCTCTCGCTCATACAACTGTGAAGCTGTTCAGTTGTTAACAACTTTCCGCTGTCTGCCTCTGCACTCAATACCCACCCACCCTTTCCCGTCCAAAAATGTAAATCATCAAACACAATAAAATTTTGATATGAGATTCAACAAGACGTTTCATTCAAAACCTCTTAGACGAACGGCCTTGAATGTGGATTCCTTTCAACCCACGTTTCAGCACCAGAGACATCAAAAATAATCTCCCTCGAAGGAAAACGCTTGGTTTCAATACGAGTCTGTATGATGAACAGTTGTTCCACCAAGACTTAAGACATTTCTCTGCTGCACTTTCCTCCCCTCGCTTCAGCAGCATCTCTGAAGTGGCGACTTACAACTGGCATCGTGATATGTTCCTGTGGTTGGAGGTTTCATGTTGCCCCAGGTATCGCCCTGTGTAGCTCATCTTGTTAGTAACGTGCGCACATAGAGCTGCTCGGTGCATGACCAACAAAAGAGCCAGTTTTACCGACCAGGAAACTACAGCGATGTACAATGGTCTCTAGGACAAGACTGAATGGCACCAAATTTCAGTATACTAGGCAGCATTGGTAGAGTTTGTGACGGAAGAAACTGGGTGAAAAGGGAATGGAACCCCTTTCAGCCTGGGGACTCTGCCAGTCCTTAGGTCTGCAATGGCATTCATTGGTCTCAGTCCTAAGGTCTGCACTGCCATTCATTGGTTTCAGAGTATTCGCAGACTACCCACAAACGGTAATCTATAAAACGACGACCGTGACTCTGCAAAAAAAAAAAAAAAAAAAAAAAAGACATGAACATTAATTTGATTCATGATAAAGAAACAGACTAGCAGCCTGGAAGTCTTTGGGAAGCGTGAATGGAAGTATGGAGACCGCTGCAGGAGGTAAAAGAGCCTGTAGAGTCCTCACCCGTCAACATAAATCCTCCTCTCTCTGTTCTTCAGAACTTTTTCTTCAGAATGGTGTCTTTGTCATTTTGTTTAACGAGGGGTGGGGACGGGTGGGAGCGGTGAAGAAAGCAAGAAGCGGGCACCTGAGTGACTCAGCCCAGCACTGCCGTGCGTCAGTTATCTCTGTTAAAAAACAAAAAAAAGATATCTAAAGCAAAAAATGTTGATACGTTGTCTTGTCGCTTCTCTGATCTGCACAGAACCATTATACTGCAGGCAGTTGAAGTCGTCGTCATCACCCGTTTTATACCTCTGGCTGTCACCAGTTTCTCATGACTGAATGATCGTAGAAACTTCACGATCTCATGATGCATTGTGAACGCCCACCCCTGCTTCCCCACACGCTCTCTCTCTCTCTCTCTCTCTCTCTCTCTCTCTCTCTCTCTCTCTCTCTCTCTCTCTCTCTCTCTCTCTCTCTCTCTCTCTTCAGTCTGTTATGCATTTCATGTGAATGTGAATGGAATGGCAGTCTTTCAAATCATATCTACCATAGGCCGAGTCCGCAAGAAGAACAGGGACAATCTGAAGTTGTGGTGAAACTCAACAAAGACTTTCCCCTGCGACACAAAGCGATCAGATTTCTAGTCTGTGACAAAGACAGCCAAGCTGGCTTTTTGTGTGCATGTTTTATTCGCTTTTTTTTGTCCACTGAGAACAAAGACACTGCAAATACTAACCACATTGTTTCCTTCTCTCCTGAACACATCGATCAGCCATATGGTTTTGCTGCCATAAGAGATCATGTTCCGGACTACAGTTCCAGATTAATGGTAAGAACCGTCTTGAACGACAAACATTTTCACTATGTTAATTTGAATTCATGCTCTCTGGATAAATGCCAACTCCACGATGAAGGAGTTCCACAAACATTGGTCCGAAGTCTGGTTGTTTAGGCTGTCATTTATCAACTGTTTATAGAAAATATGTTTAACGTGTTGTTTTGTTGTTGTTTTTTGTTTTAGATAAAAGGTAACATTTACGATATGAAAATAAACAGAATCATAACAGCACCATACATTTACGCTACTAACAGGCACAAAATCATAACGACACCGTAATCTAATGTAACTACATGGTGTCATTGAAAATATGATGTACCTAACCGTTCGTCAAAAAATGCATGGTTCCTAGCACAGGGAGGCTCACCAGGTTCAAACTTAAAGATTTTTTTTTTTCTGTCCCAACCTCTGCGCCACCTCAGAGGCAGTGCACCCACGCCGCTCATTCCGAGCACCCCGTCCACAGCCACAGCCCGGTCGGCCCCGCCGCAGCCCCGGCACCGACAATCCACAGGGGGCAGTCAATGTCAAGTCGTCAAGAGGCAACCCACCGGAGAAGACACTGCACTGCTGCCGAGTCACTTCGGTGGTATTCAGTGGCGCCTGTTCTGATCTAACATACGCAGGACACCACCTACTAAGCCCCTACTGACGACAATAATTGCTTGGTCGCGGAGCCGGCGTGAGTGAGCTCTCCCTCCAGAGGGCGCCACCACGTCAGTCCAACGACAGCCCCCCATGGACTCGCCGATACCGGTGACCCCGACGGAACCAAACCAAGACCACAGACGTGGAGAGGACATCGAAACTGAGGTCACCATGAGAGCAGGGCATGAAGGGCCACAGAATTTGAGACATTTTTTTCTAATGCTGATCGATGAGAATGAGGATGATTAAGATGATGCTACGGATTTTCATTTCTGTCTGAGACTACATGACAGGGCTGTACTCTACGCTTCCTTTCATAACATATCCCGGCGTCAACCAGGCCCGAGAGATACAGGCACCTGCAGTGTTGGTCAGGGAATTTGAGCAACACTCTCAGAAACGCATCCATTAAGTGGATGAAACTCGACTGTGTGGTCCCAGTCTTCCCAACTGAGTCCGCAGCAAACTCAACTCTGGGTAGGAGCCGGTCGGGGCAGAAAAACCCACATGACTCTGATGGGATTCGAACCCACGACCTCCCAGCCGGGAGTCCGCGACGCTAACCACTTCGCCACGGCGGCTGGTAACTTAAAGAAACTTAAAGATGGTCCAATCCAAATTCATGCCCACTGGAGGCGTACAGTTACAACCAGGCCTGATTTTGCAAAGTATGGAGACATGTGTGTGCCATGCTGGACAGTTGACTGCTAGTTTGATCACTTCAAACGGAGAAACACCGACGACAGTGACGGACAAGTACCGATGTGGACAGTCGATATGAAGCCCGGAACGAGCGACGTGTTCAGCTGGTAAAGAGGATGGTTGAAGAGGATCGGCATATTTTAAGTGAAATTTACGGTGTTTCACTGCTAAACACAACGGTAGAGTCTTCAGATGAGAACAGTGGCTACCACATGGATAGTAGAAAGAAACTCGTGGAGAGCGTGGCAGCAGAGAGTCCTCAGAAGAGAAGCCCCCTTCAAGCAAGTGTTTCGGCCTTTATCTCCTGACACTCTAGGGGGGTTGGGCTACACCCGGTTCATGACTCCGAATGTCCCTCTGCTGCCCCCTTTTTTCCCATCTTGGGACAAGCCATGGCTGGGATTCGAACCCATGACCTTCTGGACATGCTCATTTCCACTTAATGACTCGCACTCTAACCACTGAGCCACAGGGACACCTGATATTTGTAGGAAATTAAGCCTTATGAAGTTCACTTTTGTTCCTCCTTGACCAGATCCAGCTTGAACACCTCTCTGCCGCTTCTACCATTGCTTTCAGGGCTCTGTTTTTTTCCCTCCCTGCAACTGAGAGCTGTTTCATGAGGCTGTATGCAGACGTTCCTACAAACCCCCCAGCTCCAATTTCTGCAGTGAGGACTTTGACCTGATAGCCTTCTCTCCTCAGGCTGTTTGCCAGATCAGCATACTTTTCAGTCTTGTAGATTTGAGCTGCCTCCATTCTGTTCTCATATGGCACCGTGAGCTCGATCATGATCAGCTGCTTGGTTGACTGAGAGTGGACTACTATGTCTGGTCTCATGCCACTCTTGCTGATGATCTCTGGGTGACTCTTCCATTATCATTACTATCATCGTTATTATGAGTACTTATATAGAGCCTATCCTTGGTTAGAAACCAAACTCTAAGCATTTTACAGCTCTTGCCATCATTTACACCACAGGATGCCTACCTGGGTAGAGCCGACCGAAAAGCTGCTTGCTGACGCTTGATTCAATTATTTCCCGTATTATTCAGTCACCACCACTCTCTCAATCTTTTTTCCTTCATTCTTTTGATTTTTTTACGTAGAGCGCATGCTAATGTTACGTGTCATTCATACCAACGGCCAAGCTGGCCTCTCCTCTTTCGAATGCTAGTGATGGGTTTTTATGTGAGTACAAGATGTTATGCATGCGTTCACACACAGAACCTCAGTTGCAAGTGTCATTCGAAGGACTTTTCAAGAAGTGGAGTCAAAAGCAATGTTAACTCCACGGCAAAAATCCCCCGTACCGAAACGTCCGTGAAGCAATGTCAACTCCGCGGCAAAAATCCCTCTGTACCGAAACGTCCCTGAAGCAATGTCAACTCCGCGGCAAAAATCCCTCTGTACCGAAACGTCCGTGAAGCAATGTCAACTCCGCGGCAAAAATCCCTCTGTACCGAAATGTCCGTGAAGCAATGTCAACTCCGCGGCAAAAATCCCTCTGTACCGAAACGTCCCTGAAGCAATGTCAACTCCGCGGCAAAAATCCCTCTGTACCGAAACGTCCCTGAAGCAATGTCAACTCCGCGGCAAAAATCCCTCTGTACCGAAACGTCCCTGAAGCAATGTCAACTCCGCGGCAAAAATCTCTCTGTACCGAAACGTCCCTGAAGCAATGTCAACTCCGCGGCAAAAATCCCTCTGTACCGAAACGTCTCTGAAGCAATGTCAACTCCGCGGCAAAAATCTCCTGTACCGAAACGTCCCTGAAGCAATGTCAACTCCGCGGCAAAAATCTCCTGTACCGAAACGTCCCTGAGGGTCACCAGGATTACTAGTCCGGCATTGCCAACTGAGCTCTGTCAGTCCCTTCATCTTCCAATAGGGGAGCAGAAAAGGAAGGAAGTTCAGAGTTCTAGCCCATTGCTCGAATTCTCTTTTAGCCAGAGTGCCCCAAACGACGGTGTGACGTAATAGCCACAGTGCCCCAAACGACGGTGCGACGTGATAGCCAGAGTGCCCCAAAACGACGGTGCGACGTGATTACCAGAGTGCCCAAAACGACGGTGCCACGTGATAGCCAGAGTGCCCAAATCGACGGTGCGACGTGATAGCCAGAGTGCCCAAACGACGATGTGACGTGATAGCCACAGTGCCCCAAACGACGATGTGACGTGATAGCCAGAGTGCCCCAAACGACGATGTGACGTGATAGCCAGAGTGCCCCAAACGACGATGTGACGTGATAGCCAGAGTGCCCAAATCGACGGTGCCACGTGATAGCCATATGCCCCAAACGACGATGTGACGTGATAGCCAGAGTGCCCCAAACGACGATGTGACGTGATAGCCACAGTGCCCCAAACGACGGTGCGACGTGATAGCCACAGTGCCCCAAACGACGATGTGACGTGATAGCCACAGTGCCCCAAACTACGATGTGACGTGATAGCCACAGTGCCCCAAACGACGGTGTGACGTGATAGCCACAGTGCCCCAAACGACGATGTGACGTGATAGCCACAGTGCCCCAAACGACGGTGCGACGTGATAGCCACAGTGCCCAAAATGACGGTGCGACGTGATAGCCAGAGTGCCCAAAACGACGGTGCCACGTGATAGCCAGAGTGCCCAAAACGACGGTGCCACGTGATCTCAGATGACGAAACGTGGCTTCCAGAACAAACGACCCATACAAATGGAGACGCGGCCTAATGACAAAAGACTAGCAGTGCTGCCACCTGAGTTTTCAAAGCTGGAAGAGACGTTTCTCCATTTCCTTGAACTGGCAAGAATATGCAGTGGCAGATAGTGCCCTAAAAGTCTAGTCTTTTGGCTAGATACACGGGCGTTTCAATTAAGTCTTGCATTACAGCCGTCCCAGGAAACTCACAGACCTTTTGCTTACTCCATTTTTTTTTCAAGAACTCTCCCTCAGCGTGTACTCACTTCACATCCTTTCACACCAAGTTGTCATTACGCCAACCCACGTGACCTGAGGTGTGTTCTAAATGAGACCCCTCGAAGAAGGCTCGAGCATGTTCTGCACACTGAAAATGTTCTCCCATCAGTTGCTGCTTCACTTCATGGAGCTGAAAACGTTCACAGGGGGGGCTAAGTCAGGAGAATGCAGGGTAGGAGTGACCAGTTGTCCACAGTGTGTCAGGAAGGTGAACACGGGCGTTGTCATGACGCAGCAGTAGCTTTCATGTTCCTGTTCTTGGATGGCCCCCACACCACGCTTCGAGCACCTTAGACTGCGTCATACCACTCACAGCTTACTGCCCTCTTTCCTGGAGGGGTACAGTCACAACATGGCCTGACTTTGCAAAGAAACACGCCCCAAACGACGGTGTCTGGAATACCTCTTGAAGCAACGGCATTTCGTAGCTGCATTTTCATTTAAAACGACACAAACGGCTGACTGCTACTTTGTTGGATCGTACCGGAACGCCTACGTTTCGTCACATGTTACGTTGTTCCGAAAACAATCTGAACGTCAACCATCGAATTTTTTTTTGCAATATGTCGTTGTACCATTTAGCCCTACCCCGTTTCTGCTCTTCTGTCAAGTGGTGACGGAGCCAACAGTGTTTCCTGATATGGAAGTGCTGACATGGACAGTGCTAATGCTCCCTGAAGAAGTCTTCATCTTTTATTCCATTTCGTCCGTGGTGACGGAAGGTCACCGTGATCGCAGATTTTATCTAGGTCACATTTCTCAGTCACCATCGTGACATGCCGGCTACAACGGTCGTCATCCTTCAGGCCAGGTCTTCGACATGTAAACAGCACGCACAGACACGGTCGTCATCCTTCAGGCTAGGTCTTCGACATGTAACACACGCACCCGGGCCCCGCCCTTTTCTTCCAAGGTGCCCAAAGGCCCCTTCCCCGAAAATGTTTAAAACCCAAAGGCCCCGCAAAAGACATCGGCCCGCCCCTTCCCTTTCCCAAGGCCCCCCTTAGGTTCTTCAAAAACCCTGTAAACGGCCCCCCCCCCCCCCCCCCCCCCCCCCCCCCCCCCCCCCCGGGGGGGGGGGGGGGGGGGGGGGGGGGGGGGGGGGGGGGGGGGGGGGGGGGGGGGGGTTTTTGACAAAACGGCCCCGGTTCCTCCCCCAGGCGGGGTCCCTGGACTTTTAATAAAGCCCCCACAGAAAGGAAGTCCTCCTTTGGGCCCAAGGCCCCACATAAAACCACTACAGACGGCCCGTTTCGTTCCCCCCAAAAAACCCCCCCTTTCCAAAACCCCTTTCGTAAAGGATTCCTTTTTCCCCTTTTAAAACCCAAAAACATGGCTTCGGGCCCCCGCCCCCGGTTTCAGTTTAAAAAACCGGGGGGAAAAGGACGAGGGGGAAAGCGGGGGGGGGGGGGGCCCCCTTTCCCCGTTTTTATTTTCTGGGGGGGTTCATTTTTGTACTTATGATTTAAAAGGGTTTTTTGGGAACTAGGTTGTATTTTTTTTTGTGATGGGGAATAGACTAAAAGGGCCCAAACAATGAAAAGCCCGTCCGGGGAAAAATTTTTCCTTGATTCTAAACCCCCTCTCAGGGTCAAAGTCCCCGGGTGGGGGTAACTTTTTAAAAACTCCAAAGGAAAAGTCCGAAAAGGGTTTCTCCCAAACCCCCCCCCAAAGCCTTCTTTCCGAGTTTTTTCCTTTTTTCCCCCTTTTTCCCAAACAGGGGGGAAAAGGAAAACCCTGTGCGGGCGTTCAGGCTGGAAACCTTTTGAAAAAGGAGGGAAAAAAATGTTTTAAAAAATTTTGGTTTTAACGTTTTTTGGGCGGCCAACCAAGGGTTTTTTTAAACATTTTAAGGTGAAATCGAAATTGAAAAACTGAAATAAAAAGGGCAAACAAAAAAGGCAATCAACAAAAAAATTTTTTCCCGAAAAATTTTTTTGGGGGCAAACTTAAAAAATATTTAAAATCCAAAAAAGGGTACAAAAAGGGAAAACGGAAAATTTTGGGGGTTTTTTTTCCTTTGCTATAAAATGGGGCCCCCTTGTAAAAGGAAAAGGGAAATTCAGGAAACAAAAACCCAGGGCAGAAGGAAACTGCGGTGTTTGGGGGGAAAAAGCCAGGAAAAAAAGAAAAATTGGGGACTGGGTTTAAACGTGGTGAAATGGAAAATTAAAACGGGGTAAATTCGGTTTAAACGATTGGAAATTTGCCCCGGGTACGGGTTGGATTTAAAAAACCCAAAACCCCAAAACTTCCTCGTTTTTTTAAAAAGGAAAAAAACGGGTTTAATGGGGTTAAAAGGGGAAAAAACCCCTGAAAATTGGGGCCTTAAAAAAGGAAAAAAATGCAAACGCCCCAAATTTTTGGAGAAGGCTTGTTTCTCCAAGAAGGAAAACCCAAAGGGGGATTGTGAAAATTTTTTAAAAGGGTTTAAAAATTTTAAAAATTTTGGATTGGGGAAATTGGGGAGTAGGTAGTTGGGGAAAGGGTGGGGGGAAAACCAAACAAAAAAGGGGTTTTTTCGGGGTGCATTGGGTGGCGGGGGCTTTTGGGGAAAGGGAGCCTTGCGGGATTTTTCCCTTTCAAATGGGGGGGCTCCAATTTCCCCCTTTTTCCCGGGGGCGGGGGTTCCCTGGGCCCCCAAAAGGGTTTAAATTTTTTGGAGAGATTTTTTGTTCCCCCCCCCCCTTTGGGAAAGGGTTTTCCAAAAAAAAAGGGTTTGGTGTTTTTTTTTTTGTTTTTTTGGGGGGCCTTGGGGAAGCCTTTTAATTTTTTTTAAACTTTAAATTTTAAATGGGCCTTTGGGGGGTTTTCGCCGTTTCCAAACAGTTGGTTAAGGGAAGGGTTTTTCCCCCCCTTTTCTTGGGTTTTTTTGGTTGTTTTGTGTGTGTTTGGTGGGTGTTGGGCCCCTTTTGGGTGGTGGGAAAAGGTTTTTGGTTTTTAAAAATTAAAAGGGCGGTTTTTTTTTGGGCGGGTTTCCCCCCTTGGGAACCCGAACCCTTTTTTTTCCTTTTTTTCCCGTTTGGGTTTTTTATGAAAAAAAAATTTTTTTTAATTGGTTGGTTTTTCCTTTTTTTTCTTTCTTTTTTTTGTTTTGGGTTTTTTTTGAGGGCCCATTTTTTTCTTCCCCCCTTTTGTCCCCCCTTTTTTGGTTCCTGGCTGGGCCCTTTTGCCCTGGGCCCAGGGGTTCAAAATTGTTTGAAAAAAGGGGAACGGTTCCCCTTTTTTCCCTTTTTTTTTTTTTTTTGGGGCCATTTTTTTTTTTTAAAAACCCTTTTCCTTTTTTCTTGGTTGAAAAAATTTCGGAAATTGGGGGGGGGGGGGGGGGGGGGGGTTTTGGGGGGGGCGGTTTAAAATGTGTTATTCGGTGTTTGTACCTTTTTGTTAAAATTTTGGGGGGAGGGAAAAATTCAGGGAAAAAAACGGGTTTCTTTGAATGGGGTTGGTTGGGAGGTGGGGGGGGGGGGGGGGGGCGGCGTCCGGTTTATTCCCTTTTTTGGGTTTGGGGTGTTTTTTTTCCTTTTTAGGAAAAACACTTTTGGGGTTTTCAATTTCCCCCCGATTTCCCCCCCCGGGTTTCCCCGGGGTGGGGGGGGGGGGTTAGGGTTTTGTTTTTTTTATTTTTTGGGGGTTTTCTTTTTTAAAAAAATGGTGGAATGGGGGTTTTTGTTTTTTGGTTTTTTGTGTGTGGGGGGGGTTTGTGTGGTTTTGTGTGTGTGTTGTGTGTGGGGGGTTGTGTTGGGTGTGGGGTGTGTGTGTTTTGGGGTTGTGTGTGGGTGGGTGTGGTGGGGGGGGGGTGTTGTGGGGTGTGTGGTTTTAATGTGTGCCAATGGAGGTTTTTTTTTTGTTTTTTGTTTTTTTTTTGTTGTTGTGTTTGAAATCCCAATGTATTGTTCCTAATTATCCCCCTTTCCCCTTCCCCTTTTTTTCTTTTTTTCCCCCCTTTTTTGGTTTTTTTTTCTTTAATTTTTGGGGAAACAAAGGTTTTGTTCCCCTTCCCAAACTTTTCCGCAACTTTAATTCCTTTTTGCCTTTTGGGGTTTTCCTCCCCCTTTCCTTCTTTTCCCTTTTTTTGTTAAATTTTAAAAATTTTTGGTTTTCTGGTTGGAAGGGCTTTTTGGGGGGGGGGTGGGGGGGGGGGGGGGGGGGGGGGGGGGGGGGGGGGGGGGGGGGGGGGGGGGAGGGGGGGGGGGGGGGGGGGGGGGGGGGGGAGGGGTTTCTTTGTTTTATTCATTTATTCATTTGTTAGATTTGTACTATAAAAGCGGGAAATTTGGGAGGGTTTGGGGGCAATTCCCTCCCCCCTTTTGCGCCCCGCTTTTTCATATGCAGGTTTTTGTGTGTGGTGTTTTGTGTGTGGGGTGGGTGTTTGTTGGTGGGTGTGTGGGGGTTGTGTGGTGAGTGGGGGGTGTGTGCGTAGTGGGGGTTGGGTGGGTGAGAGGGGAGAGAGGGAAAAAAAAGAGAGAGAGGAGAGGAGAGAGAGAGGGGGTGGTGTGGGTGTGTGTGAGAGAGAGAGAGGGGGGGAGAGAGAAGAAAGAGAAAAGAGAGAGGAGAGAGGAGAGAAGAGGGTGGTTGGGGGCGGGGTGGGGTTGCGTGTGGTTGGCTGCTTTACCCCGGGGCAAGTTTCTGCCCCAAATTTCCTTTTTTCACTATGTCATGCCCAAAGGTGGGGTTCCCCTTTTTTTAGACAGAAAAAAAAAATGGGCACACAAAGAAAGAACTTAATTTGCGGCATTTAAAAACTTTTGCCGGGTGGTATTGTCCCAGGAAAGGTATAAAACCGAAAAAAGGGGAGGGGATTTGAAATTTTGATCCCCATGTTTTTTAATCCAAACAAATGAAGGCATCCATCATGCCCCCATTCATTTGATTTATTTTTGTTTGGTTTCGCGGGAGAGTTGTTTACGGTTTAAAAATTTAAAATTCTTTGGGTTGATGTAAAAAAAGGGAAGGGTTTTGGAGGGGATTTTGTTTTTGTTTTCCCTGCCCGGGACTCGGTGGGTCCCAATGCTTTGGTGGTTTTTTTTTTGGGGGGTTTTTTTTTTGGGGGTGTTTTTTTGGGTTTTTTTTTTAAATTTGATTATTATGGGCCTGTACACTCCTTTCAATGAAAAGTTGACAGAGGTTTCTGGTTGTTTTGGAGGGTTTAAAGGGTTTACGTTTTTTTCCCTTTTTAATGTGAAATACTAATTTGTTAATAAATTTGGCGCAAAAAGGTTTTCATAAATCGACGCTTTAATCAAATTGGTACTTCTTCTTAGCTCATTTTTTTCGCCCTTATTCTTTCTGAAACGAGATAAACGTTGGGAAATACGTTGAAGCTCCCTTTTTCTTTTTACTTTTGGGATTTTTGAGCGGGGCCAGCCAAGGGTTTTGTTTGAAAAATAAATGTCTTTTTGCACCCTCCTTTTCTTTTTTCTTTTTTTTTTTTTTAATTTTTTTTTTTTTAAAAACCTTTTCTTTTTTTTCTCATACCCTTTTAAATTTTTGTTTCCCCCCCTCCTCTTTCTTGCCCCCTTCCCCCAAACCCCCCTTTTTTCATCCTTTTCTGCGAAAAGTCCCTCCGACGGGAAAAATTGCTTTTTTGATAAAAATTTTCCCTTTTCTTGAAAAAATTAGAGAATTTTTTACGTTTGGGGAAATTTGGTGAACGGGGACTATTTTTGGCTCCTACACCCACACGGGGAGGTGCCGAGTGCAAAACCCGCGGGGCTCGCCCTGGTTTTTTTTTCCCCGGGGCCCCCCTTGTCTTTATCGGGCCCCTTTCCCCTCCCCTCCTCCCCCCCCCCCCCCCCCCCCCCCCCGGGCCCCCCCCCCCCCCCCCGCCCCCCCTCAACTCCCTTAATCCCTTTTTCCCCCGAATGTTGGAGTTTTCTTTCTGTGGACTTGCCAAAAAAAAAAAAAAAGAAAGAAAAAAAAACAGATTGTATCCGCCGGGGTTCCCCGATTGGGGAAAATTTAAACCCGGGGAAAGGGGGCTGGGGGGGTTTACTTACTTTGTTTTTGTTTTTGGTCAGTTTTTGTAAATTTTACCATTTGGGGGAATTTTTTTTTTTTTTTTTTTTTGTTGTAGAAACTGTCGGGATTTTTATTGCCCTTTGGGTTTTTGGGGGTTTAAAAAAGGCCCGGGGCCCGGCCCACCCACTGGCCCAAAAGGATGTTTTACACTTATGGTTTTTTTTGGGGTTTCTTCGAATAATTTGCTTTTGCCCTGATTTTAAAAAACCGGGGGTATTTTGAAAAACTAGGGTTCCCATTAACCGGGAGAAAAAAACAAAAAAAAAAAGGGCAAAAATTTTTAAGGGTTTACCCTGAAAAATTGGGCCCCTCTTAACTGCCAGGGCCGGGGGAATTTTGGGAAAAAGAAGGGTTTTTTTAAACATTTGAGACAAAAGCAAAAACCAGTTATTTCGGCAGGAAAACGCATTTCACGAAGAAATTAAAAACCCAGTACGAGCTAAATTTGGGAAATGAGTGTGTGTTTTTCTCTAATACAGTAGATCAAGGGGAAAGGTTTTTTAATTCAACAAAAATTTTTGATTTTAAAAAAATAGAGAAAAAAATTTAAAAGGATAAAAAAGGGAAACTAGTTATTGCCCTTTTAAAATACTTGGGAAAACAGTTAACTTTAGGGAATTTTTTATGGCCCGAATGGGAGAGGGCCCGGCTTTTTTTCAGTTATACAAAAAAAAATAGGGGAAAATTGGAAATTCAAATTTTTATTATTGGGGGGGACGGGAAAATTTGGTCTTAACCCTGTTTTAATTAGGATAACAAAAAAAATATTAAAAACGCCAAAGGGGAGGGATAAAGGTTTAATTAAAAAGGATGAAAAATTTTGAGTTTTAGTAGATATATGGGGGGGAGTTTTAACCCAAAAGTTCTGATCATTGGGCGGGGGTCAAAACCACCCAGCAAAGCCCCCTGGGACTACAATTTGGTTCGGGAAAGATTAAGGGGAAACGAAGAAAATTTGGACTTTTCCTTTTTGGATACCGCAGGGACCTTCGTTTGGTTACAGTTAATTTTCCTTTTTAAACGGGTAGAAAAACAAAAAAGTCTTTGGAAAAATTCTTTCCCCTTTTTTTAAAAAAGTTTTCACATTTGAAACGGGCAAAAAGATACAAGAAGGGTTTTTAAAAGTCAATATCCCAAGGGGCCATATGGAGAAAAAATTTAAAAACAGATACCAAATATCAAAAGGGTAATACAGATCACTATTTCTTATACGTTTGCTGGGGAAAAATTTAGAGCCAAACAATTACTTTCCCAATAAAGTAAGAATAAAGACCTGAAAAGGGGGGAAACCCAAACCTTAAAAACACGAAAAACAGTCCCTTGAGAACTTCGCATCTAAAACGAAGAAAGACAAAAAGGGCACAAAATGAAAAAAAAACCCATTTGGGCAGAAATTGGGAAAATTTTAAAAGGGAAAGGGAAATTTCCTTTTGGAGATAAAAAAAAAAAGGGGGGGCATTGAAAAGGGGAAAAATAAAAAAAGAAATTTTTTTTCTTTTAAAAACCGGACTTTAAGTGGGGAAGCAGATGTTAAAAATTGGTGAAGGACGAGGGGATTTGTTTTTTAAAAACCCAAATTTGAAATGTTAGAAGAAACAAAAATTTTTTTTTCCAAAAACTTTATAAAGAACGGGAATAAACAAGATATCAATCGGGAAAAGGGTTTAAAAAGTAAAAAAACCCAAAATTTAAAACCCAAATCTAATCGGGAAAATTTGGGGGATTTATAAAAAAAAAAAAAGCAACAAAAAGCATTAAGGAAAAGCGAATGATAAAAGTCCCGGCACAGAGGGTTTTTACGGGGAAATTTTTTAAAATTTTTTCTGGAAACAACTGGGGGGTTTTGGGTTACTTTTTTTTTTAAACGGATTTTTGGGTAAAGGGGAAAAGGGCCAATTTAACCCAAAGGGGGGCGTAATAGTATGTTTTACCCAAGGGGACAAAAGGGGTTTCTTTCAAAAAATTGGAGGCCAATTTCATTTTTAAATTTAAAAACCCTTTACAAAATAGGATAAACATGTTTTAGCAACGGGAAGCAAAACAGTTTTTTTCCAAAACAAATTACCAAGATCAGACGGGAAATTTAAAATCGGGGAAGGTACTTGGGGGATAATTGAAAAATTTTGTAATGTATGATTTTACTTTTTGGATCCAAAAATATACAAGGCTACTAGTTTCCTGATTTTAAAAAGGGGTTTTGATTCATTTAAATTGGAATTATTTGGGAAAAAGGGCCTTCAAAATTTTGGGGGGGGGGGGGAGGAAGGGGGAAATTTGGATTAGTACTTTTTAAAAAACTTTAAAACACCCCCGAAAATTTTTAAAGGGCAAAATTTCTAAACCATAAAAAGGGGGTCCCCAAGGGGGATCCTTTTATCACCTTATTATTTGTATTTGGTAGAGTTTTTAGCATGAAAAATTTAAAAAAAACGATGGGGAAAAATTAAAAGGGAATAAAAATACAGAAACAAGTTCAAGAAAAACCCAAATTTTGGGGGGCAGCGAAACTTTTTTCCACTCTACAAGGAGAAAAAAAATGTTACAAAAAAATTTTTCGAGTCTTTATCGGGTTTTGGAAAAATTTGTGGGGGTTAAAAAATTAAATTTCAAAAAAACCTGTAATGTTTTGGTTAGGACAAAAGGGAAGGTTTTCGAAAAGGGGTTCCCTAGCAAAAAAACACATGATTGGAACCAAGAAATTTTCAAAATTCTTGGAATATGGTTTACAAATGACCTTTAAAAAATTAATAAAGCTTTTATCTCAGAAATTTTTTGGAATTTGAAAAGGTTGTTTCAAAATTTGGCCCAAAACGGATGTGCACCCCCTTTTAGGTAAGGTTGCAGCCCGGGGAAATCCTTTTTTTGTAAAAGCTTTTTTTTTTTTTTACTTGGGGTTTTGTTGTTTCCCAAACCCTCCGGTTTCTTTTTAAAAAAAATTTTCCAAAGCATTTTTTTGAGTTTGTCGGGGATGGGAACCCCGGGGAAAAAATTAAACGAAAATAGCAAAACATGATATTTAAAAATTTGGGGGCATGGGAATTTACCAAATATTTATTTTTAGGCAAGCCCCCAAAAATTTTTCCGGGATAAAAAATTAGAAAAAATTGTTTTCAAAGGGGGGAAAAAACCAAATTTTGGGTAATCAATGCCAGAATTTAAAAATTTTAAAATTTATTTGGGATCAAAGAGATTCGGTATAGTAAAGCAAAAGTTTGGGAAAAGAACCCTTTTTAAAGGGCATATGCCCAAACTGAGCATTCATGAAATTTTTAATAACCCCCAAAAAAATTTTTTTCAGAACCGGTTTTTTTATAATGAAAAATTAAAATTTAAAACCATTCCATTTTTTCTAAAAAAACCATGGGAGGAAAGGTATATTCTAGGTAGGGGATATGATAAACGAAAAGGGTTAACTTTTTTTAAATTAAAGAAGCCTTTACAACAAAGGGGGGAAAATCATTTTAAAACCCCTACACTATTTTTTTGTGTCCGTGCAGTAAAAAAATATGCAAGGAAAAAAAACATAAAATTTTAAAAAAAATTCAAGAATGAAATTGTAAGTTATTTAAATTTTAAAAAAAAAAGGGCAATAAAGGGCTGAATTTTTTATAATTTTACTTCCCCTTTTAAATTATGGGGTATTAAAATTAAATTTTTCCGGGGAATGGGAACTCAAGTCCCTTTCTGCAGTGATTGGGAAATCGATTTAAAATTGGGAAAAAAATAAAAAAACAAATTTAAAATTAGGTGGTTCCATTGGGAAAATTTGTCATAGAAACTTGTATCCAAAAATCAACTAAAAAGAAAGGGGTAGGGAAAAAGGGGAAGGGGATGCAGGGTTTTTGTCAATTGAGGAGATTGTATACATCCTATTTTTGGTACTGGGACTACTTCACAAGGAAATTTTGGAAAAAATTAGAAAACTACATGAAAACAACGTGTGAAAAAAAGTACGATTTCTTTAATTTTTGGGGGGTTTTGGGGTTTGGGGAACCCAAAGGGAAAACCGAAAACAGACCAATTTTTTTTTATCTCATTTTTTTTTGGGGGCGAAATATTTTTTTTTCATTTCAGGAAAAAAAGGTTTTAAAAAAGATTGTCAGGGGTTTTAAAATTGAATTGCTTTGATACAATATAGAAAAGTATGCACATATGATGAAATGGGGGGTTTTCATGCTTTTTGAAAATTTTTGGGTACCCTACCCTTTTCTCTATGCAAGCAATTTTAAAAATCTTTTATTGTTGGGGAAAAGAAACCTTGTAAAAAAGGTTAAAAACACCATACCCAAAAGGGAAAAAAAAAAAGAAAAAAAAAAAAGGCTCCTGTAAATGGATCGACACACAAGCCAGGGAAATTTGAGCGAGCAAATTTCTTTGGAACATGAAAATTTTTTTGTTTTGCCTTTTTTTTTTTTTTTTTTTCCCTATTTCCCCCCATGCCCGAGGGCCCAAGCACTCCCCTTTCAGGGGGTGGGTGTGTGGGTATTGGTTCCCCCCCTTGGGGCGGTTTTTTTTATTTTTTTATTTTTTTATTTTATAGCCTTTTTTTTATATACTGTAATTGGTATATACCCTTTCGTCTTTAAAATTTCATTTAATAATAATTTTATTTTAGTGTTAAAAGTTTACATTGTAAAGGGGAATTTCACTTTTGGGGAAATACACTTTTGTATGATCTTTACAGCACTATTTGGAAAAGATTTGGGTTTTTTTAACTTTCCGCCCAAGAAAATTTACAAACAAAGCACAAGACAAGGGCACATGCATTTTTAACCACTTGGGTTTTTCTTCCGAAAAAATTTTAAACACATGAACCCGGGGGGCAGTACAAAACAAACGTTGTTTTTTACTGCCCACATGTTTAAAGGATTATTTTTTCGCCTGAAGAAAACCCAAGTGGTTGAAAGCATCGTTTTTTTGTCTTGGGGGTTTGTTTGTCAATGTCCCTTGGGGGTTTTAAAAAAATTCCTTTTGGGGGGGTTGTTTTTATTATATTTTTTTGGGAAAATTTTAAATTTTTGGGGGGGGGGGGGGTTTTTTTGGGGAAATGGTTTGGGGATAATTATTAACCTTCGTTGCCGGAAGGGGGGGGTTTTAAATTTTTGGAAAAAAAAAAAAAAAAAAAAAAACAGGGGGAAACTTTTGGGGGGAAAAGTGGGGGTGAGGGGGGTTTGGGGGTGGGATTCCCAGGGCAAAGGGGGGGGGGTTAAAAAATTGGGAAAAAAAAAAAAAAAAAAAAAAAAAAAACCCAAGGGTCAAAGTTTTTCCAAACAAACGGGGTTTTTAGGGGGGGGGGGGGTTTTTGGGCCTTGCAAAAAAACATTTAAAAATGGAAAAAACTGCAAGCGTTTTTAATCAAAAAAAAAGAAAAACAGGGAAATTAACTTTCCCGCCCAAAAAAGGGCCCCTGAAAAAATATCAAAAAACGCGTTTCATTTTTGGTTTTTCCCTTCTTTTTTTCCAAACCCTTTTTAAAAAAAGGGAACAGTTTGGGCCGGATTGGGGGTTTTGGGGAATTAAAACCCAACGGGAAGGTACGGGCGGGGGCCCCCTTCTTTTGGGGCCTGGGCGTTAAAATTTTTATTTGGGCCCCCCAAGGGGACCTATTTGGTTTCCCGGGGGGTCCCCCGTTTATAAAGGTTTTTCCTTTTTGGGGCCCGTATTTCTTGGGCCCCGGGCTCAAATCAAATGGCAAACAGTCCCCTTTGGGCACGTTTTGGGGCTTTGGGCCTTTGGCGCTCACAAAGGGGGCTAGGGGGAACAGGTTTTGGGCCCCGTATTTGGGCCCTTTGGGCCATGGGCGCTCACACGGGTCAAGGGGAAACAGTTTGTGGACATTTTGGGTTTGGGGGGAGGGCCCCTACACGTTGCTTATTTGGCAACAGTCGTGGGCAAAGTATTGGGCTTTGGGCCTGGCGCCACCAAAGTTGTCAATGGCAATCATCTTTGGAAAACGTATTTGGGCTTTGGGGCCAGGGACGCCACCGGTTTCCCCATTTTGGCAAAACAGGGCTTTTGGGGCACGTATTTGGGGGTTTTGGGGGCCCGGGGGCGCTCACACGTTGCCCCTTTTGGCAATCAAATCTTTTGGGCACGTTTTTGGACTTTGGGGCCCGGCCCCTCACACGTTGGGTCATATGGCAACCCGTTTTGGGGAAAGTATTGGAACTTTGGGGGCCCTGGACGGCCCCACGTTGCTCATATGGCAATCAGGGCGTTTGGAAAATTGGATTTTTTTGGGGCCTTTGGGGCTCACGCGTTGTCATTTTGGCAATCTTTTGGGGGAACGTATTTGGGCTTTTGGGCCCTGGACGCTCACACGTTGCCCCATATGGGAATCGTCTTGGGGGCCCCGTATTGGACTTTTTGGGGCCTGGACCTCACCCCGTTGCTCATATGGCAATCAGTCTTTTTGGGGAAAAGTATTGGGGCTTTGGGCCATGGACGCTCACCGGTTGCTCACTTTGGGAAAAGGGTTTTGGGGCACGTATTGGAATTTGGGGGTGGACGCTTTCCCCAAAGTTGCTATATGGGAATCAGTCCCCTGGACACTATTGGACTTTTGGGCCCTGGGGCTCAACGTTTCATATGGCAATCAGTCTTGGGGGGACACGTATTGGGGGGTTTGGGGCCTTGGGCGCTCACCACGTTTGCTATAGGGAATCAGTCTGGGGGACAAAAATTTTACTTTGGGGGGATGGACGCTCCAGTTGCTCATATGGCAATTTTATCTGGGGACACGATTTGGGCTTTGGGGCCCCCCCGGGGAAAAAGCTCACCCCGTTTTCTCATATGGCAACAATCTTGGGCAAGTATTGGACTTTGGGGTGGGGCTCACCCCGTTGCTTCCCTTTGGGAATCATCTTTGGGCACGTATGGACTTTGGGGCCCTGGGGGCCTCACACGGGTTTTTTTTTGGCAATCGGGCTTTGGACCCCGTATTTGGACTTTGGGCCATGGACGCTCACCGTTGCTCAGGGCAATCCCTCTTTGGACCACGGATTGGGGTTTGGGGCCCTGGACGGGTCAACACTTGGGGGTCTATGGCAACTGGGCCTTTTGGAAAAACGTATTGGCTTTGGGCCCTGGGGCGCTCACCCGTTGTCCTTTGGAAAACAGTCTTTGGACAAGTTTGGACTTTGGGCCCCTCACACGTTTTTCATATGGGAACAGTTTTTGGACACGTTTGGACTTTGGGGCCCTGGACGCCCCACACGTGGGTATAGGGCAATCAGTCTTTGGGCCGTTTTTTGGGCTTTGGGCCCGGGGCGCTCCACCTTCTCATATGGCAATCATCTGTGGACAAGTTTGGACTTTTTGGGCCATGGGCGCTCACAGTTGCTCATATGGCAAACAGTTTTGTGGGCACGTAATTTACTTTGGGCCCTCCTAAAGTTTCTAATGGCAATCAGTCCCGTGGACAAAGTATTTGGCTTTTGGGGGGCCCTGGACGCTTTACACTTTTTCCCCTTTTGGGGGAATCAGTCTGGGGACACGGATTGGACCTTTTGGGGGTAGGGTTTTAGTTCTATTTGGCAATCCGGCCCGTGGAAATTTTGGACTTTGGGCCCCTGGAAAGCTCACCGTTGCTCATTGGCATTTCGGGCCAGTCCCCCTGTGGAAAACGTATTTAAATTTGGCCATGGACGCTCACACGTTGCCTTTTGGGGAAACAGTCTGTGGGCACGTATTGGATTTTGGGGGGATGGACGCTTAAAGTTGGGTCTTTGGGAAAAAACAGTCTTTTGGGGCACGGGTTTAGGGGGGAAAAAACGTTGTGGAAAATTATTTTGGCCCAATAAGTTCTTATGGCAACCCTCTTTTGGGCACGTATTGGACTTTGGGGCCCTGGGAAACCCCCACCGTTGCTCTTTTGGCAAACAAATCTGTGGACAAATTTTGGGACACCCATGGCAATCAGTCTTTGGACAAGATTGGGGGTTTGGGCCAAGGACGCTAAAACGTTTTCTCCTATGGGCAATCAGTCTGTGGACCCCGATGGGGGTTTGGGCCTGGACCGGGGGTCCCCAAAAGTTGCTTTTTGGCAATCAGTTTGGGGCACGTATTGGACTTTGGGGCCCTGGCGCTCACAATTTCTAAAATGGCAATCGTCGGGGAACGAAATTTGGGCTTTTGGGGATGGACCTCACTCGTTGTCAATGGCAATCAGTTCTTTGGGGCACGTATTGGGGCTTTGGGGCCCTGGACGCCCCACACTTGTTTAATTTTGGGAACAGTCTGTGGAAACGTTTTTACTTTGGGCCATGGGGGGGTCCCACGGGTTTCTCATAGGCAAAACAGTCTGTGGGCACTATTGACTTTTGGGCCCTGGGCGCCACACGTTGCTCATATGGAATCAGTCGTTTGGGCACGGATTTGGGCTTTGGGCCCTGGGCGCTCACCCCGTTCTTATATGGCAATCATCTGTGGAACCCTATTGGGCTTTGGGGCCCTGGACGCTCCCCAGTTTCTCATGTGGCAATCATCTTTGGACACGTATTGGACCTTTTGGGGGTGGGACCTCCCAACGTTGCTTTAATGGGAATCATTTTTGGACCCCGTATTTGGGCTTTGGGCCATGGGCGCCCCCGTTGCCATATGGGAAATTTTCTTTGGACACGTATTGAAATTTTGGGGCCTTGGAAACCCTTGCCATTATGGGAAACAGTCTGTGGAACGTATTGGACTTTTGGGGCCCTGGGCGCTTCCCCGTTTTCTCATATGGGGAAATTCCGTCTTTTGGGAAAGTATTGGGGGTTGGGCCTCACACGTTGCCCCCCATATGGCAATAGTTTTGTGGCACGGGATTGGACTTTGGGCCATGGACGTCACACGGGGGTCATTTGGCAATCAGTCTTTGGGGGAAAGTATTGGGCTTTGGGGGGATGGGGGCTCCACCTTGCTCATATGGGAATCGTTTTGGACACGATTGGACTTTGGGCCAGGGGCCCCTCACCGTTGCTCATATGGAAAACAGGCGTTGGGGCACTAAGGGGCTTTGGCCATGGAAAGTACACGTTGGGTCATATGGCAATCAGTTGTGGCCGTATTGGACTTTGGGCCTTGGGGGGCTCACCCGTTGCCATATGGCAATCCAAATCTGTGGACAGATTGGCACGTTTGGGACATTGGGCCGCTTATTTGGGGAACAGTTGTGGGGGCACTTTTGGACTTTGGGCCCTGGACGCCCCACCGTTTCTCAATATGGCAATCAGTCTTTGGGGGGTTTTTGTTTGGACACGTATTGGACTTTGGGCCCTGGAACCCCTCCACCCTTTTCATAGGGGAATCAGTCTGTGGAAACGTATTGGAATTTGGGCCATGGACGCTCACACGTTGCCCCATTGGCAACAGTCTTTGGGGCCCTAAGGATTGGGGCCTTTGGGCGTCACACGTTGTCATTGGCAATCAGGGCTTTGGGCAAAGGGATTTGGGCTTTTGGGCCTTTGGGCGCTCCACGTTGGGTATATGGGGAATAGTCTTTGGACACGTAATTGGAAATTTGGGCCCGGGGGCCAAATTGTCCAAAGGGGAATTTAGTTGTGGACACGTATTGGACTTTGGGGCCCGGGCGCCACACGTTTTCTCATATGGAAAACGGGTTTTGGACACGGTTTGGGACATTTTTGGCAATTTAGGGCGTGGACCGATTGGGTTTGGGCCATGGGCCCTCACCGGTTTCTCATTTTGGGCAATCGTCTGTGGACCCGTATTGGAATTTTGGGGCCCTGGAAGCTCCAAAGTTTTCATTTTGGGAATCGTCTTTGGACACGTATTGGACTTTGGGGGCCCGGGGCGGGGCCCACGTTGCCATATGGCAATCAGGCTTTTGGGCAAAGTTTTTGGACTTTGGGGGCCCGGAGCTCACACTTGCTCTTTTGGCAATTTATTTTTTGGGCACGATTGGAAATTTTTGGGCCATGGACGTCACCACGTTGCTCCCTAGGCATTTATCTGTGGGAAAAGTATTTGGAAATTGGGCCAAAAGGCCCCAAATTGTCATATGGCAAACAGCCCCTGGACAGTATGGACTTTGGGCCCCTCACACGGTTTGGCCGTCATCCCAGGTTTGGGAAATCAGTCTGTTGGGCCGGATTGGACTTTGGCCAAGGGACGGCCCCCGTTGTTTTTATGGCAATCAGTCGGGGGACACGTATTGGACCCCAAAGTTTTTGAATTTTGGGGAATCAGTTTTGTGACCCTATTGGGTTTTGGGCCGGGGCGGGTACACGTTCTCATATTTGGGAATAAGGGCCCTTTTCACGTTGGACTTGGGCCCTGGGGCGCCACCAAAGTTCTATATGGCAATCGTCTTTGGACACGGATGGGGCTTTTCCATGGGCCTCACACGTTGCTCTTTTGGCAATCAGTCTGTGGCCCCGTATTGGACTTTGGGCCCTTGGGGCTAAAAAGGTCTTATGGGAATCAGCTTTGGGACACGGAAATTGGGGCTTTTGGGGCCCGGGCGCTTCCAAAACGTTGCTATATGGCAATCAGTCTTTTGGGCCCCCGTTTGGGGCTTTTGGGGATGGCCCCCCCGGCCCCCCCCCCACCCCCCCCTTTGGAATATTGGGGCTTTGGGCCCCTGGACGCTCACACGTTGCCCTAGGCAATCATTTGGAAAAAGTTATTTTGGGGCCAAAGAATTTTTCAAAAGAAAAGCTTCTCGAAAGGGCTTTGGGCCCTGGGGACGACGTTGGATTTCCCCTCAGTTTTGAAAAAAAATAAATTTTTGGGTTTTGGGGCCCGTTTGGCCGCTTTACTTCTTCTTTTTCAATCCTCCTTTTGGCCCTTTCTTCCTCCCTCCTTCTTCTCTTCTCTCTTTCCTTTCTTTGGGCCATGGGGCCTCAGCACGTTTTCAAAAAAAAATCAGGGAAGACAAAGGTTTGGGGGTTTGGGGCCATTAACCCAAAGAAATTTTTTTCAATGGAAACATTTTTTTGGGCATTTTTACTTTTTTCCATACCTTCCCACGGGTTTTTTCCTTTCTCATTTTTGGCATATTACCCTTTCCATTTTAAACCCAAAAGGGCTTGCCAAGGAATTTTAGTCCAAAAAAAAAGGAAAATTTGGATGGTTTTCACAAGGTTTTTTGAAAAGAAGGCTTCTCAAAAAAGTTGGGTGGCCATTGTCCGTTTTACCTTTGGAATTTTCCCCAAAGTTTTTGAAGAAAAAGTTCAAACCTTTTTGGATGAGGCCCCTCCGGCGGCTTAAATTCCCTTTTCTTTCCCCCCCCCCCCTCCCCTCCTTCCGTCTCCTCCCGTCCTCCCTTTCTTCTCCGTCTGTTCCTCCGCTAATCATCTGGGAAGGGGGAGGGGGGGGGGATTTTCATGGCTATTAGAGAAGAGAGTAGATGTGGGATTGGAGGGGGGAGGAAGGGTATTGCAGATTACCGTGGATGTCTTGAGTTACCGCTGGAGACAGGGACTAGTAAGGTTGGTTTTTTTTGTTTACCTGCTCGAAGTGGAGCAATAATCTTTAAGTTTGCCCCCCCCCCCCCCTCCCCTCTCTCCTCTCTCTCCTCTCTCTCTCTCTCTTTTCTCTCTCTCTCCTCTCACTCTCTCTCTCTCTCTCTCTCTCTTCTACTTCTTCTTCTTCTTCTTCTTCTTCTTCTTCGTCTTCTTCTTCTTCCACTTTTTGTTCGTGTTCTTTTTATTTTTCTTCTTCTTCTTCTTCTTCTTCTTCTTCTTCTTCTTCTTCTTCTCTTTTTCTTCTCTCTGTCTCTTTTTATTTTTGGTTTGAAGAATTAAACTCTGGCAAAGTACGTATCCGATAATTTCAAATAATGCATGTTCGCCATACCTAAATCAAACAGGTCGTTGTCACCTGAGAAAAAAATGAGAGAGAGAGAGAGAGAGAGAGAGAGAGATGAGAGAGTAGAGAGAGAGAGAGAGAGAGGAGAGAGAGAAGAGAGAGAGAGAGAGAGAGAGAAGAGAGAGAGAGAGAGAGAGTAGAGAGAGAGAGAGAGAGAGAGGAGAGAGAGAGAGAGAGATCACCATGCATCAAAAATCTACTGGCACCTTATCCTCGCCCAGAAGAAGTTGATCATGCCTGGCATCATCATTAAAAAAGCAAACAGTCTCCCATTCAACCCTCACACAGCTGCAGATTCTGTGTTGCAAGTCCATTATTGCCAGACCCTCCACTCAACCCCACTCCCACCCCCCCATCCCCATCTCTCTCTCCCCCTCACACCTCTCAGCTCCCAGCCCCTTCCGTCTGAAAAAAGCCTCAAAGCCCAGCAATCACTGGCCGCAATCATCGAAAGTGATAAAACACCCGGTGTCAGATTCAGCAAGTTGTTTGATTAAAACTTTGCTCGCCAGCCTCTCAGAAGCAATGGCCATAACTCTGGGCTCCATTCAGCTCACTTTCTCAGCCTCACAGAGTGCCAGCCGCAGGCTGCCACAGAAGAAGATGCCAGCCTTCAGCACAGGTCTGTATGATGAACTTTGTGCTGTTAGATAAGACCATGTCGCTTATAGCCCAGAAGACGCCAGCCTTCAATACAGGTCTGTATGATGACCTTTTTGCTGTCAGATAAGACCATGTTGCTTATAGCCCCATCGCCCAGAAGAAGATGCCAGCCTTCAACACAGGTCTGTATGATGAACTTTGTGCTGTCAGATAAGATCATGTCGCTCATAGCCCAGCCGACCGCAAAGGGCCATATCAGGGCTGTCACGTGTTGAAGTCAGCACTCGAGTCATTAAGAAAACATCCACACAAATTAAAACACACCTTCTAAAAGCACACCAGACATTTCGTTAAAGTGTTTCTTCCGTAAAATCTTAAGTCAGATGAAAAATGTTGATCTCTCTCTCAGAAATTCAAAGATCACATCAGGTGGAACATCTCTGAACAAGGTTTTCATGGAGTCTGCTGTAAACTGTTTGCGTCTCACATCATGCAAGTCCCAACATTCTAAAAGGACATGTTTCATCGTGAGTGGTACATGACATGAAATGCACCATGGAGCTTCTTCATCTTTCAAATGTCTCCATGACACGTCTGTCTGTTTTCTTTCCGTTCTCTACACGATGTTCGAGGGGTTTCTGGTCCTGGCCTTTCACACCGGTTGAACTTTCAGAAATGATGTCGGTATTACTGTTCCACTAATGTTGCTCTGACTCACTTTCTTCGAGGTGTTGACTATTTCCAACTCTCTGGTAGTGTTTGCGTAGCGATATGGTTCTGTGCATGGTTGACACGAAGGGGTAGTATTATGGGTCTAAAACGACTGGTGATGGGCAATAATCTCTAAGACATGGTTTGATATCACGAAATCTCTTCAGTATCTCTCTGGTAGCCTAGTGTTGAGGGTG
>CM031613.1:5387441-5392441 GCA_018398815.1 Conus ventricosus
ATCGCGAAAGCGCTTTTACACTTTCCTTAAACTGCGATTTTGCATTCAGGTACTGTCAGAAAAAACTCCCCCCCCCCCCCCCCCCCCCCACCACTCCCACATCGCCATGCGAGGTATCTTTCGCTTAATTATTTTCAGATTCTTATCAGTTAACAGAAAGCATATTTCACCTAATTATGTTTCAGCTAATTATTTCTCTGAGTTTTTATCAGCGACACAGGGTATCTTTCACTTTCTAGTTCTAGATTCTTATCAGCTAAGCCGTGGCGCATTTCACTTATGTCTAGATTCTTATAGGTCAACACAAGGCACCTTTCACCGGATTATATTCTACATCTCATCTTTTAACGTCAGGCATCTTCCACTCAATCATTTTCAGGTTCCTGCCAATTAACGCGAGGCATCTTCCACTTAATGGTTCTAGATCTCATTAACGCCAAGCACCTTTCACTTCAGTGTTTCTAGAATTATTACTTCACATGCGGTGTCTTTCAGTTCATTGTGTCTAGATCCTTATCACTTCACGTGAGGTGTCTTTCAGTTCATTATGTCTAGATTCTTGTCACTTCACGTGAGGTGTCTTTCAGTTCATTATTTCTACATCATTCTTATCACTTCACGTGAGGTGTCTTTCAGTTCATTATTTCTACATCATTCTTATCACTTCACGTGAGGTGTCTTTCAGTTCATTATGTCTAGATTCTTGTCACTTCACGTGAGGTGTCTTTCAGTTCATTATGTCTAGATTCAACTCACATGAGGTGTCTTTCAGTTCCTTATTTCTAGATCCTTATCACTTCACATAAGGTGTCTTTCAGTTCATTATGTCTAGATCCTTATCAGGTAACGCGAGGCACCTTGTGCTCAAGCTTCACTTTTACTTGCGTGATGGTGATGATGATGATGATAGATGATGATGATGATGATGATGATGATGATAATATTAATAATAATGATGATGATGATGATGATGATGATGATGATGATGATGATGACGACGACGACGACGACGACGACGACGACGACGACGACGACGACAATTTCTATGGCGTCCATCTTCATAACTTAGGCCACTTACTGCTTCACAAGTTTTAATAAATTGATATCTAAAATTATACACGTACACTCCCACTCATGCTTCTGCATGCACTCCCTCGCACGCACGCGAGCGGGCACGCATACACACACACACACGCACGCACGCACACGCGCACACACACACACACACATCCCGCATAACACATCACATGAGCGAATGTGTGCAAGTGACAGGCAGCAGTTTTGCAATATTTGAGGTGGTTCTCTGCAAAGCTAGTGATCATTTGATCAGATTCTAGTGGGAGGTAAAATTTCTACACTAAACAATTCCTGAGCAAGCCATCTCCATACTAAATGTAAAATTTCTCCGCAAGGCATCCAGAGTAATCTGGAATTGTCATAAAAAAAACCAATGCAGGAAGAATTTGCGCTTTTAGATTATAATCGTGTCAAGCGTCTACACCCGATATTGCAGACGGAGAGATTGGAGGGATAGATTCGAACTTAAAAAACTTCGTGTTTCAGATCTATTCGAGAGCACGTTGGACCCATTTCTAGAAAACTGAAGGGCGATTCCCCACCACCACCCACCCCACTTTTTTTTTTTAATTGTCCGATCTGCTGTAGCAGCTCAGTGGCAGTGCACTCACACCGCTCATTCTGACCCCTCGCCCCCCCCTCCCCCCCCCCCCCCCCCATCAACAGCCATAGCTCGGCCTGATCCGCGGCAGCATCGGCACCAGCAATCCACAGGGAACAGTCAACGTCACGACGGTGATTAGCCTATACCACCAGCAAGATTTGTCAAGGGTAGAGTTTAAGCTGAAATGAGGTGGATTGTTTGTTTGTTTGTTTGTTTGTTTGATTGTTTGTTTGTTTGTTTGTTTTTGCTTGCTTGTTTCTTTGTTGTACTCACAGTTCTTATAAAACTGGGAGTACTTTACAACGGGAACGAAGAAATGCTGTCTGTGTGTCTGTCCGTGGTCAAAATTTGTTCCACTCGCTCCAGACAAAACTTCTGGGCCGATCTTTCTGAAACTTTGTAGGTATGTTCATTACGGGTCACGGATGATGCCCAATGTAATGGTTTATTTTACCAGAATAACCGTTACTAACGGCTATAACGGCCCAAAACGGTTTTTTCTTCTTTATGGAATATCTCAGTGACAAAATACATTATGACGCATGTTTGATTGTGACGTCAAGTACCTTATGACGCATATTTGATTGTGACGTTTTTCTGGAAGATAAACTGGGAGTACGTTTATATGCTTTGCATCTTTTTCTTTTTTTTTTATGCCGAAGGCTTCGCTTGCTTCGTTTTCATGGAGATTTTCAGACGAAAGTGACTGTAATTTGGAGGCTTTTAGGGCTAAAGGGAGCATACTGTCAGAGCAGCCCGTGTTCAGATGGTTAGAGCGTTGGTCTGCTGAGCTGACAGCTTAGAGTGTGAAGCATTCGTGTGGTTGGGTGGGTTTTTTTTCCCGGACTTTAAAACTCTCTCTGTCCACCCAGCAGTAAATGAGTAGGGGCCTACCTGAATCAGTTCAGTGAAGTTAAAGGCGGTGGAAGGACAGGGGCGGGCTCTACCTGCCGTCATGGCGTGCCACAGACTGGTAGACACGGTAAGCCTCTTTTAAGTTCATGGCCCATACGGCCAAGTTTGGTCACGGGAACTTTGATAGTTTTGTTTGTTTGTTTGTTTGTTTAACTTTTTACCCTCGTGGTAGTAGTTACATTTATCTGAGGAGTCAAGGTAAAACTGTTGTCATCGTAAGAACGATTGTTTTCGTTCGTGACCTACTGACTGACAATGCTGTCACAGGGGATGGTCGGGGGGGGGGGGGGGGGGGGGGGGGGGGGGAGGGGCAAAGTCTTGCGACTCTGAATATTCATATCGTACGTGGAGTGATCGGAAAACTGTTTTTCTCAGTAAAGCAGACATAACAGATTTGGCAAAAAAAAACGGCTTAAAAGTCACATTGTCACGAAACCTTTATATTTAGCTCAAGGACCCTTAAATGTTCTCTGAAAGGGTTCCAAGAACCCTCTGTATTGAAGAACAAGAGGAACCTTACACTCACATCACCAAAATGGCAACCCGTTAGTGAAAACTTAGGCCTGTAATTATGTGTTGAAAATCAGCAGGTTCGAACCCGCAACGTCTACCTGCAAAGCTCGTGCTTTACCACTCAGCCAACTGGGCCCCCGCCAGAACAAACAACGCCTTTCGCCCTAACATAAACGGGCAGGATCAGACAAAAATGATATGTCAGATACTCAAGGGCAGACGTACGGTATACTTTACCCAGTTCTTGATTAGTATCGAGGAAACAAAAGCAGACAACACTTTCGTCACTATATAAGCCTACACACTCTGACGGGGAACATCGGATGTCTAAATCTCCAATGTAGAAACTGTGAAATGATGATTTTTTGACGGACATTTGACACTATAAAATGTCGCAAAATGTTGGATATTCAAAGGCAGAAAATGCACAGACTTGCTACTAAAGGACTGGACTGCGTGCGGCCATCATACCGCAACTGACAGAGAACCGGAATGTCGACGCTTGGTCATGCGTACAGGTTGGATTTATTCCCCCCCCCCCCCCCCCCCCCCCTCCCCGCCCCCGTGCTGTCGTCCCCCCGCATCCCCCCTTGTGGGTCCCCCCCCCCCCCACCCCGCCCCTCACCCCCTTCCCCCCCACCCCCACCCCCCCATCCCCTCCCTCCCCCCCCCCCCCCCCCCCCCCCCCCCCCCCCCCCCCCCCCCCCCCCCCCCCCCCCCCCCCCCCCCCCCCCCCCCCCCCCCCCCCCCCCCCCCCTCACCCCCCATCCCTCTTCCACCTTGACAATTTTAAGTGAGAAGTGATAAAATCTACAGATAAGGACCAATTGAACTGTTTAACAAACACTTACAAACTGAGTCAAGAACAGAGTAATTGTTTAAAATATATGGTAAAGGCAATGAAGTCGATCCATCAGTGTAACCATCAATACCCGAATGTCTTAGGAGCTCTCTTGCTCTTGGGCATTGAATCAGCAAATGGCTGACATTTAAGGATTTCCCACACATACATTTAACATTATGACAATATTTTGTTTTCAACGCGTTCAAACGGAATCTATGGATGAAGCTTTCAATCTCCCTAGACGAGGAGGAGACTTGTTTGAACGTTTTCCCATTGTACCCATCACTACATTTTATACGATTGTGATAATATTGAATGTCTGAGTTCATCAATGAGGTTTTAACTTTTTCTCTTGACGTTGAATTTGTAATTGAAAAACATTCGTTCAAATCTAAGGGAATTTTGAGTGGTATTGCGTAATTGACATTTTGAGCTGCTTTTCGTGCAAGTTGATCTACACGCTTGTTGGGTACTATACCACAATGAGAGGGGATCCAACAAAAAGTGACAGTAATGCCTTGCATGGATAAAAGGTGAATAGTGTGATGAATTTCAATTATCATATCAAGTCGGATTGAAGGACATGCAGACTTAATCGAGTAGATTGTTGCTTTAGAATCAGTACCTATTAAGATTTGCGAATTTTTTATTAGAAAATTTAGAATAAAATCTAACGATTTAAGTACAGCAAGTAATTCGGCATTGAATATCGATAACTGTTTACCAAGATAGAAGAGCTTTTCTACTTTGAGGCTAGGGGTTGTGAAGGCTGCTCCCGTGTTATTGTTTTCTAGCACTGAGCCATCTGTAACCATTTTCAAATGATGATGCAAAGCTTATAAAATTTCCCTTGGGGTTCCCACACATACATCTAACTTAGGGACCTATAATGAAGCAGGTATCTTGCCCCTTTCAGACCTTCGGAAAGCTTCAACTTCAAATTTGTCTTAAAGAGCTTTTCACGCAACAATTTTTGCTCAGAAGAAGTATGTTTAAAATCAGAGAAGGATTTTGGAAAACGTGCCAAAAACATACGGTCAGCAAGGT
>CM031613.1:5397441-5442441 GCA_018398815.1 Conus ventricosus
GAGAGACACGTCACAAATGGCGTCCAAAACACTTCCATGCTTCACCACAGCCGTGTCTATGGTGTGTGAGCAAATTTCATCTAAATCAGATGTCATAAACTGGTGCTGTCGTTAACAGTAGATTGTTCAGGTAAGACAGTAAGACTGGGGTTTTTTCTCCGCAAGTTATGAAGAAGGATTGTTTCGACAGATCCGTGAGAAAGGTTTGCTGTTTTCGTTTCGGTTTTGACTACTTGAGGAGACGGCTTTGCCGTCTGGGCAAGTGTAATGTTTTAGTATAAAACAAGATATGACCAAACAGCCAGGAATCGACTAGACTAGACACCCCAAAACAAAAACTGATGCATTAATTAAACTTAAGGTGATCCCAGATTCACTTGCACTTTATTAATTAATGCGAATTTCAATGTTGTTGCTGTCTGCGTTGTTAAACGTAAGCTAGCACTACGTTTTCGTCGCTCCGCTTGCGCCTTGTTAATTTTTCTTTTTGTAACTTGTACATCATATGATCATGGGGAAAACACCATGTGTCCTAGATTAGAGTCCCACCTTTGTGTTGATCTCACAAATCTGCGGTGTCACGAAGAGAATGTTTTTTTGTTTTTTTTTCATAAGTCCAAGGTCAGTTGCGTAAACTTCCAGAACAGCTTACCACAGACACTTTGCGTTGTTTCTTGTGTTGAACACTTTTACTTTTGTTTTCTTCTTCTTCATCTTCTTCCATTAATGTTCAGCGGTCATAACTTTAACCATTACTAACATTTTTGGCGAAATGCAAGTGTGTGCTCTTAGTCGAATTCCATACTCGTAGCCCTTACCAGTATGCCATTAATCAAACAAAACAACAACAAAAAAGGAAGGGGGTCTACTGTGCCTGGAGGGCCCTCAATGCCCTCAAGCAGAAGACGTTGTAGGAGGGGGCCTCAACGACATCAGCTGGGAGGGAGTTCCAGTCGACAACGGTCCTCGGAAAGAAAGAATACTTCCTGTAGTCAGTACAGAAGAGATAAGATAATGTTGCTTATAGCCCAGCCGACCGCAAAGGGCCACATCAGGGCTGAGTCAGTACAGAATACTTCCTGTAGTCAGTACAGTCAGTTTTCATGTAGGCCTACTTTAAAATTGATGTTTTATTATGATTTCCATGTTCCATCATTTCAACGGCAAATCCTCAACAATTATGATTGATAACTGACTCAAACATCTTCTTTCTTTGTGTGTCCACCTTCATCAACTTGAAGATTCTGACACTTTTGTGTATATGACTGTTTTTTTATCCTGCCATTAACCATTAAGGCAGCCATACTCCAACTTCGGGGAAGGTGCATGCTATACATGTGTAACATGTCATCCATACCAACGGCCAAACTGGCCTTCTCATCCAAAAGTTGGTGATGGGATTTTACGTGTGTGCAAGATGTTGTGAGTGCGTTTTCACACACAGAACCTTGGTTTATAGTCTCATTCGAAGGACTGTTTGTCAAAGTCGTCATTGTTTCCATTTGCCTTCGATTTTGTGGGATAGGATGTTACCCCTGTTGGTCTAGTGCAGACAGCTTTTGGACCTCATTATACACTCACCTCTGTCAGTGAAGTTTAGGGTCATAGAAACTTCATGTAGCTAGCCATCAGGCAGTTTAAGTGTCCCATATATACATTATGAGGCATAAAATATCGTCAGAAATAAGCACAGGGTTTGATATGGCTTATTTATCATACTCATACTTATGTCTTTTAAAACCGTGGTAGATTTCTTCCATTCATCAACAAAATTTTGAAGATCTGGATATTTTATGTTCTTTTGATGTTTAAATAATAGTTAATCGATTTTCATACAGGTGCTGTTCCATTAGTAAATCGTTAATTGAAAAAGAAAAAAATTGCTCTGTCATAACTTATCATTTGTAGCAGTACATTTAAGCCATCAGTATTCTTTAAAAACTTGAAGGTTTGAGTCAGATCATCCATTCTTCTTCTTGCTTTTCTTGTTTTGTCAACGTGTCATGAAAGGCATGGATGAATGTGAGCATGTGATTGCGCATGCTCACATATGTGTGTGTGTGTGTGTTGTGTGCGCATGTATGCGTGTGTGTTGTGTGTGTGTGTGTGTGTGTGTGTGTGTGTGTGCATGTGCAAAGAAAGAGAAGTTTTCACCAGTTAGTAGACAGATATTACTATGGCTATACTGTGTTTGGGGATCCTCCTAATCTTGTCACCTTTGAAAATGGCAGCTTCATGTAGAACCTAGCTGTCATATCAGTATGATTCAAATAATTGTTTCTCAATGTTCTTGTCTAATCATTTAAGATTATTTTTAAGAGTATTTTTTTTTAAATGTACAGTAAAATTGAACCCAGAAAATAATGGAAAAAAAAATCTTGATTGAAAACTACACAGAAGGTTATGCTACTGACCTAGAATTTAACCACTTAACTCAAGTGTCAGAATAATCAGCTTGTTGATGGAGGACAGTATACGGATGAAGATGAAGACTTTGTATGTTGGTGAGGGTCTCATTCAGTGATGATCACACAAAGGTGGGCCTGCAAGCGGAACTGGGGATTAGGGGCACCTATTTTTACATTGATTTTGACAATTAACTCTTCTGTCATTCACCTCACGTGTGGCGTCAATCAGGTTTGACTCATTCACTGCTCATGTAGTGAAACTATCTTCAACTGCCAACATCAGATGATCTAGATCAGCTCTGTTGTTTTTTTTTCCTTCACGCAGGGACAGTTTTCCCAACATCAGTTCAAGAGGCTATAGCATTGGAAAATAAGTCTGGAGTCTGTAAATGTTCAGTCATATGACTGTACCACGATGTGCACATGGAGTCTGTAAATGTTCAATCATATGACTGTACCACGATGTGCACATGGAGTCTGTAAATGTTCAATCATATGGCTGTACCACGATGTGCACATGGAGTCTGTAAATGTTCAGTCATATGACTGTACCATGATGTGCACATGGAGTCTGTTAATGTTCAGTCATATGGCTGTACCACGATGTGCACATGGAGTCTGTAATGTTCAGTCATATGACTGTACCACGATGTGCACATGGAGTCTGTAAATGTTCAGTCATATGACTGTACCATGATGTGCACATGGAGTCTGTAAATGTTCAGTCATATGACTGTACCATGATGTGCACATGGAGTCTGTAAATGTTCAGTCATATGACTGTACCACGATGTGCACATGGAGTCTGTAAATGTTCAATCATTATGGCTGTACCACGATGTGCACATGGAGTCTGTAATGTTCAGTCATATGGACTGTACCATGATGTGCACATGGAGTCTGTAAATGTTCAGTCATATGACTGTACCATGATGTGCACATTGGAGTCTGTAAATGTTCAGTCATATGACTGTACCATGATGTGCACATGGAGTCTGTAAATGTTCAGTCATATGACTGTACCATGATGTGCACATGCACCAAATGAAATGAAAATAAACAACAGCTGGAAAAAAAAAAAAAAACTTGTACACAAAACAAATTATCTCCATATGCCGAGCTCTGAAGTTAAAAGTGAATTCATGTTTAAAAGATAAGGGCCTCTGTTATAAGTTTTCCCTATTGATTCATTTTTGTTCATCTGGCATTGTGCATGACAATGTAAATGTTCAAGATGAAAATTGAAGGCTTGTGATGGTATTAAATAATAGACAGTATTAATTAATGTTATGTGTGGTGGTGAAAGGTTGTTTTCTTTTTTTCTTTTTGTGCATTTTGCTTCAGCAAGTTTGAAATCCTTTTCTAGTCTAAACAGTAAGTTTTTTTTCACTTGCCATTTCAAATCACTTGCCCCAGATGAATTTTACACTTACCAACATTTCAGAAGTTTATTTTCATCAGGCCCTGCCTCCCCTTCCTATACACACACACACACACACACACACACACACACACCACACACACACATAGTGACATACACAGAAACACACACACACACACACACACACACACACCTTGTGCACCTTGTAGCACAGTTCTCAAAAGTGGTATATCAGGAGGATATGTTTGTTTGTTTCACTTTCAGACCAGGATCAAATCCAATCACCATGTATCAGAGAAGAAGAGGAGGTAATCTGGGAGTGCTGCTTCTTGGCGCTCAGATTTTCAACATGGGGGTGGAAAACATTCACCTGTGACCTTGGCCTTGGTACTGGGACAGGCGGCCATATATCTGAACTTCCTCCCTCAGTACTTTGGCACAGCAGCCAGCGTGTGCATGAGTACGTACCTTGTCTGGCACCGGCAGGATTGGAAGCGGATGTTTCTTCTCAGCTATATCATGCGGATGACATGCATTTGTATTTCAACATGGCTCTCTGCTGCTGAAGGGACGAACCTTGGAGCGTCGGTTTGGCAGCGTCTACTTCTTGTGGATGGTAACACTGAAATGGGTTGATTTTTTGTTTTTGTTTGCTCGTTAACATTGGATTTTTTTCTGGTGTCTGAATGGAAAGTTAACTTGTCGACATTTTTCTTTTGTTTCTTTTCTTTGTCTATTCCGGATACATTAAGTAGATGTTTGCTGAAATGGCTGTTTGGAGTTTGTCCATCTTGAGATGCCATGTACTGAAACAGGATGCAACTAGAACAAAAGCAGCATTATCTATTTTATTTAATAAATCAAAGACACATACAGCCAGTTTAGTAAAGGAAACATATTGCTACTTATTCTATAATTGTTTCATGCTTTTGTCTTAAACACAGTTATAATCAGATTGTCTGCCTGTTTTGTAGGTGATCTTTCTCTCTTTCAGTCACGTCAGTCTCTACCTTTTTTTCTTTTTTTTTCTGACAGTTGTATTTTTTTTATCTCTATTTGCCTGCCATGAAGATTTTTGGACAAAAGCAGACCAAGAACAACGACTGGTTTGAGGCCAACTCCTCCACACTCACTCAGCCATAGAAGAACGCCGCAGCGCCCACCTGGAATACAAGCGATCCCCAGCCAGAGAACTCTGCAGGTGTACAGATCTGCAAAGAGCAAAGTACAGAGATTAGCAAGGCAGTGCGCTAACGACTACTGGCTCCAGCTATGTCAAAGCATCCAGATATCGGCTGATACTGGAAACATCAAGGGCATGTACGACGGCATCAAAAAAGCAATGGGCCCCACAAGAAGACTACAGCTCCACTGAAGTCTGCCACGGGCGAGACCATCCAGGACAAGGACAAGCAGATGGAGCGATGGGTGGAACATTATTCCGAATTGTACTCCAGACAGAACCAGTCACCGACGAGGCCCTTGATGCGATCGAAAGCCTCCCCTCATGGCGGAACTGGATGAGAAACCACTCTGGCAGAACTAGAGAAAGCAATCATGAGCCTGTCCTCAGGAAAAGCACCAGGGAAGGATGGCATACCACCAGAAGTCATCAAGTGTGGCGGCAGTGCACTGCTTGAACATCTGCACAACCTCCTTTGTCAGTGCTGGGAGGAAGGAGCCAGTACCTCAAGACATGAGAGATGCCAATATTGTCACATTATACAAGAACAAAGGAGACAAAAGTGACTGCAATAACTACAGAGGAATATCTCTCTGAGCATTGTAGGCAAAGTATTTGCAAGAGTCGTCCTGAACAGGCTGCAGAAGCTCGCTGACAGAGTGTACCCAGAGTCGCAGTGCGGGTTCCGCTCGGAGAGATCAACATCGACATGGTCTTCTCCATCAGACAGCTGCAAGAGAAATGTAGAGAGCAGCACAAGCCCCTCTTTCTGGCCTTCATCGACCTGCCAAGGCATTTGATCTTGTCAGCGAGATGGACTCTTTAACGTCCTAGCGAAGATGGCTGCCCACCAAGACTTTTGAGTGTGATCCAGTCTTTCCACGACGACATGAAAGGCACAGTGCAGTACGACGGCTCGACATCAGATGCCTTCAACATACGCAGTGGAGTCAAACAGGGCTGTGTCCTCGCTCCCACCCTCTTTGGCATCTTCTTCGCTGTCCTGCTGAAGCACGCCTTTGGGACATCAACTGAGGGTGTCTACCTTCACACCCGATCAGATGGCCGACTGTTCAACCTGGCTCGGCTGAAGGCAAAGAGCAAAGTACGGGTAGTGACCATCAGAGACATGCTGTTTGCAGATGACGCTGCTCTGGCCACCCACACCGAAGCAGAGTTACAGAGTCTGATGGACTGCTTTGCAAAGGCTTGTGATGAGTTTGGCCTGACAATAAGCCTGAAGAAGACGAATGTGATGGCTCAGGATGCTGAACAACCCCACATCACCATCAACAACCATGAATTAGAGGCCGTTAGCCAGTTCACGTACCTCGGTTCCCATCACCGACAACCTCTCTCTGGATACAGAGATCAACAGAAGGATTGGCAAGGCCTCTACCACCCTGGCCAGACTATCTCAGAGAGTGTGGAACAAACAGCATGTTAACATTGAACACCAAGATTGCTGTGTATCGAGCCTGTGTGCTAAGCATCTTCCTGTACGCCAGCGAATCCTGGACCTGTATGCCTCACAAGAGAAGAGGCTGAGTGCCTTCCACATGCGCTGTCTCCGGCGCATACTTGGGATCACATGGAGTGATCGCGTGACAAACAACGATGTGCTTGAGCGTGCAAAGATTCCCAGCATGACCACTCTTCTCCGTCAGCGTCGCCTCAGGTGGCTTGGTCATGTGCGTCGAAATGGACGACGGCAGGATCCCCAAAGACATTCTGTACGCAGAGCTTGCCTCTGGCAAGAGAACAACTGGAAGACCACAACTCCGCTTCAAGGATGTTTGCAAGCGCGACCTGAAGGCTCTCGACATCGACACCAACACCTGGGAAGAGCTCGCTCAGGACAGATCCAGCTGGAGACACACTGTGAACACTGGGCTGGAAGCTGGCGAAGAGAAGCTCCGGAAGCTTGCCGACGCAAAGCGTGCACAGAGAAAGAACAAGCAGCTGCTGCCAGCAGCTGACTCGGCCTTCAAGTGCATCAAATGCAGCAGAGACTGCCACTCCCGTGTGGGTCTATACAGCCACAGCAGATGCTGTATGACCACGGAAACATTTGAAAAGGGCGCAAATCCATCGTCTCCCGAGACTAACGGATGCCAACAACATTTGCTATTTCTCTCTTTGATTAATCATTACCTGATGTGCATTGGTTACAAGATGTGCAATATATGTGCTGTGTTTGTATCTAACTTTCACTGTCTTTCATTTTGCAGGTGACAATATTTACAGCGCTGACCGTGTAGGTTATGTGGGCATCAACCTGATACTGGAGGAGAAGCTGCAGAGCCACTTTTATGCTCACAGTGTGCAGTAGGTTTTTCAGGTATGGACTGAGAGACTGAAGATGAGTGATCAGCGAAGATACTGCTATTTTACAAAATACATTGATTTTGTTTGTTTCTGTCTTTCTTCCCTTAGTAAATTCTTTTTAATAGTTAGGAGAACTTGCAGAGAGTGATTTGGTCATGGATAAAAATATACCTGAACTTACAATTGTTAACTTTTATTAACAGTTTCTTGTGAACATTAGTCTGCAGCTGTGTAGAAAAGCAGTGATTGTAGAATTTCACAATGGATTTGAAAGCCATTGTGGTTCTATTTCTAAATGTATTCACACAGCATGATTATGATCTCATGTTGCAGTCCATTTTGATTTTCCATTGATTTTTTTTTTCAGTTCCTACTATCCCAGTCAGTGCTTCTTTTTTTTTCTTCATCAGGGGTGCTGTTTGCACTGAAAGTGGTGACCACACATTACGCCCCTGCAGGCCTTCATTATGATCCCAGTCATTGCTTTTTTTTCTTCATCAGGGGTGCTGTTTGCACTGAAAGTGGTGACTCACACTTACGCCCCTGCAGGCCTTCATTATGCTCTGGGCTTTATACCAGTGCCTTCACGCATGATCTACTGGGCCGAGCTGTTTGCTGATCCAGATGATCACCCCTAACGCATCATTCACAGGTCAGTGGTAACTGCTATCAACATGATTATTTCTGATGATATACTTCTGTCACACACTTGCTTACTGCTACTATTTATGCAGAGTTTGTATGTTTCAGCTGCAGACTGTTGTCTTACAGGCATGTTTATGAAAGAACACTGCAGTTTTGCTGATGGCAAAACCTGCGATTTCATTTTATGTTGTGTTGGTTCACCTGAAGTGTTTTTTGCCTGAGGGTTTTGGCATTTGGGTGGAAATAGCAATCATGTGATGCCGGTGTCTAAAGTGTCTTCACTTGTGCAGAAAAATTTATGTCCAAAAGGCAGCAGGAAGCTAATTCTGACACAGAACCCAGTGCCGAAAAAGAAAGCGGAACTGGAAAGCTCACTGGTATTGGCTCTAAAAACAGAAAAATACTGGAAAAATACATGGAAAAAACCCCCATCCTGTGCTGAAGCTGAACACAGAGGGCAAGTTTTTATTACAAAGTTTGTCATCTGTGAACTATGTATGGCATATCTTCATCGGACATAGGGGGACTGATGATTGTTAGTTTTCATGTAGAAATCGTCAAACATTGATCAGAGGCAGATTCCTGAACGCCGATACTTCAGTTAACTTGTGCCAGCTTACTACTGCCCCATCAGAAACCTTTGTGTAAGTCTGTGTCTTTTGTTGAGTCTTTAGTTTCCTCCTCTTCATACCCATCCTTTCTTTTGTTTGTTTTTTTTATTTTACTTTATCATTACATCGTATAACACATACACAATGATATTAACAAACATAACAGATTTCCACATTCACAAAATATCAATCAAATCACATGTAACTTGTAAGTCTTAAGAGATTTGTATACATTCACGCAGAGTATGACAGTAAACCATAAATCTTGTCTTGGTTAGTACAAAAAAGGAAGAGTACCTGCAGAGATCTTTGTGGAATGCCATTTAGAGTGGTGAGTGCCGGGTGAGAATTAGGACTTTTGTTTCAAATGAAACCTGTAGCTAACCTCTCCCCTGTGCACCATCTGTGATTCATCGTGTCCTGTGTCCTGGCTGTGTGCAGGTCATCTGGCTCTCCACTGTGCACCATCTGTGATCCATGTGTGTCCTGTGTCCTGGCTGTGTGCAGGTCATCGGCTCTCCCACTGTGCACCATCTGTGATTCATTGTGTCCTGTGTCCTGGCTGTGTGCAGGTCATCTGGCTCTCCACTGTGCACCATCTGTGATCCATTGTGTCCTGTGTCCTGGCTGTGTGCAGGTCATCTGGCTCTCCACTGTGCACCATCTGTGATTCATTGTGTCCTGTGTCCTGGCTGTGTGCAGGTCATCTGGCTCTCCACTGTGCACCATCTGTGATTCATTGTGTCCTGTGTCCTGGCTGTGTGCAGGTCATCTGGCTCTCCACTGTGCACCATCTGTGATTCATTGTGTCCTGTGTCCTGGCTGTGTGCAGGTCATCTGGCTCTCCACTGTGCACCATCTGTGATTCATTGTGTCCTGTGTCCTGGCTGTGTGCAGGTCATCTGGCTCTCCACTGTGCACCATCTGTGATTCATTGTGTTCTGTGTCCTGGCTGTGTGCAGGTCATCTGGCTCTCCACTGTGCACCATCTGTGATTCATTGTGTCCTGTGTCTGGCTGTGTGCAGGTCATCTGGCTCTCCACTGTGCACCATCTGTGATTTCATTGTGTCCTGTGTCCTGGCTGTGTGCAGGTCATCTGGTCTCCACTGTGCACCATCTGTGTTTCATTGTGTCCTGTGTCCTGGCTGTGTGCAGGTCATCTGGCTCTCCACTGTGCACCATCTGTGATTCATTGTGTCCTGTGTCCTGGCTGTGTGCAGGTCATCTGGCTCTCCACTGTGCACCCCAAACTGTGATCCATTGTGTCCTGTTTTCCTGGCTGTGTGCAGGTCATCTGGCTTCCACTGTGCACCATCTGTGATTCATTGTGTCCTGTGTCCTGGCTGTGTGCAGGTCATCTGGCTCTCCACTGTGCACCATCTGTGATCCATTGTGTCCTGTGTCCTGGCTGTGTGCAGGTCATCTGGCTCTCCACTGTGCACCATCTGTGATTCATTGTGTCCTGTGTCCTGGCTGTGTGCAGGTCATCTGGCTCTCCACTGTGCACCATCTGTGATTCATTGTGTCCTGTGTCCTGGCTGTGTGCAGGTCATCTGGCTGGTAAACCTTGTGGCCTGTTGTACATCAAAGGTCCCCCTGAAGCCATGATGGATGCCTTGATATCCCCTGCTTCAGGTAACAGTCTGAACCTAGACACTGCCTGCATCAATTAGCATGTGTCGTATGTCATGGACAAACTGTCAGAAAGCATCTGCACAAACTGTCAGAAAGCATCTGCACAAACTGTCAGAAAGCATCTGCATGCATATAGTAGTTGGAATACATCGTCAGACTGAGTGAAGAAAAATATGGATGAATGGGCGTGAAAGATAACACAGTTTTAAGCCTTTAGTTTTTACAAATCAGACATCATTCATGAAAATGACTGTCAATAACAGTCTGATTGTAGTACCTTCTCCTTTGCCATTTTTCTGTTTCTTTTCCTAGTCCCCTCAGTTGCGTTTTGACACTCACGTTTGTTTACACAAGCTTAGTCAGTCAGTCACGACACAAGTGTTCAAGATTTTTCAGAACCAGCTTATCACAAACCACCCACTAACATGGGCTGTGTTCTGCTTTGGGGTTGTGTTGATAGTGTTCATCAATTTGTGTTCTGGTGAAGTATCCATCCTTCTGCAGGGAAGCTGGACAGTGACAGCAGATCTTGATTATAAAAAAATATGTTAAAAAACAAAAAAAATAAAAACAGAAAGTCTAGACAGGCATTTTAGGAATATGTTTCTTCAGACAGCATTTCTGCATCTCATACAAACAACGCTACAGACACATGACTATGTCAGGCAGTAAGTCATCACATATGCTGGCACCACACCAGACATGTGTCTTTTTAAAAAAAAATAACTGTGTGTTGCTGAAAAAGGTGAAAATCAGTGATGTTCTGGATATTATGGATTGCGAAAAAAAAAAAAAGGATGCACCTTTTCCATGGGTGGACAAACCTGATAGAAGATGGGAAGCTTGTAGCAAGCACTGCACATGCACTTAAATCCTTACCAGGCAGTGGAGAGACTGACCTGAGCCAAAGGCAATGGGAGAGACTGACCTGAGCCAAAGGCAATGGGAGAGACTGACCTGAGCCAAAGGCAATGGGAGAGACTGACCTGAGCCAAAGGCAGTGGGAGAGACTGACCTGAGCCAAAGGCAGTGGGAGAGACTGACCAGATGCCAACGGCAATGGGAGAGACTGACTGAGCCAAAGGCATATGGGAGAGAGAGACTGTCCGGAGCCAAGGTCAATGGGAGAGAATGACCTGAGCAAAGCAGTGGGGGAGAGACTGACTGAAGCCAAAGTGAAGAGAAGGAACTGAAAAGAGAGTTAGCCTGCCAAGGCAAACAAAAAAGAAACATTGTATGACTGTTGAAGGAAGGTGGAGAGTTGACCCACTCGAGAAAAAAGAATAAAAGATGGATATTAACCATTTTTTAATTACACATTACTATACCGTGGACTCATTAATGCATATTAGCTGGCAGCAATTTGCATCCTGCCCCGTATACAATAAAGTCACGTCGACGGACAAACAAAAAACCCTGAAAAGGGCCTACGTGCCTCGCGCATGCTCAGAACAGTCCTCTTTTTTATGACGCAGCATTTTCCCGTTTAAGCGCGTGTACACGGACAGTAAGTATTTTTGACTTTTCTCGCAATCGATCGATTGTGTTGATGTTCGTTGTTGGTCATTGCTTATGTTTTCACTTAAGGGAGAAATGAATAAGAAACGTACGAGAAGCGATTGGGTGGATAAGGCGAGAATTAAGAAGGTTTACGTCTTTCGATTCCCACATCTCGACGGCAGGCTCTTTGTCTTTGCCCGCCAATTCATTCCTCTCACTTCAGCGTCACTTTCTCCCGAGGTTCACCTCACACTCAGCTTCGGTTCTGTTGTCGGACAGCGAGCTCTTTCTCGCAACCCTCTATTTGTGACGGTGATCGGCTCAGCTGGGTTCTGGCGATCCCATCACAGCGAGCTCTTTTCTCGCAAACCCTCATTTTTGTGGCTGGTGATCAGCTCAGCTGCGGTGGTTCTGCTGATCTAGGAACCCTTTGCACCTTAACGTGTGAGCGACTCAGCCGCGGTTCTGTCGCATCCGTTGGTACACCATGTGTTCAGTTTCAGCTTCGGTTCTATCTGCTCACAGTTCGATTCCCTTGGCCAGAATCGCACTGGTTGTACGGGCCCTAGGTGGCGACGCGGCACTGAGGTTGACTATGCGTCACTCCACACCTTGCAAGGTTGGCGATAACTAAAGGAAGCATAACTCCATGCTCAGGGGCTTCGAATCTAGTTCGCCCCCGGTTGTTTCCTTCCCCCGCCTCTTGTGTCTGCCTCTGCTTTTGGGCAGACCATCCGGGGTGTTCGCCCTCTTTCCCGGAGCACCCCTTCAGGGGACCCGGCGCATTTGGCCCCCCACGTTCAGGGTTGGGCCAGCAGCCCACATTCTCAGCCCCCCCCTATCATGGGGTCGGGCCTTTGCCTTGGCTCCATGGGCCCAATGGCAATATCCCACGTCCAGAGGGCTTCCCACAGCCCCTGACCGGGGTTGCCCTGGTGGACGGAGTATTCTGCCCATCCCCCTCCACCAGTGGCTGGCTATAATCTGCCTCCAAGGCTCCCTCTGCCTTCCGGGGTATAGACCCTCCACCGGTTATTGTCTGGGGAGGAACCTGCCTTCCCAGGCCACACTCAGGGCTCTCGGCCGCGCACCGCTTCGCCGGGGCGCGGCACCCCATCGGTCTGTGGGTATACGACTGCGGAGTACAAGGATGAGGACCGGTCAACGGTTTTATTTTTTCCAAGACTACGGTGGCTGTTTGTTCATGGTTCCGGAGGCACAGTGTATACTCTCAGGAGGTCAGGGCCCCTGCCTTCGGAAGCGGAACTGCACTGGGGATCTCGCCCATCGGAGGATTTGGCCCTCCTCTCTCCTAAAGGAAGTCGGTTATGGTGGCCGACTGCATGTGGAAGGGCCCAAATTACGGAGTCAGGGGCACGGTGGCGCAGGCACCCCATGCTGGTTCGGTCCACTGATTTCCTTCTGCGTTGGCGTGCGGGGAAGTTCCTTTTAAACCAGGTGAGTCTTCCATTTGCCAAGATAGGCCTTTTGGGCAAATGACACTCTCCTCGAAAGCCACTCTTCCTCTCTCACAGGAGGACCTCCTCTTGCGTCCTGGAGAAGGTCAAAATTGCACGCTAGGCAGGTGTCCCTCTCCAGATACGCGCCTTGCGGAGTGGGGAAAGAGTCTGCGAGGAGGGGTTTGGAGGCCATTATCGGTTATGGATTTCCTTTATAGGGGACTAGTGATCTGCACCACTTTAGATCATGATTCTGGTTCTCGCATCGCCAGTTCTAGCGGACCCTTTCTGCTGTGGTAGCCTGTATCAGGTCAATGGCGAAAGGAGCTTAAGTTTCTGCTGGGGCCTTCTCTAGGCTCCATCTGAACTCAGTTTGGCTAGGTGAGATGCGGTCCTTTTGGCATTTCTGTGACCCGTTCTCCATATGCCCGCGTTCCTCAGAGCTTGCTGTCAAGTCTAGGGTTCTCTGTTCGGGAATCACGTGCAGGCCACCATCAAGAGCCTGGCCGAGATTTAGGCTGAGACCTCGCCTTTAAAGTCAGACCCCCATCCCCCCGCCCTGGTTCAAACGCCAAGGCGCCTGAGCCTTTCTCGTCACGGGGTCCACTCTCAACCCAAGGGACGACGGTCATTTGGACCCGGGGGACCAGAGGCAGGCAAACATGCATGGGGTCGGCCTCCAGGCTCGGACGGCGGGTCCGAAAGCTCCCAAGCCTCGACGGACCACCCACCCAATGAACTTGCCCCGACCTGGGTACTTCACCACGGGAAGTCTGTGGCTGTCTGTCAGGCTCTCAGTGCTTGCGAGCGGCCTTCCCGCATAGCCCTTGGGACTCTGCGGGTGTGTATAAGGTCGGGGGTTTCGTCTTCCTTGGGGTGCAGTATGAATGGCTTCATCTCACGCCTTCCCTCCCCTTTTCGCTCCCTCCGGGATCTGGCTGCCTCTCAGGCCCTTAGACCACGGAGGCTCCTTTCGCTGTTAGCCAAGGAAGCCACCAGAGGAAGTTCTCTTCAATTCCTCTCCGGGATTTTATAGGCCGCCATTTTTGTGGTCCCCAAAGCTTCTGGAGGCATGGAGACCTGATTCTAGTTCTTTCGCCTTGAACAGGTTTCTTATCGTCCTCCGTTTCGGATGGAAACCCCCAGTCAGGTACGCGATGCCATGCATCCGGGCGATCTTGGGCGGTATCCATCGACTTGAAGGATGGTACTTCCATCTCTGATCCACCCATAGGGACAAGGGATGTACCTCCGCTTCGCGTGGAGAGCAGCCGTGTTTTCAGTTTCAGGCTTTCCTTTGGGACTAGCCCCGGCCCCTGGGTTTTCACGAAGGTGGCTCGGGTACTTGCTTGCACGTTCGGGAAGATGGGATTCGTTTGAAGGCCTATCTAGACGATTGGCTTCTCCTTGCATTTCCAGCACTCTGTGGCTCCCAGCATGCCCTACAGGTTTTAAGGCTCTGTCAGCAGGCTGGGATTCGTTCGAACGAGGGAAGAGAGAAGTAAGGTCGCTCCACCCCGTACGCAGCTAGGTTTTCAGTTTCTGGGCATGTCTTTCAACCACCGACTGGCTCGTATCCTCCACTTTTATAAATATAAATCCCGCAGGCCTGGTTCGCCTCCGCACCTCTTGGCCCACCTCCTTTCCTTGGATCAGGCGCAGCCAGAATGCTGGCTCTCGTCTTGGGTTTCTGATGGAGAGTCCTTGGCCCTTAGTGCCCTCGGAGTCTGCACTAACGCCTTTTTCAACGACTCTTTCGCTCACAAAAGCGTTGGTCTCAGGCACTGCAGTGTGTGGGACCTTCCGATCCCTCTCGGGCAGTGGTTACCAGTCATCGGTGGTACATTGGCTCCTCCTGTCCTGGATAAGCTAGGGAGTCCCACATCTCTCCCCATCCTCCTCAGGGACATGTCTCAAGGCGAGTCCCAGTCCGGGGTGGAGGTGCCCACGTCAGCCTCTCTGACGGCATCCCGGCCATTGGTCCCCGGAGCATGGGGGGGGGGTCTTGGCAATCTATCGGCTGGATGCTAGAAGCCGTGTTCCAAGACCCCTCAGGTGTTTCTTCCCTTCCTGAAAGGATAAACACATTATCCTAACACGACAAACACGACGGTGGCGTGTTATATCAACAAGCGGGGGGGGCGCGTTCTAAATCTTGTCCCTGGAGGGGGTACAGCTTATTCTTTGGTGCGAGACACCAATCTATCCGGTTCTCGCCATGATGTTCTGGGTAGATCCAACATTCTCGCGGATCTCCTCCGCAGGTCGACATGGTTATTCCCTCAAATTGGATCTCGTCCACTCGATCCTGAACCTCTCTGGACTGGATCGGTTCAAAACCTCTGTTGGACGGCGGTCCGCCTCCGGTTAAACCACCGGCTCACAGCTGTATGTCTACCCTGTTCCTCGGTTCGGCTGGCGTAGGGCTGTGGAGCCCTGTCCATCCATTGGTCCTGCCTGTCGGGCGAGGACATTTCCCCGTTCCCCATTCTGGCGAAAAGAGTCTCCGAAAGCAAGGGAAAGATGCAGCCGCTTATTTGAGTGGCTCAAGATGGCAGGCCCATTGCGTGGTTTCCGGAATGGTTAACTCCTGTCGCACGTGCCCCCGATACCGGCTCGCCTCGTAAAGGCAAGGTCCCTGCTCCTGACGCGGTCAGCATTCCACACGGCAATCCAAACGTTGCTTGCATATTCACTCGACTTGGCTACTGTGCGGACGCAGCATGTCTGCACGAGGCGCCTCACAGCGGTAATCGGCCTTGTGGAAACATGCCACAGGTCAGGCACCCAAAGTGTCGATAGTGTCCACTGCTAATGCTGGCTTTCTTGGTGCTCAAGACCGCAGTTTCACCTCATTCCTTCTCAATGCCAATTGGCGAACTACTATGCCTTTCTGTCCATGGATGGAGAAATCCTTTACCAGCCTCCTCTGGTAAGGTTCACAGGGTTCGGCTATTTCCCACCACTATCCGCAGTTAGGGGGCCCCTCCTTGGGGACGTTCTCTATCGGCGGGTATCTGGTCAGAGGAGCGGCCCCTACTGTGAAGGACCGTTGCCCACGACGTTTGTCACGGCGTGGGTATCTTTTCTTAGTCCTCTCCTCCCTCTAGGCTTCACCCGTACGAGGCCATCGGGGTGTGTTCTCTGAAATTCCTTTTCTTCAGAACTGCCTTTCTTGTTTCCCTGGCATCAGGGAAGGAGGCGCTGCAGTGAGGTCCCGCCCTTAGTGGCAAGCTAGGGTCGTCGCTTACGAACGGAATGGGCTCGATGTTCTCTTCGAGCGCCTCTCCCAGAGTTTTAGCGAAAAACCAGTTGCACAGGTTCTTCTTAACGACCACCATCGCCTTTCTTCCTCTCACTTCCTATTCTCGCCCCGGTCGTCGAAGACGGCACTCTAATGTCCGGTTCGCGCTTTGCGGGCGAGTATTGGAAATACGCACGAAATTCTTCTCGTTACAAGAAAACAGCGCACCTGTTTCTCTTTACAACGACGGTTATAAGGGAGGACTTTCAGGCGCTCTTCAATCTCTCGATGGCTGAGAGAAGTCATTAAAGCTGCGACGCGAGACCTGGGGGGGATTTGGCTGTTTTCTTCACCTAGACCTCATGAGATTAGGGCCCAGGAGGCGCTTCGCATGGGCAGTAGCTAATAATGCCACCATTCGGGTGTGCTAGATGCCGCCATATTCGGCGGTCCCCCAGGACCCTTCATCCAATTCTACTGCGCGACTGTTTTCTCGTCGGCGTGATGATGGGTCTGGGGGCATCGCATCACTGTGGTGGCGCAACATTCCATCTCCGCCAACGTCCGGGCCCTTCTTGCTCCCAGGCGGTCCGGTGACCTCCTTCCGGGTTTTGTGCGACTCTGTTTTAGTGACCCACGGTATGTATGTGTAATTAAAAAGGAAATTTTCATTCAAAATTACGTTTAATCTACATCTTACCGTGGCCACGCAGAGACCCTCCCCTCCCCCCCCTTTCCTGGTTCCATAGGAGTTTCTCAGTCATTTTTTAATATACCTCGAAAGGGGACGTTCTGAGCATGCGCGGGGCCGACCCCCTTTCAGGGGTTTTTTTTCCCGTGGGACTTTATTGTTGGGGGGAGGGATAGCAAATTGCTGCCGTTATTGCATTAGTGACCCACGGTATTTTGTTAGATTAAACGAAATTTTTAAAATGAAATTTCCTTACAAAAGGGACGAAGAGGAAAAACTTTTCTTCATGCACAGGTACAAGTGGTTGGAATGGGGCCCTTGGGTGATGTGGTGTGCGAAAAGCGACTTACATTGCAGAGCATCACATTATGAAACATGAGTTTCCTGAAAATTCTTCAAAATTGCAGTTTGTTCTGAAACCTATTGAAGTAGTGGGCGGCAGGGTTTTTATCAGACGGAAATTTTTTTAACTGTTTTCGGCTTCGACATCCACCCAATTTTAACTGACAGCCCGATGTCCCCCTTTGGGTCCTGGGTAAAAAAAATATCTTTCTTCCGAACCTTTTGCCAAACAATGTCCCCAACGGGCCAAGCTCACCCCCAAAAAATGTGCCCCCATGCCCTGGGTAACCACGTAAAGGGCTGGAAAAGGGTAAAAAACTACTCGTCCTTTTGCACTGATGGAGAGAGGAAAAAAAACCCTGATACCCAATGCCCTTTGTAGCATGATAAAGCACCAGTCGAGACGTTATGAAAATGTGGAAAACCCGATCTCCACCCTTTTTGTAGCATGATACAAACACAGCTAGGGGCTTTTGATAAATGTGGAAAACCTGACCCCCATGCATCCTTTTTAACTGATAAGCACCAGCTACGAGCAGTTATGATAAATGTGGAAAAAACCTGTCATCCTGCACCTTTTAGCACTATACAGCCGCGCTACGAGCGTTATGTAAATGGGGAAAAACCCCTGATCATCCTGCATCTTTGTAGCACTTTTTTTTTTTTTTTTTTTTTTTTTTTTAAAATTTTTTTTTTTTTTTTTTTTTTTTTTTTTTTTTTTTTTTAAGGTTTTTTTTTTTATTTTTTTAAAAGGGGGTTTTTTTTTTTTTTTTTTTTTTGTTTTTTTTTTAAAAGTTTTGATAAATGGGGAAAACCCTGATCATCCTGCTCCTTTGTAGCCGTACAGACGCAGCTACGGACGTTATGATAAATGTGGAAAACCTGATCATCCATGCCCCTTTGTAGCACTGATACAGCACACAGCTACGAAAGTTAGATAAATGGGAAAAACCCGACATCCATGCATCCTTTGTAGCACGATAAGCACCAGTAAGACAGTTATGATAAATGTGGAAAACCCCTGATCATCCTTTCACCTTTGTGCACTGATAAGTACACTGCTACAGACAGTTACGATAGGCTATCACGATGTGAAAGCGAAACACTATCCAAAAGTGCTGGAGTTTGCTTGCGATTCTGGTCCCACTTGGTGCATGTATTCTCGTGCATGTCCCTATCCTGAATAAAGTGGTCACAAAAGCATGTTGTTGTGCAGCTCAGGACACTGGAAGCGGAAGGCACGGCTACCACATAGGAGTTGGGGTTTCCCCGGGGGCACGACAGGCAGTGGGTACCCCCCTTACTCGGGGCAAGTAAACCGGGACCGGGGGGCATGTGGAAAAAGGAAAGTAAGGGAGCGATGGAGGGCCGTCGGCAGTGGAACGCCCGTCCTCAAACCCCCCCCACCAGGGCCCGGTTGGTCATACAAGTTCCAGCCCTTTTTATTTCATGAATGAAATTTTACAGTTGGTTTTAAACAAAGCGCCAGTAGACATTGAGGTTGTTTTTCTGTAAAAATTTTCTTGGCTGAAATTTTTTCTTCCCAAGGAGGCTCCCATTTAAGGCCACTTTTGAGGATGTTTGAAGGTTTTTATGGTGAAGTTCTGTATGTTAATATTGAATTTTTACTCGTGAAAACATGCATTTATCTATATATTTGGAGCTCAGCGTAAGTACAAAACTCTTTCCGACATGAAAATACAGAGGAAAAGATTAGACTATACACAAGGAGTTAGGCATCAGATTCTTCCTTCAACTTTGAGAATATTTTCCATGTCAAGCTAGCTTACAAAGCCATTTCTGAGATTTGAGCAAATCTGCGAAGAAAAATTAGGGTTCAGACATTTCTAGGACTAGCATGCAAGGCAAACCCTAGCCCAACTGCCATTTGTGGTAAACAGTCTGTTTTGTGTGTCGCCGCAACGGTTGTGTGCTTGGAACAAAAAGATAAAGTAAAGAGTTGTATGTCGTATGCTTGAAAATAAGTGTCTTACTGTTCTGCTCTGACTGTGTGGCCTCCCATTTGCACAACATCCACTCTCAATATCTCTGCTCCATATTCATTCCTTGGGGCTGTCCCAGCATCTTCAGTTACACCCCCTTGCCCACCTACCCACCCACCCCCACACCACCACCACACCAACAACAACAAAAAAAGTAACTGGACTGACTTCACAACAGTGTTCAAGGCAAAAGTTGAAGAAAGAACCTTGTGTTTTGACGCGATGATGCCATTCGCAAAGTCCACAGTGCCAGCAAAGCAGAATGTGAACGGCATCAATGCTTAAAGGATGTCTGTTCTAACAAAACATGATGAAGAACACCTTGTGGTAAGACAAAAGATTAGTTGGTGTTTTGGATCTTTGATCACCCTCACAACTTGGAAATGTCTTAATGTAACATGTTTTAAAGAGCAGCTTCAGGATCATGAACACTACTGTGAAGTACAACGCCAGTCTCTGTTTCAGTTTAGTTTATGTTTAAGCAAGTTGAAGTTTGCCATTTGATGCATTCTTAAGCCTTGCATTTTGTGTGCAGAGGTTTCCAACGCTTCAGTTCTTGGTAGCTTTGACCCACAATCCCTCTCTCTTCTCACACCCACCCACCCACTTCCCTTTGGCCATGGACCTTACTGGGAGCCTGCTGTGATCCCCAGACCACAGCCTTTCATAATGATCTTTTCCCTGCCCTGTTCCCCCCACCCCCTACTCCACCTTCATCCACCCCAGTCTCATGCCTGATGAATATAGCCGCCAACTTTCCCAAATTTTTCTAGAATTTTGTTCATGCAGAAATTATTCCCTAAATCCTGAATTGGGGGGGGGGGGGGGGGGGGGGGGGGGGGGGACCAACATTTTGTTTGAAATTGTGTTGTTGGAAAGGCCCTTTTTTTATGGAGATGATGAGGTATTGCAGAACAAAGACCAAAGCCCTGATAATGTGTGCATGTTGGCAGTTACCAGTATTGTTTGTAAACCCCACATTTGCCACCAGAAACATAAAGGGGTTAGAATGCTTCCAGTCAAGAGCCAAACAACTTCCATTTCACTCCACATACCCCCTTCAACCCCTGGTTCCTGAATGCTGACCCCAGAAGGTTGGCAGGTACATCTGACATGAGACCATTTTGTTCCCACTTGTCAATAATAGGGGGAAAATGTGCATAAAACCATATACAGGTAATCCCCCTTCCTCCCCCCCCCCCCCCCCCCCCCCCCCCCTACCCTGATATTAGGTTCCCACTTTTGTACTCCCAGTTCTAAAGAACAGGGAGTACTTTAGATGAACAAAGAAATGCTGTCTGTCTGCCGTCCCGTGGTCAAATGTGTTCCATTCGCTCCAGACAAAACATTGGGCCCAATCTTCTAAAAATTTGTAGGTAGTTCATTAAGAGCCCAGATGCAGCCCCAATGCTTTATTTTACCGTTATATCCGTTACTAACACTATAGGCCCATAACAGTTGTTCTTCCCTATGAATATCTCAGAAAACTTGGCCGATCTTTCTGAAAATTTTAGGTATGTTCACTATGGGTCCATGGATGATGCCCATGTTTTATTTCTTTACCGCCCATAACAGTTTTTCTCCTATGGAATATCTTAGAAAGTACTTGGCCGATCTTTTGAAAATTTGTAGGTATGTCCATTTAGTCACGGATGACGTCCGACGTTTTATTTACCTTTTATCCTTGCAACCTATAATGCCATAATGTTTTTCTTCTTTATGGAATATCTCAGAAAGTACTTGGCCAATCTTTCTGAAAACTTGTAGGTATGTTCATTATGGGTCACAGATGTTTACCAGAATATCGGTTACCAACGGCTGTAACGGCCCAAAACGTTTTTTCCTCTTTATGGAATGTCTCGCGCGTATTCAAGATAAACTGGGAGTACGTTTATATGCTTTGGATCTTGTTTTTTTCTCATTTAGGTACTCCACATTTTTTTTTCTCATTTAGGTATGCCAGACATATGAAGTTTTCAGCGCACTGATTCACCTTTTCTGTCTGTTGATGTCTAGGTCTGTACCCTGATCTGGCAGAGCTTAGAGATCGCAGAGCAGCACGCTACCAGTGACAGTCACGAAGAGTCTTTCAACATGAAAAGGTCGCCAGTTTGCTGGTTCACAAAGTCAGTCACACATGCAAAAATCAGAGCCAACAAAGTGTGGTACCTGGCATCCTTTGTGCCAGTGATTCACTGTCGACCCAGGTGTTACAGCTCGATGTTTGGTAGATCAGCTTTAAGCATTTCCAGAGTGTCCCAGTTAAATAAAGGAGGATCTGCCTCACGCCTTTTTGTCACTGGTTTTGACTACAGATGTGAATCCAAAATGTTCCACAGAATTGGTCTTGCTTTGTTCTGCCAAGAGCAAGACATAAACATTCAGAAAGCTGGATTTCTGAGAATATCTTCTGGAAGATTTCTTGACAAACTACGTGATTGCCAACCATCCCAGTTTCAAGCCTGGGTACAGAATACTGTTTTATTCAGTTTTGATGAAAATTACAAAAAAAGAAAAAGGACAACAAAAAATCAGGTGAAATCAGCCCACTCCCCAAATCAGGCCTTGAAATACTACTGATACATGTGTTGTAATGTGAACAGAGTATGCTACATGCTTGTGCACTGGATGTTATGCCAACTGACCACCATCACCATCATCTCAGGAAGTACGCACTTTATTCTCTTAGACCAGCTCTCCCAAGAGAGTAACATATACTGTTATTGCACCTACAAACTGTCAGGACTGTTACCAACTTGTTGGTTAAGGTGAGAACTTTCAGTTTTTGTTCTGTGAAAATTCTACAACCACAAGTTCAATGGACTCAATCCTCGCAAAATTTCTGCCAATTTTTTATAGTATTATTTGAAGTTTATTGCCACAGAATGGATGCATATGGCTCTAACCACAAATGCAAAGGAACTTCTAGAAAAGTGAAACTTGGCAGATGAGACCACCTGGCCGTGTTCTGTTTTATGAACCACACTTTTGAGAACGAAATGTTTGTTGTCACACAAATTTAACCACATGTATCATTGTACAGTAACCGCATCTGATTAGCAGTTTCCTTATGCAAATGAAGTGTTTGTGAAGTAAAATCTTAGGCCTCACCTCTATGTAGATTATTGTATTTCTCCTCTTGCTGGCAGCTCAAAGTGTCTTCTTGACAAGGCTTCAGAGAATCCTGAACAAAGCTGCTTGCACGATTTCCAGAGGCTCAAAATGTGCATATCTCAACTCCTTCACTCTTTGCACTTCTTCCTCGTCTCTGACAGAATAGTGAAAAACTTTCCATTGTAACTTTTTCTGTCATCTCTTAAGAGCTCCTGACCATCTTTCTTTACTTCCCCACATTTCTACAGCTTCTTGCAAACTCATACTCTGACTCAGGACTCTTGAAAACTCCTCCTTTCAGACGAAACACCTGTGGTGAACGATCATTTATATATCAAACCTCAGCAGTCTGGAACAATCCACTCTTAATTCTCGGGCAGTCTGAATCTTTCTCTTTATTCCAGTCACAGCTTTAAATCTATTTTTAAAGAATCTGACACCCGTTTTTGTCAAAATTGTTTGTACTGGCGTTCTCTTGAAACATGAATGTTTACGAGTTGTTAGAAATGTGTGCGTGTGTGTGTGTGTGATACTGGAAGTGTATCTGGGTGTAATCATGTTTCATTTGTTGGCATAATTTGTTTTGAGCATCTTGGAATGATTGCCTCTCCTTTACTATTAGTTTTATTGGGCTTTTGTTTTTATTTCTCATTTTCCGAAAAATTTTGTAAGTGCAAGAAGCAAGGTGCTGTATGCATGCGCATTAATACTTCCTGAAGTACTTGTCCTCTGGACGTCTCATGAATTTCGTGCAACTGTTGTCAGTTGTCACATGCTAAAACCGACTTCACAGTGGTTCTTTCCACCTCTTTCCACACTGTTTATGTGAACATTTGTTATGCATCATGCAACATAAAATTGGTTTTACATTACACTTTTTTTCAGTGATAAAAAAAAGAAAAAAAAATTACAATAATGTCAGCTCACTTTGTGTTGCTGTTGGATGCGACCATAATTAGTGTCACCACAAAATGTGAGTTTGTGCAACAAATACTTTCTCTGTTTGAAAAAGCCCACAGTGGCATAGCACTGCCAATTCATAATCATCCAGCGCTGTGATCTTAAGAGGAGGCAGTCTTCCCCAACACCCACTCCACCACAAATTTCCTTTTCCGTGAAGTTGCTGCAATGCTTTTCTTCTCTTGCAGTGTTGCCTTTTCCAACATCCAACTCTTTTTCAGAAACTCCTCTCACGCTTTCCGTTTTCTTTTCTTTCTTTTTTTTTTAACTGTGAAATTTGATCCAACTGATTTGGGGATCCTCCTCTATTTCATCATTCGATTACACTCACTGAAGCAGCTGTTGTTGAGTTTGGTCATTTTGTTGAAAACTTGCTGTGTTGTTTCCTTTTTCAATAGAAATGGTGACAGTGTCTCTAATTACATCCCAACACGTCGCTGGATTCTAGTGGACAACTCTACAGACCATGTGTGTAAGAGCACAAGATCAGCACATTCCCAGTTCCTCTCAGTGTGAAATCAAGCAGCACTAAAGCTGGATCCCACCTGCTCCCAGTGCAGAGACAAGAGGGTCATTGTAAAGGATTGTCCAGGACACTGGTCATCTTCACCTACACTGAGCTTCAAGAACCTCTGAAAATGGGGAAACGTTTGGAACTACAGTATGTGTCTGCATCTTCCGTCCAAGAGGAGATAATCTATTGATGGAAAGAAGCTGAATGAAGAAAAAATGATACATCAGTTGATGGAAAGAAGCTTCTGAATGATTCGCCAAGCTTCTTTCCGTCAGTAGATTACTGTCCTTTACCTGTTGCTACGCAGCTACTGCTTCTATTATATGTTTAAACAAAACAAAAAATTAGCTGTCTACTACTAGTGAAGTAACCACGCCACTGCAGAGCTCACTGCTCAGGCAGCCCAGCATGATGGTGTACTGTAGGAAGGCTCTCTGCACGCACAGCTTGGGTTGGCTCACAGGGAATGGGTTGGGGCTTTTTTTTTATGCATGTAGTATTCAACGCAGATGTTAAGTTTGATTTTGAGCCAAGCATGATCACATACTGATGGGTAAGGGAGGGAGGGGGGGGGGGGGGGGATAATTTGAATTTCTCTCTCTAAATGTATATATACTAAAACTGACATGAAAGGAATGATTCCGTCCCCCTTCCTTTTATTTCACCCTTCTTCATCCTCAGTACAGCTCTTATAAAATCTGAACCAGTGTCTGCAATTTTTTTTTGTTTATCTGAAGAACACAAAATATCTGTTGAAGATATGTAGGAATAAAACAAAACCACTTGTGAAGACAGTTTATTTTGTGATATTTTTTGTAATCTCACTACACCTTCTCACAGATCAATGTCTGTTGAACTCAATTTCTCATTTCTTTGAAGATGTTTACGTCTGTTATACCAACAGCTTCTGAAATTGTTGCAGATTGATAGAGAAGTACATTTCTTGCTCAAGGTCTGCTTTGTTTTTAGGTCAATTTTTCAGAGATCTCCAAGGTGAATTTCTTTCAATCAGAACTTTCTGCTAATTTTTGTTGTTGTTTTTCTCATCCAAAAGTATCTTTCAAATGAAATTAAGCTTATAGGTATAGAATGGGAGCATGTGTGCCAAGGTTCTGGCGTTCTGTTATAAAGAAATATTTTTTCGTGAAGAATCCTAGCCTGGAAATGACAAGGACCATTTTTAAAATGTCCCAAGTTGACATTCAAAGGTGTTCATTCTCTGTCTTTGACAAAATTATGATAATAGAGAGTGCCTGCGATCAGTAAATGAGTGGAGTAACTGAGATATCCTTTGTAAGACCCTTAAACTCTGTAAAACTGACTTGCGTCTGGAAAAAAAAGTAAATTTTATGTTGTCTCTTTTTTTTTTCTTTTTTTTTTTTTGTTGTTGTGATTGCAAGCGAATTCAGCTCCCAGTCTGGATTCGAAGACTAAAAAAACTGGATCAAACGAATAGTAGCATCCAGATGAGAGAATCTGCCCTTAGTGATTGAAGCAGACAGCCCAAACTCTGAAATGAAGGCATGGTCATATGAGTGTTTGTTTTAAAGTAGCATGCAAGTCTTTGATGTACATCAATTATAGAAATTGCTCGACAGATTCTGTTCCGTTATCTGTGCCTCATTATTTGAGGCAGCGCAAAACTGTGCCTGTGTCATGAATGTAATTATACGCTAGAAAACATGTTGAAAGTGGGTATGGTTTTGGAAATGGGCTGTTATGATTTTGTGAAAAATACCAAAACTTTCTGTACTTGTGTCAGTCTGTGTAATACTGTATGAAATTGTTTGAATAAATATGTTGACAAAATGATGTTATATTGATGATTATTTTTGTTTCCATTGTTAATAAAATAATGTTTCAATTGATGTGGGTTTTTTTTCCCCTAGTTTGAATCAAGCTTTAGGAAATGAAATACCTAACAAATTTGTCACTACATTTGCAGTATCAATTGATATGTTCATGATTTGGATTTACAACACTCCATTTAAGAAAAATATTCAAACATAGAGGCTATGTACATTTTCCACTGACATCTTCATATACAGGCTACCTTATGTGCTACAGTAAAGCTTGTCCACCAAAATAGTGGAAAAACAAAAGCATGGCAGCAAACATTCCATCTACCTGTATGCCCAATGTCAAGGTAGTTTCAGCCCAATGCTGTTAACCAACCAGCTAGCCCACAGAAAGTCGGTACACTAAAGGAAGTTCCAAACTGTAGATAGTTACCCTTCACTTTACGTGTCCAAACACCCACAGAAAAAAATAACGCAGACACATTTCTTTCTTTCTGCGTACGCAGGCTGATACTCCTGCGGACACTCCCTGTATAGACAGGCAGTGGAGTTTTGTGTGTACGACCGTTTTTTTTATCCCACCATTAAAGTAGCCATACTCCATCTTCGGGGAAGGTGCATGCTATGTGTAACCTGTCATCCATACCAACGGCCCAACTGGCCTTCTCTTCCGAAAGTTGGTGATGGGATTTTACGTGTGTGCAAGATGTGCGTGTGTTCACACATGGAACCGCGGTTTATAGTCTCATTCGAAGGACTGTATATGGAATGGAGTCGGAACCAATGTTAACTCCGAGGGAAAAATCCACCTGTACCGAAATTCGAACCTGCAACCCAGGATCATGAGTCCGGCGTTCTACCAACTGAGCTGTTCCAGCCCCCAACACAACACAAACTGGCTTTTGTCGAGGAATATCCATGTTTGCTTTCCCTCATACCCCCCACTTGCATAACGGCTCCCAGCTTTGTGCCATTGAAGCCCCAGCAGTCCTAGCCCACAGAAAGCAATCACTTCTCTAAGTCGTCACGAGACAACCCACAGATTTACTGCTGCAGTCACTTTCAGAGCCGGTTCTGATCAACATACACACGGCACCAACCACTATACCACCAACTATTAATACTTGCTTGGTTGCGGATCCAGCATGCATAAGCATCCCCATCCCAGGGATGCCTCCACATCCATCCAGTGACAATCTCCATGAATCTGCCAATACCAACGTATTCGAGCTCACCATGGTTCTCCCTCGTCTTGGATGTGCAGAAGGAATCGAAACTTGGATGACCACAAGAGTATGACATTAAGTGCCACAAATTTGAAACCTTCTATAATGATGATGATGATCAATTAGAATTAAAACGGTGAAACTGGTCACAGAAAACATAATGGAGCTGTAATCTCTGTTTCCTTTCAAAATTCTTTCTTTTTTCTTTTTAATAATGTCAAATGGAGTAGATTTTGTGATCTGAAGAATGAAGTTGGTGCATGCATTTCCCTTGTCAGACCTGAAAAATGAGTTGGTAACGAAGAAAATGGAAAAAATTTAGGGGTCTAGACACCGACAACCAGAACACAAGAATGTCAGGAGCATGTGTCATCGTAACAGGGAAAGACTGTAGGTTGCAAAAAGTTGATTAAATTCCGGTGCTGAAAAGGAAAGAGTGAGAACTCGCTCATTGCCGAGTTCTACAAATACTAATTACTGCTATTACTTTTATTATCGGCCCACAGACATCAAGACAATTATCGCATCTTTTATATAAAATTACTTGATAGAAAAAAGCTTGGTTATTTCAATAACAATACCAACTTCCCGAGTAGTTTTTCTTTACTTGACCATCTGTTCCTCCTCCTGCTCTTGACACATTATCTTTTGTTATTGTCCTCGCTCTTCTCTTCTGGCATTAAAGGCTTATTTTACATGTTTAATCATAACTTGTGTGACACTTTAACCAGCTATCCTAGCAACCAGAAGTATGCATCTCTGTGATTGCAACAACAATCTAGGGGTTAAATGGCCACTCCTGCACGAGCTGTTTAGATTGCCCTGCTCATGCTGTTTGCTCAAAGACTCTTCTTTTTGCTCCAAATTCTAGCATTATTTCCTGTTTCAGGTTTTATCGTTTCTGTAAACAGATTTCTGGTTTTCTGTCCACCAATTTTCACCCATGTATCTAGGCTGAAATGTGTCCAGCCAAGAATCTGTCTTGACAGATTGGATACATCAACACCACCAACATTGGTCAATGTTTTATTTCATTTTCATCCAATGATTTATAAACATCATCCAATGATTTGTGAACATCATTCCAGATTAGGAGTCAGAACAGTATGATTGGTTAACAATACGAAAGCATTCGTAATTATTTAAACCCCTTGACCCATCTTTTCAACCCTTCCATGATCCACTCCCTTCATATATATATATATATTTTTTTAAAGAAATCCCAACCAGGATTTACCATGAAACAACTCTTTATACCCTTCTGTCTTCCTTTCCTTCCCTCGGCACACAAACCCACCCTCACTCTTGCCCAAAATAAAAACTGAACACAATAAAACAGATGGCATTTGTAAGTAATGATTCAAATTTGGGTTGTCAATGACACTCTCATCCACATAATCAAATCACTCCTGCAAAACGCGATACTTTTGAAAAAAAGCAAAATAATCTGTTTGCCCTGTACAAAATCAGTTCAGGAAACAAAAGGATGAATATTGCAGTCATTTTTTTGTTGTTGAAGGAAACAACACTTACACAGATTTCATTTCCAAACATGCACACTGTCAATACCTGCATTTGCATTCACAGGACATGGAAGCTTCAGTACACTGTACACACTGGTTCCCCGGGGTGGAACACCACACGAGGGGGGAGACGTCGAACAAAGAGACAAAACCAAATACCCCAGCAACCATCCCATTTTTCAACATGCACCTAATAACGCACTCGGCTTTCAATCTTCAGAGTCTGTACGAGAACTGCATTTCTTTTTATATTCGAGATTATGAATGCTACATTTCAACACAGCTTTGCATACTTCATACTTATAACAAGCCTTTCAGATTGCTTCTGTTCGCACACATGCTTCTACTTAATCCAAGCTTTAAAAAAAAAAAAAAAAAAAAGAGGGGGGGGGGGGGGGGGGGGGGAATGGGGAGGTGTATTTTTGACCATATAAAAACAATGCATGCACAAACCACTTCCACTTCACTCCATGGAGTTGTGGGTAATTTTCTGATTTTGCTTCACAGACAAAAACCGTGATCTGACAGATTCCACTCACACTTATGAAGCACTATACTCTGGCACATCATGATAACGTCATGTCATAGTTAAGCTGACAAAAAGGCCAATAAAAGAGACCTAGGTATAAATACAAGCTAAAATCCAAATCTAAGTCAAGTCCTGGTTCCCCCCCCCTTTCCCCAGTTGCTTACAAAAATAAAATTGGAAGTATTTTCAAACAAGGCCTTCATGGCACCTGCAATGAGACGTATATACCTGTTGTGTGGGTCCTGATCCCAGGGCAAAGAATGTGGGCTAGATAGGTTTTGGTCTTCACACTGACAAAATATTTGCCATCATTGATCAATAATAAGTAATTCAGCCTTGAAAATCTTGAAAGTGACACAAGATCACCAACATTCATTAAACTCTACACTAGCAAACACACAGATTCAGGGAAAAACCCAATCCTAAACAAACTTAACATCTTTATGTGCCGTCAGATGATTATGATTGTATTCATGGTCAAGAATCACTGACATTTTTTTTTCTCACTAATAATTCACCTCGTTACATAATCTGGTTGGTGATGTTACATGTTGATATGAAAAAAGGTGAACTACATTACTGTCACCAGCAAAATGCGATATCTACAAGTTCTTTTGTCAAGCTCACACTACTAGTCAAACTGTCCGCTCAGAAAAGTCAAATATACAAACTGGAAGCTTTAACATTGATAAAACAGATCCATGCAAAAATACTATTTGCACCACCACCACCACACACGCATTTGGGAAATGTGATGATAAGAAACGACAGCACAGTACACTGCACTATGGAACACATGAAAACTTGAAGGTCAAGGTCCATTTTCAGTGACCTCAATGAAGTCTTTGCAAGGCAATGAAAGCCCAGTAGCTTATAGCAGCAAAACAATCCACATGCTAAGTATACACACCAGCTACGAAAGGACATCATTCTTAAAGCATACTCCTCTGGAATGCAGACTTCCCGTTCACCCTTCCACATGCACATTTTTCACTGGGAACACTTTTTCTTGTTCATAACAGACGCAAGAATACACCAACCATTCACAATAATGCAAGATATGCTCCTCAGCATCAAGCTTTTTCCGCACAACACCCACCACTCCGCTTTCAGGGTAGGAAAGGGGGAATGAATTCCACTTCATACATGACAGCAACAACCCACCAGACATATCACCTGTATGCACACTGTCGCCCAAACCTATCACACATTACTTGCTTTTAATTGGTCTCTACCCCGTTCTCCCACTTGTTCATGCAATACAAGCACATGCACACAAATCATCCAGAAGCCTGGAAAAATGTACTTCGTCAGGTGGAGAAAAAAAAAACACACACACACATGAAAACATTCACAGCGAGGAAAACAATCAACACTGCTTTAGATTTGGCACATTTCTCAAGGAGGCAACTCCCAGTTTGATCACTAAAACCAACATCACCCACGGTGCTTCAAGCCATAAAGAACAGAACATGCACAGTTACAGGAAGTAGGCGACGCCCCCTCCTTTAGCACAGCGTGATACAAACGCATCTCTCTCAATGGTCTGCAGCAATGAGGGACCATTCACATAGTACAACACAAAAATCTACGCTCTACAGAAGCATCCGTGCTGTCAGTGTCCTGTCACGCTGATCTGATACTGCAAACTTCGTGCTGCTATCTCTTGGTGCCATCCTGGCCCAGTGACAATGTGTGCGTGATCATTTACACCTTTCTGACTTCTGCATGTCCAGAGAATGTTCATGACGGAACAGTTTCCTGGGTATGGCCGATTCTTGCGCATTGAAAACACGTCGCTCAAAGGATCTCCATGCATCCTCTCCTCTGAAAAATTAGCCTCGGGCCACCTTTCATGGCAGAGTGAATGGTGTAAGACTAAGAGGGATTAAAGAAAATACCTGTTCAAGAGGATACAAAACCAACATTTATGAGGTGAGCTAATCCACAAGCCTATTATTACATGACTATCTGAGAAAATTCCGTTTTAAAATGAAAGAAAGAACAAAACTGCCATGGACAAGAGCAGAAATGGAGAGAAGGGGCAGAGGTCTGAGCGTGTGTGTGTGTGTGGAGGGGGTGGGGGGCATTAATGGAACAAACAATTAAAGTACACCATTTTCAAACGACTGGATCAGTTCACAAAGGAGGGTGAATTCCATGCCCATACCCTTCAGCAGATAACTGTTCTAGCTAATGTTGGTTTCTGAAATTCATATGAGATTGTTGGTGGAGTGAAATTTTCCTTTCATTCACTGCATTTCATCATATGCATCATCCTGCTTGCCACAAACTGCTTTGACCATCTTGCACGTGATTCGGGACGAGTTCAACTGAAAATTCTCATCTCGGCAGTCATGACATGAAACATGCTGTACAGAAATACACTAGCCCAAGTGCACGTCCACACATACATGCATGAAGACGTACACAAAGCTTTTCTAGTCCAAACAGTGAACAATCCAAAGTACACTTCTAGACATGCACGTGCACTCCTCACTTGGCAGACATCCTAGACCCATTTTCAGAGTGAAACATATGGCATTTGTTTGGTTAAAATACCAAAAATCACACTGTAGCCCTAGCCCTATCTTTTCCAGCCTTTCTTAGAAAACAATATCCAAATATTACAGGACAGTAATTCACTTTCTATCAGCAGGGAACTTGCACTGACTGAACCAGATGATAATGTTCCAATGAAGAAATTGCACAAATTCTTTTCTCTGTGTAAGTGTAACTTCATCTTCTGGATGAAAGTAAAAACCACCGGCGACCATGAGACTCTCTACAGCTCTGGAACCAAAACTGGGGGCCACTGGCAGTTAGGGGAACACGTTTTACTGTGCAAACTCATCTGCCATCACTTCCTCCTCCAGTCCTTGCACCCTCTATAAGCATTTACACATGAGCACATTATGCATACCTGTGACACTTGATCAGGACTAAAAAGGTGAGGTTTACATGATCACCTCGTAACATCTCCACAAGACCTCATGAACTGATTCAGTACCATGGGCCCTGAAATAAGCAAGTACCAAACAGATGAATACACAAACAATCAAAAAAAAGGCCAGAAGTTCTTGGAGTAGAAAGAGGTCTCATAGCAGTTTAATATGTACACCAGAGAGACGAACAAGAGAAAGAGAGGAGAAAAACGAAGGGAAGTTGGAATTTGGTCAGCTGTCTTCAGATGATTTCAAATTCTTCCTCATCCACACTGCTTCCTGAGGCATCTGATGTGCGTGCTGCTGCTGACGCTGCCCCTGAAACAAACCACATTGTGAAACACACCTGGTGTTGCATACTTTTTTCCCATCCCCATTTACTGAGTGTTCCAACCACTGTCCCAGCCTATACTGCCTTTCCACCACTACCAGGTAACTAATGTTCTGCCTGTCAAGGTTGACCCTGCACTTTGTTCCTATGCTGGTTCTTCGACAAGCTTTCAGTGTCAAGACAAGCCATTTGAGAATGTACCAAAAATGGTTAAAGGCTGCAAAGCACTTCCATTCAAGTCTGGAAAAAAGCATTATACCCAGACATGCCTATCCACCCCTCTCCCCCTCCATCTGGAACCGATGTGTAAAAATTGGAAACAAACCAAAAATGTTCATGTCTGCATGTTCCCTCTCATCACAACAGCCCACCGCGACTAATGGAGAATCACGGAACGCCCTCTAGCAGATCACGCACAAAAGAAGTTGTCCTTTTTTTTTTTTTTTTTACCTTTGTACAGTAGTTTTTGTAAACATGACTGAACAATGTTGTTCATCATATTATTTCCTGAGGGTCTGAAGCATTGAGTTCTCTCGTTTTCTTTCTTATTTTTAAAAAATTCAAACAGGATTCACTATACAACTTCTTTACCAGCCTTACACGTTCTAATTACGAAGACAATTATCGGTTCATTTACTGATTTTTGCTATTCGTATATCAGGGTTTCTAAATAATGTTCTGAACTTAGAATTTCTACATAATGTTCGGACATTTATCAGAAATGAACAATGTTGAAAGCAATAAACCTGTCATAATGTGCATTCTCACCTTCAAATTTGACCTTTTTTTTTCTCTCTCTCTCTGACACATACATCATCTCAGGCACACCTTCACACACACCTGTCTCATTCACAGAATACCATTTCACTCGGGCAACATAATGCCCATGTGTACTCAGGCAGAGAAAAATACTGTGTGAATAAGACCATGCACATACATACATACATGCATGCATATATATGTGACCTTCCACCACAAAACCAGTCTTAACTCGATTTTTGAAAGTTCTGAGATATACATATATTTAAAATCTACAGATTTGATATAAAAATCAACACAATAGGGCAAAAAATAAGAAAGTTATGGTCATTTGAAGTGGGTTACTGTGCCAACGGCCATTTTGAGAAAACAGCTTCTGAAGTTTTTGCTATCATCTCCAGCATATTTTCCTTAGCAATGGCATCTTACTTTTCACCATACTTACTTTTAGATGACACACAGAGAAACCAGGAGAGCGTCACACACGCTTTCGATGGGTATATAACATGATGGGGTTCTGTAAGGGATGCGTTAAGTTTTAGGCGAGTGAAAATGGGTCATTTTGCGTTGGCGTTAAAAGTTTATTTTGATTCGAGGTCAGGCTTTTAAATCTCAATTTTAACTGATGTATTGGTTGTTTTGGAGCAAATGGATAGTGCCACGTGAAAGTTTAGGGTGTAAGGAACACATTTCTGCAAAAAAGTCAAAATGCCCCAGGTAGACCCTCACTAGCTATTTTCAGCTGTAGCCGTGAAGTAGGCCGCGCGAGTTAAGACTGGTTTCGTGGTGGCGGGTCACATATATATTATCAACAATCTGATACCAGTAACACTCCATGAATAATCACTGTTCTCTTCGTTCTATGTAAACTTGTCCAAGATTGTGAACATAAGCATGTGTGCTTTTGTACACACACACAAACACACACACTCTCTCTCTCTCTCTCTCTTCAATTCATGTTGCCTATTGCCCCATCCAATCCCAGGAAACTATATCATGGCCGTCACTTTGATTAAATCAATTCTACACATATTTGGAAAAGGAAAAAAAAAAATCAACTGACGGAAACGTTTAAAACAATCTTAAAACTATTTATTTTCCACAAAAATCATTAATCAAAAGAAAAAATTAATCTCTTTCAAAAACTTCTCAACTGCAACGAAATCATTAGTGGATCATCCTGAACAAGGTCTTCCTAAGAATCTGTTGTAAATATTCATATCAACACTGACACCCACATCCACACACCAACAGTCAAATCAACATGTGGACATTATCATCCCTAAATGAAGCAGCCCAAGAGGCGTAAACAGGAAAGGCTTTGAAGCCGCACCTTTCTTTCTGAGCGAAGGTGTGACAGTGTCGAAGTTGTACGGGAGATGGGGTGGTCGCTCCTTGCAAATCTCAAACATCATGTTTTTCTTTCCAAAGGACCGCAAGGACTGGCACAGGTCGTCAAACGCTTTCTCACTATCACAGAAGAAACCCTGCAAAATCAACACATTTTTACTGCAATGAAAACGCATTCTCAAAAAGAAAAGAAAAAAGTCTGAGAATCGGATAAACAAAAAAAAATGCTGCTTCTGAACTTCAAATACATTCAATGTGATGAAAAGGATTATGTTAAAAAAAATTATCAAAAAGCCATGGACAACAGGTAAATCAGTGCTGCAAGGTAAAAAAATGCTTCTGAAAAAAGCAAACAAGTTTGGAGGAAAAAAAACATTTACACCTACCACAGCGACAGATGGGTCCAGGCGCAACATGTTCATTCGACTGGAAAAACGACAGTGGTAGCTCTCGTCAGCTGCCGCCCTTTCGTCGAGGTCATCAATGTCAGCAACAAGTTGCGTTGTGTGGGGGTCCAAATATATCAGCTCATCACCTTTAAACATCAACCAAGACAGCAGAATGTTTTCTTCTCTCGTTGCCATTTGGTTTGTGTGTGCATTTGCGTACGTGCGTGCATCCGTGCGCAAGTGTGTGTGTGTGTGTGTGTGTGTGTGTGTGTATGTGTGCCTGTGTGTGTGTGGGTGTGTGTGTGTGTGTGTGTGCGCGCACACATGTGCACACAAGTGTGTATTTTCATTCCAAAACATTCTGAGAGATTCTGGAAGGAAGGAAAAAGGAAAGGAGTAGGGATTCAAAGAAAGAAGGGTCCTTTCCTGATAGTAAATAGAATGTTTAAATCACAATGAATGCACAAGTTAAGATGCCCCCCCCCCCCCCAAAAAAAAATAAATAAACAAATAAATAAAGTACAATGAAATAAAAGCGCAGGTGTTTAGATTGCTTACAAACAGGAATGTCAACATGACAGTGCTTACCAACATATCCCACAAACCAGTGGGCATGATTAGGTTTCCCACCGATAATGCCCACAGAGTATGGCAGGTTCAAGCATCGCTGCAAACACACATACACAGAGATGCGCACATACCCACATCCACGGATGCACACGCACACACACACATACCCTGTGTATAAACTTCTTTTTGAACTCCCGTTTGGATTTCAAGACAACCAAGAGCAGGCATACATGTTTCACAGCAGAACAGAACTAAAAACGATTGACAAACACTGACTGGAGACCACATCATGAGAAAACACTGAAGATGCATCTCACCAAATGAGACAAACTCTAAATTAGGGTTTCCAGAATCTCTGTCAAGATGCTCATCAAAATACACAAACAAAAGGATTAACAATCTTGGGCCATGAATGTACAAAGACTGATGCATATGATACCTAGATTAGGACAATGGTAAATGGATTCCCAAACAAAAGCAGAAAGGGATGTCCCCCCAACCTTGAGAGCATCAAAGTAGATGGGGTTGATGTCTGTCAGACCCAGCCGCAGTGGAACGATCAGCAGCAGCGGCTGCCAATGCCGACCCCGTCCACCCTGTCCTTCACCTGGATTATCACTCCCTGCTGGTGCAGCGTCGTTGACAAAGCGAGAGAACTTCTGAACACCCACGTCACGGCTATCTCCATTGACCGCTGTCGTCGCATTCTGCTCCTCTGTACTGCACTTGCTGCAACCTTCCCCTGCAATGGACACCAGAGGGCATGAAATGGGAAAGCTTAGCAAAGCAGTCACTGTCAATCATTTACCCTGACCCAGACCCTAGTGTTTAGATGGCAAGCAGAAAAATGTCATCAGAAGGTACGAAGAGTAATATCAAAGAACACACCTTGAAATGTCTATTGTCCTTACACATTTAACAGCAACCTAACAGATTCCCATTCACGTGAATTTCCCGCAGACATCTTGGATTATAGCAGCAATGTACCCACCAAAACTGGTAACCCTCTTTTGTTCAGTGCTGTTCAGCACCACAGATGCCCTACAGAGCTACAGTAATACCGTGCTACTGCTAGCACATTCAACTACGATGGGCACCCACAGCGCTAAAACGATCCAGCAACATACTAGAGAGTTCACTGAAACCATGAAAGTGATTCTATCAAAAGCGCAGCTTTAGCCATCTCTAAAGTGGAATATAGTGTAGGAAAGAATACTGATGAAATGAGGTCTTTAACAGTGTAATTCACTACGTCCAAAGGGAAGGTAAACAGGTCTGCAGGTCACAGGTTAACAGGTCAAGGTGTTAAAATGTGGAGACTACACAGAAAATGTAGGACAAGAAACAGGTCTAAAAGACGGAGCAGGGAGGGAGGGGAACTTGGAGATGCTGGCAAAAGAGAAGAAAGACCATGTAAAGGCTGAAAGACTCACGAATTTCATTCTCTATCACAGTGTTGTCCAAGGCAACATAAATGTTGAGGTTGCTCCATTCATCGTAGCAAACAATTCGCCTGCAGACAAAAAGTGGGGTGAAATCAGATTGTCATCACAAAAAAATACACATTATACTGTGTGCTTAGCGCATATAAATAGCACATCACAGGATAAGGGGGGGGGGGGGGGGGGGGGGGGGTGCATGTTTGCACACATTTATCTGCATCTGAATAGGCATACTGTGATCAAGTTTATCACGTCAAAAATTTTCTAACCTTTTATTTAAAAAAAATTTTAAATAATAAAATCAACATCTCCAATAAAGGATCTTCTTGCAACATATTTAATAATGGCATGATAATAACAGAAGTTACCAATTAACACAGAATCATTGTCCTTTTAACATTAACACCTTTCACAAAGATCTTTTTTTTTTCTTTTCTTTTTTCCCGCTCTGGTTCAGAAAGAGTTCATAAAAGCAGAAAATCAACAACTGTGCTTCCTAATATCTCTTTAACTTACAATCCAGTAGTCTCCTTTTAATTCATCATGTTCTTGCAACAAAATTTCATCAGAGCAGCTGAGCTTATCCAAACCAAGCTGAGACCTAAGTCTGGAGGAAATAGTGAAGCCTCTGTAAATCCACAATGGCCTTAGTAGATCCTATTAAAAAATTGAATTCAATTTTTTTTTTAAATAAATAATTTTTTTTTTAAAGCGGTGTGTGTGTGTGTGTGTGTGTGTGTGTGTGTGTGTGTGTGTGTGTGTGTGTGTGTGTGTTTTAAAGGGAGGAGTCTTCATATAGGAAGATAAGTCAAGTACAAAAGATGTTCCAGAACAAAACAGATCTTTGAAAGAAGGAAGTCTTTAACGTGAGGAAAATATAGATCAAACATAACAATGCACAGAAAAGCAAGACTTGAATTCTTTAATCACAATGCAGTCTATCCACTATCGCTCACTGACTGCTAGCCTCCCTTTAGCTATCAGGGTGCCAGTCTTATTTTTCATCTTCACTTTAAAACTGAGGTGTTTTTCACAGTTAGCTTTAGTTCTTGATTGAACCATTTGCACAATCTTCAGAAAAAGGTAGAAACATCTTAATTCTTGTTTGAACCACTTGCACAGTCTTCAGAAAAGGTAGAAACATCTTAATTCTTGTTTGAACCATTTGCACAATCTTCAGAAAAGGTAGAAACATCTTAATTCTTGTTTGAACCGTTTGCACAATCTTCAGAAAAGGTAGAAACATCTTAATTTTTTTTTCTTTTGCATTGTATTCAATGTGACTGTACCACAATGTTTAGTGATAAGAAAGTACATTATACATGATTGTAGAAGATTTATCAGTCTAGGTGCTGGTAAATCAATGACAATGAGGACAAAAGAAGACTATATATAAATGTACTATTTCAATTCAGTAGAATCAATTCAAACTTAAGTCTGAATAACTTGTGTGACCCAAACAGACTGAGATGCTGTCGATGTCCTGAACCTTCAGAGTGCATTTGAATAACCATAATGATCAACCATATTCATGAGCAACACACAAACGGACACATGCACTGAAAATGTACATCAGCTAATTCATAGACATTTACATAAGATGTGGTGTGATTCAGATTGTCTTTTTTGTGTGGTTTGCTTGGCGAGGGTGAGAAGTGAGGGAAGTTGAGTGGACAGTAACTTTTAAATAGAAAAAGCTTCCACATTTGTCTAGAGCTCTAGAAAAAGAATCTGGAAGTTTGGCAATTTTTGTGTCAAAACAACCTGTCAAACAAAGGTCACAGGGGCATGTGTCAAAACAACCTGTCAAACAAAAGGTCACAGGGGCAGAGTCTTCACTGGGAACTTGGTTCTGTGAAGACCTTGCTGCACGATACATGGGGCACAAAGGTCGAGGCACCAACTACAAACCAGATCAACAAAAGATTTCACAACTTACTTCAGAACCTGAGCAATGGTGTTGGGTCCAAACCACTGACCAACAGCCTTGCCCTCAGACTCCCCCATGGACGCTGAAACGCAGCACAAAGCACCATCAACACCACTCGTTACCTCAATGCAGATGTAACTTTCTGCCACAACCGTGACACGCTGAGACGCACTATTTTCGGAATTTTTACAAAAAATATACAGACAGAACCAAACCGAATACAACAATAAATATTATGTTTTTGAAAACTTCAAATCATGTTCTTTTAGAAAAAAAATACTACAGTCCTGTGCTCAGTACACACTTCACTCGCCACTGGTTTGAAAAGTGTAGGCAAACAGCTATCAGCAAAAACTTTTTCTCCACGTAAGTATGGATGAAAAATCAATATGATCATAACTGTAGTCAACACAATGTGTAGCAAACACATAAAAACAATGTATCTTTCACACACACAGCTGTGTGCATGGTCTAAACCTCAAACAGAGAGCTGCTGTCACATATTTGAAGAAAAAATGCAAAAAAATTCATCATCATCATTTGGTATGTGCAACTCACGATCCTCACTCATATCCTCTCTGTCCGATTCGGCAAGTTCGGAAAACAGTTCGGAAAAGTTCGACAAGTTCGGAAAACAGTTCCAGTTCTTCATTTGATCGTTCTTCCATTATTCTTTCAATTACTTCTTGAAATAAGATGTTTCTGTTCGCTACGACTCGCTGACAACAACATGATGAACACGGGCAGCCAGAGTTATCTCCAGCTATCCCATAATGAGCGAAAAAAGTAGAATCAAACGCGATATACACCAAGGGAGAGTACCACCTAATGGAGGAGATCCTCAACTTTCTGTAGATACGATTGTTTCCCTTAGACCGCACAGCTGCATGCGAAAATTTGAGTAAATCGTCGATCACCTGGCGGGAGACGCGTCTGTGCAAAGCACTCAACCCGTCGCCCGCCAGGTGATCAACAAGGCAGCAATGAGTTAATGGCACTGACTGAGAACTCCTTCCAAACTTCAAAACAGCACCTCACACAAACATTTCTGAAAAATTTTTCAAACAACAAAAAAAAAACAACAACAAAGGAATCATAACCAACCAGTTTCTATTTCTTTAGTGCTAAAGGACAACAGGTCATACATGTTGCAACCAGTCCAGTCTTTTGTGCGGTCCATCCAAGACTCATTCAGTCAGACTTTCGTCTGTCCACACGCCACAGTACCCAACAGCTTAGTTTCTGGAGTCATGGCAAGATGCATGCACATCTGAGGAAAGCAAGGAATGGTTCTTGAGTTCCAGAATGAAGTGCTCATTTGCAGCAAGATACAAACATGTTGTTTCATCCTTTTGTTCTTATGTTTGAGATGAGGAAAAAATCTGCCTGAAACACTTACTGTAAGGTACTTGGATTTATCTCTCAAGATATTCTGTCAGTCTCTAGCTCAAACATCCACACAGACAGATCCCTATCATCGGTGATTTGAGTTTAATTGTCACTGGGCAGCTGACAAACCTGGTTTTACAGATGGCCTTCAGTCTTCTTATGGTGAACATAACCAGGGTCAACCTCGTCTCGCCTTCTTTTCTTCTCATTGATTTTTGCACCCATCTAGTCTGTGTACCTCTGCAGCATTATCACCATTTTAATTCAGCCAGCTCATATACAGCCACTCCAAGTTTTATCTGTCACAGCCAAAGCACTGTTGTCCACAGGGAGCAACCATTATCAACCTGTTGTAAGGCAACCCATCGGAGGAGACACTGTGCTGCCTCCCTGTTACTTCAGCGCTGCTCAGTAGTGCCTATGCTTATTCAGCATACACAGGACCCCACCCACCAAGCCCCCTACTGACTTGTCTTGGCTTTATCGAGCTGCTCTCCTGGCTCCAAATCAATCCAAGCTACCTGAAGTTGCCCACTGCTTTCTGTGTCTGTCTGTTCAGCACCATGCTGACTGCTGCCCGTTGTCTGGCACTGATGACCAAGGTATGGGCTCTCACCACGTTGGTTTCTGTTCAATATGTACCTGATGTTTCCTCCAGTCTAGGAACAAGTTCCTGGAGTTCAGTTTTACAGGACCAAAAAGGTATGTCTGCATGACGTATTGCAAAAAAAAAAATTTTTCAGTGGATTTTTTACATTTAGAATCTGTGATGTTTATCCTTTGATTCACACCCCCATCCCCACCCTCTTCTCCTCTCTTTTTTTTTTTTTTTAACTCTTTGGAGGGCGGGGGGAGCTGAGGGGGAAGGGACACTGAATACACATTATTTCAAAGGCTCTAAACTCTTCATGTAAATGCAGCTCTGAAGACCTGGTCTCAAACAGGCGGAAATTTCATTTGTCTTTCTTCACATTTCAAGAAAGTATTTCCCCCTTCAATCAAATAAGCCAGGACAAACACACACACACACACACATATATATAGATATAGATATACATAAAGACACATCTGAAACAACGAATCAATAAAGGCAACATAAAAGCAGCAAACCTATTTGGTGGATGGAGAAGACTGAGGCCTTTTTATCTTGGAACATTCTCAGCAATTTCCAGTACCTCTCATCTTTACAACCTGGGTGCCATCGCCAGTCTAAACAGGAAACAAAAAAAAAGAAGAAAATCAGAACATGAGCTGGAAAATAAGAGACATCTTCAAAACATGCTGCTGGACTGTATACTCTCTTTTTAGAAATACAAACTGGCAAAGTCCGTTTTGTCAAGACATAACTGTTAACAAAGAACTGAACTCGAACAAACAAGCACACTCATCCTACAGACATTGCTTTAGTGAAAATAAAAAGGAAAGTAAGGTCGTTGCATTGCTAAATGATTTCACACAAATGAAAATGAAATTAAAAAAAAAAAAGACTAATGAAACCATCTTCCACTTTTTACTTCAAACATTTCACTTTTGTCGTATGTTCTATTACCCACTTTTCTGAAATGACCTCTTTGCTGGGAAAAGTGCGACAAGGGAAGTTCTAATTAGGGGGTGCAAACAAGAGTAATTTTGATGATTTACCATTTCAGTTGTATTCCAGCTCCGCCAAGAGTACATGACCCTTCAGGGCTGTCACCACAAACGAAAAAACACAAAAAAACCCATCTTTGCCCTATCTTTGGGTAAAAACAATCCACCTGCACTGAAACAGCCTCGCAGAGATTCGAACTCGCAACCCCAGGATCACCAAGATTACCACTCCGGCACTCTACCAACTGAGCTATTCTGTCACTGAATTGTCAGTCAATTCCATACTTACCTCTGCTAAGATGTCTGAGCACAAGGGTGTGAGCGAGCATCATCTGTCCACAACGTAACATGCATCCCCAGCCTGTGTCCGTCGTGTGCCCGCTACTACCTGTCACCATCACCAGCATCAGAATCAATGTCACCATCATCAGTATCAATGTCAATTCATTTAGTATCATCATCATAAGCAACATCAATGACATCATCATCATCATCAGCATCATTGTCATCGTCATCATCAGTACCAATGAATGTCATCATCATCATCAGTATCAATATTAATTCAATTAGCATCATCATCATAAGCAATATCAATGACATCATCATCATCAGTATCAATCCATTTAGCAGCAGCATCATCATCAGTATCAATATCAATTCATTTACTATCATCATCATAAGCAATATCATGACATCATCATAATCAGTATCAATATCAATTCATTTAGCAGCAGCATCATAAGCAATATACATGACATCATCATCATCATCAGTATCATTGTCATCATCATCATCAGTACCAATGTCATCATCATCATCGGTATCAATATCAATTCATTTAGTATCATCATCATAAGCATATCAATGACTCATCATCATCATCAGTTACCACTGTCATCTTCATCATCATCAGTATCAATGTCATCATCATCATCAGTACCAACATCATCATCATCATCAGTATCACTGTCACCATCCCAGTCAAATGACAGACACTAAAATCCAGTTCTGGACGATAATGGTACTGATAAAAATTTTGTGCACTTGAGTACTATATTCAGATCAATATAAACATAAAACAACACATGGAACAAATAAATACATCATTATAATAATTGTATTCCTTTTATCTTTATCATACCCCTCCTTTCCATCCCATATCCTCACCCACATGACAGGCACAACATTCACAGACCATGACAGGCACAACACTCACTGACCATCACAGGCACAACACTCACAGACCATGAAAGGCACAACATTCACAGACCATGACAGGCACAACACTCACAGACCATGAAAGGCACAACATTCACAGACCATGACAGGCACAACATTCACAGACCATGAAAGGCACAACATTCACAGACCATGACAGGCACAACACTCACAGACCATGAAAGGCATAACATTCACACTCACAGACCATGACAGGCACAATATTCACAGACCATGACAGGCACAACATTCACAGACCATGACAGGCACAACACTCACAGACCATGACCGGCACAACATTCACAGACCATGACCGGCACAACATTCACAGACCACCAGCCGCCGTGGCGAAGTGGTTAACGTCGCGGACTCCCGGCTGGGAGGTCGTGGGTTCGAATCCCATCAGAGTCATGTGGGTTTTTCTGCCCCGACCGGCTCCTACCCAGAGTTGAGTTTGCTGCGGACTCAGTTGGGAAGACTGGGACCACACAGTCGAGTTTCATCCACTTAATGGATGCGTTTCTGAGAGTGTTGCTCAAATTTCCTGACCAACACTGCAGGTGCCTGTATCTCTCGGGCCTGGTTGACACCGGGATATATTATGAAAGGAAGCGTAGAGTACAGCCCTGTCATGTAGTCTCAGACCGAAATGGAAATCCGTAGCATCATCTTAATCATCCTCATTCTCATCGATCAGCATTAAAAAAAGATGTCTCAAATTCTGTGGCCTTCATGCCCTTCTCATGGTGACCTCAATTTCGATGTCCTCTCCGCGTCTGTGGCCTTGGTTTGGTTCCGTCGGGGTCATGGTATCGGCGAGTCCATGGGGGCTGTCGTTGGACGGACGTGGTGGCGCCCTCCGGAGGGAGAGCTCACTCGCGCCGGCTCCGCGACTAAGCAATTATTGTCGTCAGTAGGGGGCTTAGTAGGTGGCGTCCTGCGTATGTTAGATCAGAACAGGCGCCACTGAACACCACCGAAGTGACTCGGCAGCAGTGCAGTGTCTCCTCCGGTGGGTTGCCTCTTGACGACTTGCCATTGACTGCTCCCTGTGGATTGCCGGTGCCGGGGCTGCGGCGTGGCCGACCGGGCTGTGGCTGCGGACGGGGTGTCGGAATGAGCGGCGTGGGTGCATTGCCTCTGAAGTGGCGCAGAGGTTGGGACAGCAAAAAAAAAAAAAAAAACATTCACAGACCATGACAGGCACAACGTTCATAGACCATGACAGGCACAACATTCACAGACCATGACAGGCACAACATTCACAGATTATGAAGGCACAACGTTCACAGACCATGACAGGCACAACATTCACAGACCATGAAAGGCACAACATTCACAGACCATGACAGGCACAACACTCACAGACCATGAAAGGCAAAACATTCACAGACCATGATAGGCACAACATTCACAGATTATGACAGGCACAACACTCACAGACCATGACAGGCACAACATTCACAGACCATGACAGGCACAACGTTCATAGACCATGACAGGCACAACATTCACAGACCATGACAGGTACAACATTCACAGACCATGACAGGCACAACACTCGCAGACCATGACAGGCACAACATTCACAGACCATGACAGGCACAACGTTCATAGACCATGACAGGCACAACGTTCATAGACCATGACAGGCACAACATTCACAGATTATGAAAGGCACAACACTCACAGACCATGACAGGCACAACATTCACAGACCATGACAGGCACAACATTCATAGGCCATGACAGGCACAACATTCACAGACCATGACAGGCACAACATTCACAGACCTATTGGAATGAAGTTCTTTCTGTATGTGCACCAGATTCTTGAACGGATGTCATCTTTCAACTCATCCATATCTGTAAATCACACAACAAATCATTCAAGAGGCTAAACTCAGCCATAAGCAATGTGAACAACAGCCAAGCACACCACCTTACAGGAGAGAGAGAGAGAGAGAGAGAGAGAGAGAGAGAGAGAGAG
>CM031613.1:5444941-5462441 GCA_018398815.1 Conus ventricosus
AAGTTATTTTTCTCTTCTGAAACAAGTAGCAGAAAGATGACTCCAAGTAGTCCTGCAGCAAAGATGGCAGGGAGAACAACACTTGTCAAGGTGTGGCTGAAGCCATTTAACGCCGTCTTCTTCTCTTCTTCCTAAAATACTGGTTCACTCAAAAACGAGTAGGTCACCAGCGCGCATGTTAAAAAGTAAAATAAAATAACATAAAATAGTGCGACTCAGACTGTTGGCCCCTGGAGCAAATTTGGCAACAAGGGGTCGCACTCGATATTCAAGAAGTTAAAAGCAATGGCCAAATTCAGGCCCAGTTAACAGTAAAATATCTGGGGAAGTAAAAAATAGAAAAACATCAATATGCAGATCTCAAAACTGTTGTATCAATTTGTTTTTTAAAAGAGATTGCATTTGTGGCAATCTTGATGGCACCCGGCAGTGAGTTCCACAGCCGTACAGAACTGGGATAAAAAGAATGTAAGTGGCTGTCAATATTTGATGCAGGTATGGTATAACACTGACCGCCACTCCTGGTGCTACTTTTATTCAATACTAGTTGTTCCATTGGAATATCAATTACTTTAGCTCTGCCTTTGAAAAAGGTGTTAAGTTTAATAAAAGCTCTTCTCTCTTCTAAGGGTTTCCATTCTAATTTCCTCATGTTCTTCCTAGTATTCCCCCTTTTCTCTGATGTGGTTCCCTGTTACGAACCGTGCTGCTCTCTTCTGAATCTTTTCAAGGTTATCAATGTCCTTTAGATGGTAAGGATCCCAAACTGAGCAACCATATTCCAGTACTGGTCTAACCAGTGTTTTGTAGCAGTCGTCTTTAACCTTTTGGGGGCAGTCATTGATATTCCTGTGTAAGAAAGCTAAGATGCTATTTGCTTTCTTACATACTAAATTGTAATGTTCTTTCCATTTGAGACGACTATCTATAATCACGCCTAAATATTTTGCAGCATTAGTTTCTTTAAGAATAGTATTATGGATAGAATAATCTGATCTAATTAGTGAGCGTTTGTTACATATACGCAATACTTGGCACTTTTGAGGATGAAATTCCATTTTCCAAGTTCTTTCCCACTCTTGTAAAGCGTTTAGATCTTCTTGTAGAATGCGTGTATCATTCTTGCTTCTGATTGTTCTATATACTAAAGTGTCATCTGCAAAAAGCCTTATAGTAGTTCCAGGAGAGAGATTTCTACTTATGTCATTTATATAAATTAAGAAAAACAAGGGCCCCAGAACAGTTCCCTGTGGTACACCTGACAAGACTGGTTTACAATGGGATGACGACCCTTCCACAACAACTTTCTGCGTTCTCCCAACGAGGAATGATCTAGCCCATTTTAGCAAAGAACCGCCAATGCCAATGTGTTCTAATTTAAGCAGCAGGCCCTCATGGTCAACCTTATCAAAGGCTTTAGAAAAATCTAATAAAATTGCATCTATTTGCTGTCTGTTGTTAAGACAGTTACTAAAATCATTGAGAGTTGTTATAAGTTGAGTCTCACAACTCCTTCGCTGTCTAAAACCATACTGGGCGTTATTTAAGAAATCATATTTGTCAAAATGGTCCATTATGCTACTATATATTATGTGTTCAAGTAATTTAGCTGATATGGATGTAAGAGATACAGGTCTATAATTCTCTGCTTTTGTTTTGTCACCCTTTTTAAATAAGGGAACAATGCTCGCATCTCGCCACTCATCAGGTATTACTCCCTGGTCCAGTGAAGCTTGGTAAAGTAATTGGTATACCTCACTCAATTCATTGGCACATAATTTTAAGAGCTTGCCAGGAACGCCATCGGGACCAGTAGCTTTGTTTTCATTGTATCGCTAGCTGTACTGTCAGTCCTGAACCAACCGGTCAGCCCAGGAAAAACAAAACAAAACAAAACTGACGGGAGAAGAAGAAAATCACGAGTCACACACACACACGCGCGGGTTGTCCTAGAATCGGGTCGTCTAAATAAATGAAAGCGACGCCGCGACACACACACACCATGCTGCGTGCACGAGCATGACTCGCTAAAATCTGGTGAATGGAAAGACTCGCTATAATTTGGTGAATGGAAAGATTTTCTTTTCCCCCTATTAACACAGAAATAGGCAGGTTTTGGGATGAATTGAAATATCAACATTTCATTTGCCTTATCTAATCTTGTCAACATCACAGATTTCCCCAAGCCACACACAAATCAGCGAACTAGAAAAACACACCAGCCGATGTTCTTTGTTGTTCACTTCACTACACTTCTTAAAACAGAGTTATTCTTGACGTCTCTTGAATCGAAGAGATGTAAAACTTTCTGCATCGGTCTCTGATTTTCTTCCATCAATTCAAAAGGTAGGCTAGGCGTTCAAACGTTGCACACTGCTTGCCTTGCTCAGCTGATAAGGGCAGCGGTATGTCTGTCTGCCCTTCACCTTCATGTCAGCTGGTTGATTGTTGAGAACGGAATCTAGCGATTTCAACCGTACAAAGTACACATCCTGTTCTAATACAGAACAACAACAACAAAAACTCATATAGAAAACAACACCATTTAGTATGTACTGAATACTCGCCAAGAAAGTCTAGCATTTGACTGAAGATAGGAATCATGTTGACGGGTGATGTTTTCCTGAACTTGGCCTAGGCTTATCAACGCTTCGCATTTCCTTCGGCGGGAAATTTCCGAGCTCGACCAACCGTGACTGCGAGTGTAAAAACCAGCCCTACGTAAGCCTGGTTATTTCCCAGGCTATCGTTTTCTGAATGGCAAAGGCGGACGAAAGGGGGGAAGGAGTCAGGGAGCGATGGAGGCCGGAATAGCTCAGCTGGTAGAGCGCCGGACTTAGGGTTACGGTACAGGGGGATTTTCCCCTCGGAGTTAACATTGGTTCTGACTCCATTTCCCAGACAGTCCTTCGAATGAGACTATAAACCGTGTTCCGTGTTATGTGTGAACGCACGCATTTAACATCTTGCACACACGTAAAATCCCATCACCAACTTTCGGAACAGAGGGCCAGTTTGGCCGCTGGTATGGTTACACATAGCATGCACCTTCCCCGAAGCTAGAGTATGGCTGCCTTAATGGCAGGATAACAAATGGTCATACACACTAAAGTGTCAGAATAATCAACATGATGATTGTGGACACTGAAAAAAAGAAGAAGGCTGGGGAAATCAAAAATATTTTGTTCTTGGTCTTATGTTTTTCACGCTGGAAAGTTTCACAATTTGCACAATGTCTGCATCACATGAGCATTCCAGACAGTTCCCTGAACACTTGCCCCTTGCTTTTTCAAATCCCCCATACAGCAAATTTTACATGAGCAATTGTGATATGTTTAATTTCAATAAATCAAACAATTTTTTCTCATTTTCAAAAAGTAGTATTTGGGCTCGTGTGTGTGTGTGTGTGCACGCCCATGCGCGTGTGCGTGCATATGTGTGTGCGTTGTGTGCATGTTATGAACTGTGTTAGCCCTTGAAGCTCCTTATAGATTAGGTGACAGATATGCTTCTTCTTCTTCTTACTATTATCATTGTTATTGCTATAGAAGCCCCAAACAACTTTTTTTTCATTTCTTTTTATAACTGTCAGCCCCAGAGACGTTTAAGTCCCTCACTGTCCGGTTGGTGAAATATGACCACACATTTTCCTCCAATTTTACTTTGTTTCTTGTCCCAAATTACATCCGTGATCTTTAAACTTGACTTTGACGTATAGCAGGTTACCTCCTTTGGTTTCACAATTGTAAACAGGTCATATCCCGAGATAATATACCTATAGCCTAGAGCTGATACTGCATCAACACTAGGTTTCAGATCTTTCATTCAAAGCCATGTTTGCTTTTTTTTTTTCTTTTTTTATTGAAGAGACCATCTACAATTGTACATGTGACCCGTGATGCTTCAGAGAGAGAGAGAGACAAGACAAGACAAGACAAGACAAGACAAAATTCTTTATTTACGAGGATAATAGATAAGCACTAACGTGCTTTTTTACATCCAGTCCTCGCCCTAAGTAGGGACTACAACATGCAGTGAAATCAATTAATGTAAGAAATCAAAGAAGCAAGCAAAGCGGTCATGTGATCATAGAGGAACATCAAATGAAAACAGAAGATAAATGAAAACAAAACAAAAAATAAGAATAATAACAAACAAAACAACAATAAAAATAATAATAACAAAATAAAAAAAATAAAAAGTCAAAATGAGAATAACAATAATGAAGAGGAAGGAGAGAGCGGGGGTAGGGAGTGAGGTGGGCTGGGGAAACATATGGAAGTGTACTACAACGTACAAGATTGGCATGTATGAAAACAGACAGTGAAGTGAATATGACAAAGTGCGTACATATTTTTGAACACACAAATACACGCACGTTCGCACGCATAGAGAGAGAGAGAGAGAGAGAGAGAGAGAGAGAGAGAGAGAGAGCAAGGCACAACATGTATTCATTTTTCGTTCACAATCATAGTATATTCAAACTGTTTGACGTATAGCAGGTTACCTCCTTTGGTTTCACAATTGTAAACAGGTCATATCCCGAGATAATATACAGGTCATATCCCGAGATAATATACCTATAGCCTGTTATACGGAGGTAACCTGCTATACGTTCACAATCATAGTATATTCAAAAGGAAAGAGAGAACTGTTCAGTGTGTGTAACCCAACATTTTAATTGTTCTTGTCTTTGGAAACAGTTCTGATTGGTTATTTTCATGTTTGCTATATACCTAGTTTTGTGACGTAAACAGTGCTCAGTTGCAATTTAACATTTGTTTGCAGGGCATTTTGTGGTTTTAGAGGATTGGTGTTCAGTAATACCAGTGAGATGACAGCATTCATTTTGTGGGTGTAAATGTTTATAACCCTTATTCCACAAATAGGGTAAGTCTATTTTGGATTATTCTTTGTTGGGTCTTTTGTTAAAAGACTTAAACTTATTCAGTTACCCATTAGGCCTGATCGTTTTTCTGAATCATTACATTTTGATTTAGCATGTTAGTTTGTTGTTTACAGTGACTCAATTTCCTTTTGGATCAGTCTGAAAACTAAGGGATTTAATATAACTTGGATAATGAATGCTGTCCTCTCACTGGTATTACTGAACACCAATCCTCTCAAAACACAAAATGCCCTGCAAACAAAAAATAAATTGCAACTGAGCACTGTTTACTTCACAAAACTAGGCCAATAGCAAACATTAAAATAACCAATCAGAACTGTGTTCCAAAGAGACAAAAACAATTAAAATATGGGATAAAAAGAATAAACAGTTTGAATATACTATGATTGTGAACGACAAATTGCAGAAAATAAATACATGTGATGAAGAAACAGATCTGGGAGTAACCTTTGATAAAGATCTATCCTTTGATCCTCACATCCAGAGAGTTGTGAACAAAGCAAATCAGATGATGGGACTCATCAGGAGAACTTTTACCTTTCTGGAAAAGGAGCCATTTGTCAAGTTATTTAAAGCATTTGTTAGGCCCCATCTCGAATATGCTAATGTAATTTGGAGTCCCATCTCGAGAGACAGTCAAAAATGATAGAAAATGTATAACGGCGAGCTACTAAAATCCTGAAAGAATGTAGTAATTTAAACTATAAAGAAAGATTACATTATCTCCAATTACACTCACTGAAAGGAAGGAGGATCAGAGGAGACCTGATTCAATTTTTTAAAATATTCCATAATTATGATGATGTTAATGTGCATGCGCTTTTCAAATTCTCAAAAGTGGATTGCACGAGAAAATTAATGAAGGCAAGATTTTTATCAGACATTGCCATCCTAACAAAAGAAAGTCTTGTTTTACCTTCAGAATTGCTAATTATTGGAATGCACTGCCTACTAACACCAAATATGCAACTGACATCAACAGCTTTAAAAAAAACTCCTAGATGAAGACCCTAAATTGAAAGATCTTTTCTTTAGTGTGGGTTGAATATAATGTTATTTATAAGGTAGGCATGCAACCAGACCGAAATTAAATTGAAAAATAATGAGGGGACGCAAATAGGCCGTAAGGCCTAAGGCTAAAAAAAGCCGGTCCCTATTACTACTACTACTACTAGTAACTACTATAAGGGTTACACACACTGAACAGTTCTCTCTTTCCTTTCACTCTGTCAGTGGTGTGTGTGTGTGTGTGTGTGTGTGTGTGTGTCCCTCTAGAGCTCTATTTCTCTCCTAAGCATCAGTGGGTCATATATACACTGCCTTGCAATCATCATTTACATTTACACTGTTCTACTTGTAATATGCATATTATTTCAATTATCAATTAAGTTTCATACACAAAATATTTGTTCATCAATTTAAACTTTTAACATCTCGATGTGGGAACTGTGTGTGTGTGGGGGGGGGGGGGGGGGGGGGGGGGGGGAAGGAAGAATGAATCTAAATAAATAATTTCTGACTAAAACAGATCCTAGAAAGTTTGTGAAACTCATCAAGTTCAATAGAGCTATTTACAGCCATGTGGCTTATGTAATATTGGTTATCCATGCTTGGCTGGGAATTCTCTTGATAATGTTAGAGGTGGAAGCAGTGTGTATTGTTGGACATGTTCCTTTGATGTTGACCAGTATATAAGCTAAGTATGGTCCAAAGATCCTGAAAGCGTGTGAGTTGAGACCCTCAGCCAAATGTAGACTTTCATCATATGTGGTAGATCTAATAATCCTACCCCCCCCCCCCCCTTCACATTATATAAGTCCTCTCTCTCTCTCTTTCTCTCTCTTTCTCTTTCTCTTGCGTGTGTGCGCGCATGCGCATGCATGCGCGCTCTCGCTGTGTGTGTGTGTGTGTGTGTGTGTGTGTGTGTGTGTGTGTGTGTATGCATATGTGTGTGTGTGTGTTTGTGTATGTGTGTGTGTATGCATATGTGACAAATGTACAAGACCTGGTACAAAGCGGTGAAATGTGTCCAGCACTACTGTGGTAATGGGGGTATGCTGGCTTTGGCGGGCAGCAATGTCATTATAAGCAATTCTGTCATCTTCTTGTTTGTCATCATACTTGCAGTCCAATCTCTGATATCAACTTCGCTGTTCTCTGGAGCTCCCCAAGTGCATTGTTACCATGGAGTGGGCATTCCAATAAGATTTGTTGTCATCTGCTTCACTTGCTCTCATGTGCTTTAAGAGAAAGGGGTAATCATCTCTGGCCTTGGGGTAAGACACCAAGGCTGTTGTATATTGCACTGAATAGTGTTCAGTCAGTCTGACGATGCATCAACATTGATAATGGAAATTTACAGGCCATTTCCTTGTGTCCTTCATACATTACAGACTCTTACACAATCTCAAGTTGTAGTGGTGGCAGATCTTTTGCTGCATGTTGGCAGTTGAAGGTCTGCCTTTGGTGTACTTTCAATTCCGTTTCTTTCTTCACAGAGGCATACTGTTCAAGATTTCTGGGCTTTGGATTTTCTGTAAGGGCTAAGACATGAGCTTTCAACTTCTGCCTATGAGTTCAAGTGCAGAAAAAAATTCTAGTAAAATGGCTCTGTTTCCCTGAAAGATAAATACAAGCCTAGTGTTTTCTTCATAAAAGAGTCTCAACCAGACAGATCTCTCTGCTTCACTTTTCATTTCATCCAGATTTTGTTTGCAGTAAATTCTGCAAAACATGAAAGACTCCAGCAATACAGTTTTTTAAAGTATATTGATGCAGGCCGTTTTTAGGCTCCATGGGGGTGAGTGCATAAGAAGTTAAGTGTGTTTTCGGGTCTTAAAAGGTAAACATTTTAGAAGATTCTGTCCATGTTTTAGCTCTCTGTCTCTGTCTGTCTCTCCTTCTTTCTCCTTCTCCTCCCTTTCTCTCTCTCTATCTCTGTTGTCTGTCTCTCCCTGCCTGACTATCTGTCGCTCTCTGAGTCTTTCTCTTTCTCACCTTCACTATGTCTGTCTCTAACTCACATGCTCTCTTCCTCCCCCTTTTGGCTTGTCTTTGTCTCCGTGTCTGTCCCTCTCTTCTCTATTATCATCTTCTCTGTTTCCTCCATCTTATTGTCCTAATCATTCTTATATAGGAGTTCACTTTTTCCCTTATGTTATATGTACAAACTTCATGACAGCAGGATTAAGAGAGTGGCTGAGAGGGGTGAACAGGAGGGGGGCAGGGGTGGGGTGGAGGTTAGAACTTAGAGGGGTTTGGAGGAGGGGAGAGGGTTAGAGACAGAGATTAATATGGGTTTAAACGTGCGGTGCACACACATGTTGGGAGTGTGTGTGTGTGTGTGTGTGTGTGTGTGTGTGTGTGTGTGTGTGTGTGTGTGTGTGTGTGTGTGTTTGGGGGGGGGGGGGGGGGGGGGGTAAATGTCTAATTTTGTACGTACAGTACATAATCTCATAGATCTAACTGCATATTGACGACAAACATGTAAAAAAGGAGAGCAAGTGTGTGTGGAAGAGTTTGTTGCTGCAATGCAATTTCTGCTATAAAAGAGATCAACATCAACTTTGGGCCTGGTCTTAAGACTGCTTGCCTGGCTGACCTGAGTGCTGGTTGCTTGCAGTTGCTGTGTCTGCTGCCTCTTATGATCCACAATACCAAGCAGATTTAGTCTGCATGATTAAATCTGTGTGAAGTGGCAGGCACAAAGATTAGATTGAGAATCCTGGTTCGATCGGTTTCCTGCCTATGCCCAAAGACCACTTTGCCACACAAACAAACAAGCAAATTGGAAACAAACAAACAAAAACAACCTTACAGAGAATCTGCTGAGATTTTAATCTTTTAAGTCAAAGGTAATTTCAACCTTAAACATCAACGGTCCTGTCATTTCCTGTCCTTGATTTTCTACAAACACAATACAGGTACCGGCTGAACAATCCCGCTGAACAATCTGAAGGTTGATTATGACTGTGTTTATGAATGAAAATGAAGCCCATCCACTGACTTTCGTTTCCATGGAAACTATAGTTCGAGACTTTTTGAAGATTCTATTGAAGATGCAGCTCAGAAAGCAACCGTTTTGACCCTATCACACCAGACCGATCCCAAAAGAAAACTTGAAATTTTGTCGTAAGTTTGCATCCACCCCTGATTCTAAAACTGATAAAATCCCAAATCATAAAGTGCAACTGAACCCCAAATCATTAAGAGAAAAAGATAAACTTAAATGCATAGTCGTAAATTTTCAATCTCTTATCAAGAAAAAGGAAGAACTCAGTAATTTAGTCACGAAAAAAACATTGATGTTGTAATTGGAACAGAAACTTGGCTAGAAACTGGAACATCAGCAGTGAACTTCTAATGGAGGATTTTGATATTTATAGAAAGGACAGACTTGGAAAAAGAGGTGGGGGAGTCTTGATTGCCATTAGGAAGAACTTAGCCAGTGAGTTTTTATATCAAGGCAAAATAGTGAAAGTTTATTTTGTAGGATTAATTTTAAGAATAAGAGACCTGTCATTGTTGGATCAGTTTACAGACCTCCAAACTCAGATGAAATGTATGTTCGTCTATCTGCAGAGACATTTCTAACATTGTTTTGGCCAATAGGAAGGCAATATTATGGATTGGTGGAGACTTTAACTTACCAGATATTGATTGGGGTGAAGATGCCATACTTGGTAATCAATACAGTAAAAATATTAATACTCAGTTTTTTGATACCACCAAAGACCTTGGATTAGTGCAGTCAGTTGAAGCACCAACTCGTGGTAGGCATTCCTGGATTTATTTTTTACCAATTGTCCAGGCGCTTTAGGCAATCAGGAATTAATTGCAGGTCTGGGTGATCATGACATAATTCTCTTAGAGAGCAACTTTCAACCCTTTCGAAGAAAACCCCCTAAACGTACCATCAGACTCTGGAACCAAGCAGATTTACCAAAATTGCGCAGGGATACTCATGATTTCAGTCGTCTTTTTTTTAGGTCCCATAGTGTTAAAGATAATGTCAGTGAACTTTGGAAGTGTATAAAAACTAACTTGTAATTTATTATGGATGACAACATACCTACTAAAATAACTTCAAGCAAGAACCACCAGCCATGGATTACTACAAAAACTAAACGTTTGTTGAGAAGGAAACATCGTTTCTTTAAGAAATTGAAACTACATCCTAATTCAGAAAGATTACTGGTTAGGTATAAACATATTAAGAGAAGGTGTCAGAGAGAATGTAGGCTTGCTCACTCCAATTATGTTAATTCGATGATTTCAGAAGGTGATCATCAAAACAAGAAATTATGGTCTTACATAAGGAGTAAGAGACAGGACAACATTGGGACTCCAGACCTGAGAAACAACCAGAATAACCTAATACAGGACCTGAAGGGAAAGCAAATTTACTAAACAAGCAGTTTTGTTCAGTTTTCTCAAATCCCAAACCTTTAATTAACGTTAGACTAAAGGATGATGATAAACTCCCTGAAATGCAAAACATCAAAGTAAACAAAGCAGAAGTATTTAAGTTACTGACCAACATCAATGAAAACAAAGCTACTGGTCCCGATGGCGTTCCTGGCAAGCTCTTAAAATTATGTACCAATGAATTGAGTGAGGTATACCAACTACTTTACCAAGCTTCACTGGACCAGGGAGTAATACCTGATGTAGTGGCGAGATGCGAGCATTGTTCCCTTATTCAAAAAGGGTGACAAAACAAAAGCAGAGAACTATAGACCTGTATCTCTTACATCCATATATCAGCTAAACTACTTGAACACATAATATATAGTAGCATAATGGACCATCTTGACAAATATGACTTCTTAAATAACGCCCAGCATGGTTTTAGACAGCGAAGGAGTTGTGAGACTCAACTTATAACAACTCTCAATGATTTTAATAATTCTGTCTTAACAACAGACAGCAAATAGATGCAATTTTATTAGACTTTTCTAAAGCCTTTGATAAGGTTGACCATGAGGGCCTGCTGCTTAAATTAGAACACATCGGCATTGGCGGTTCTTTGCTAAAATGGGCTAGATCATTCCTCGTTGGGAGAACGCAGAAAGTTGTTGTGGAGGGTCGTCATCCCATTGTAAACCAGTCTTGTCAGGTGTACCACAGGGAACTGTTCTGGGGCCCTTGTTTTTCTTAATTTATATAAATGACATAAGTAGAAATCTCTCTCCTGGAACTACTATAAGGCTTTTTGCAGATGACAGCTTAGTATATAGAACAATCAGAAGCAAGAATGATACACGCATTCTACAAGAAGATCTAACGCTTTACAAGAGTGGGAAAGAACTTGGAAAATGGAATTTCATCCCAAAGTGCCAAGTGTTGCGTATATGTAACAAACGCTCACCAATTAGATCAGATTATTCTATCCATAATACTATTCTTAAAGAAACTAATGCTGCAAAATATTTAGGCGTGATTATAGTTAGTCGTCTCAAATGGAAAGAACATTACAATTTAGTATGTAAGAAAGCAAATAACATCTTAGCTTTCTTATACAGGAATATCAATGACTGCCCCAAAAGGTTAAAGACGACTGCTACAAAACACTGGTTACTTAGACCAGTACTGGAATATGGTTGCTCAGTTTGGGATCCTTACCATCTAAAGGACATTGATAACCTGGAAAAGATTCAGAAGAGAGCAGCACGGCTCGTAACAGGGAACCACATCAGAGAAAAGGGGAATACTAGGAAGAACATGAGGAAATTAGAATGGAAACCATTAGAAGAGAGAAGAGCTTTTATCAAACTTAACATCTTCTTCAAAGGCAGAGCTAAAGTAATTAATATTCCAATGGAACAACTAGTATTGAATAAAAGTAGCACAGGAGTGGCGGTCAATGTTATACCATACCTGCATCAAATATTGACAGCCACTTACATTCTTTTTATCCCAGTTCTGTACGGCTGTGGAACTCACTGCCGGGTGCCATCAAGATTACCACAAATGCAATCTCATTTAAAAAACAAATTGATACGACAGTTTTGAGATCTGCATATTGACGATTTTCTATTTTTACTTCCCCAGATATTTTACTGTTACCTGGGCCTGAATTTGGCCATTGCTTTTAACTTCTTGAATATCGAGTGCGACCCCTTGTTGCCAAGTTTGCTCCAGGGGCCAACAGTCTGAGTCGCACTGTTTTATGTTGTTTTGTTTTACTTTTTAACATGCGCGCTGGTGACCTACTCGTTTTTGAGTGAACCAGTATTTTAGGAAGAAGAAGAAGACATAAAAAGACAAAAACAAAACAAACAAAAAAATTTAATGATAAGTGATATATTCCCTTGATGAGCACTTCACGTAAAGATATAAGTCGACGTTTCAGAAGTTGGCTGATGGAACATGCAATCATGTACACTGTCGGTGTTCCATTGTCCAACCATTGACTAACGCTAATCATTGTTTGTGAGGAGCGCGGACAAATGCTCACCGGAAAATTGCTCACCGGGCAAATGCTCACCGGGCAAATGCTCACCGGACAAATGCTCACCGGAAAAGTGCTGCACGCGGACAAATGCTCACTGTTAGGTGACGACCTAATGAAATGTTAGACAGCTTCAGTTCACGGACCCATCGGGTGTCTGATAAATGTCCTATACGGATGGGCACTTATCAAACTGGTGCATGACACATAATGGCAGCAGACAAACCTGGTCAGATCCTGTAGACAGAAACATGGAGGTTATACTCAGTCAGCGCGGTGGGCAGAAACTCTGTTTAGAAGGGTATATGTACGTCCGGAAGTTGCAGAAAAGAGGTTGGATTCGGTGGCAGTGTGTGCACCAGAGAAGCGCGCATTGCAAGGGAGCTGTAACTACAGATCTGAATGTAAGTACAACAAGCAAGATTCTCGTATATCTGTCTGACTGCCTCTCTCCCTCTCTCTCTCTCTATATCTATCTATCTATCTATCTATCTATCTATCTATCTATCTATCTATCTATCTCTATCTATCTATCTATATATCTCACTATCTCTCTCTCTCATATATATCTGTCTGACTGCCTCTCTCACCCTCTCTCTCTCTCTCTCTCTCTCTCTCTCTGTCTCTCTCACGTCTGTCCATCTGTCTGTAGGTTGCGGAGGTACGGTCAAGAACAGATCACAGCCATGAGCCAGATCGCGCTGCCGTTGAAGTGCAGAAACTGAGAGGGCGGATGAAAGCAACAGCACGAGAAACGCGCAGCAAACCATGTCAGATCCTGGCTCAAGTACTACAAAATGCATCGCAAGAAACGCGAGACGGTTTTGGACAGCTGGAGTCTGTCAAACGTGACCTTCGGCGTCAAAGACGGGCTGTGCTCCCAAAGGAACCCTCGATGCAGTTTGAGCTTGTATTCGAGGATGAATGGAGGACCACTGGTGGCGAGAATGCTGTTCCGTTTTTATTCCATGACAGTGGACCAGATTCTTCCAACCGGGTGACTGTTTTTGCGACCAGGGCAGCGCTCCGTCATCTTTCCAGAGCTAACATATGGTACATGGACGGTACTTTTAGCATGGCTCCAAAGATCTATGGGCAGATTTATGTAATTCGAGCAGAACTCGGAAACAGCGCCATCTCATGTGTCTATGCACTGATCTGCGGTAAACACCAGGGCGTGTATGAAGAGCTATTTCAAGCCATCGTTACCAAATGTCAGGAAGAACACCTCTACCCAGACCAGTGACCGTCAGCATTGACTTTGAGAAAGCGACTATCCAGGCTATTCACTCTGTGTTTGGTGAACATGTTAGTATACGTGGTTGCTTCTATCACCTGTGCCAAGCTACGTGGAGAAAGGTGCAGGAGGTGGGACTCACCAATGCTTACAAAGACAACGATCAAGTGAGAGCGTTTGTTGGGAAAATGGATGCCCTTGCCTTTCTACCAGAAGATTGCGTTGCAGATGGAATGACACATCTTCGGGAAAACGTGCATTTGGTGGGGCATCACCATCCTGGAGTATGGACCACCATCGAGTGCCTGAGAATGGACCAAGCGCTGGCAGCCACAAAGCTTACCCAGGCTGAGAGAGGAGAGCCACCACGGAAGAAACAGAAAAGGGGCATTCAGCAGCGCCAGATCCGCCTTCGCACTCTGTGCCAGGAGTTTGCAGCTGGCACCCGGCCTTTGGAGCTATTTTTAGAAGCTGTTGCACACAACATTCGATTGATGTAGAACTTTGTGTGTCAGTGTTGTCTTTTATCCTGATCTTTTATTCGATTTAATATGTATAAAACTTTTTATAATTAAATATTTAAAAATATAATATATTCTATTAGGCCTATGTATTCGGTGAGCATTTGTCCGAGTACAGCGTTTTCCCGGTGAGCATTTGTCCGGTGAGCAATTGTCCAGTGAGCATCTCTCCGGTGAGCATTTGTCCGGTGAACATTTGTCCGGCACTCGTTTGTGATCAACTTGCTCTAATGCTCTACAGAACTACCATCATCATCATGTCATGTGATCATCCTGATCTTTTCCTTGTCGAAAGTAGCCAAACTTTGACGCTACAATGACGGATTCTGAATACTTGTCAAAATAAGAATTGCGTGGATGTTTGAATAAATAATGAATTGAAATGATTATTCTATCCATGGACTGTATACATTGTGTTAAAAATTAATTAATCAACGGACAACGAGTCTTACCATCAAAATCCATTTCCGTACAAACCAAAAATATAACTGCGCATGCCCAACAGGATGTGGCCTTAAGTACAAAGTAAAACTGGATTTGCTGTAAAAAATGATAATTACTTCCGTTCATTTTTTTCGAAGGCAAAATTACTCTTTTGGAGAAGCGTATTTAAACGTAAATGTTTGATGTACGATCTCATAGAGGTTTCTCGGATCATGTTAGGATTACAGATTTTGATTTGAACAAACCAAGCAACTTTCCATACCGGGTTTTCCATTTGTTTTGGTTTTCACGGAAGTAACACCCAATTGAACACGTCCCAGGAAAACATACGAACGAGACAAAAAGTCGGCATAATTGATTTGGTAATTATACATTGCAGGTTTACGACATAGCGTGGACAAGCAATCAGACCCGCAGAGAAAATCTCAGTCTTGATTCCATTCTTATTCACGTATTGTTACCAAAGATTTGCGATTTGTAATTTAGTTAAAATTTACTCATCTTTAAAAGCTGTTTTCTGCCAAATTTATATGAACAAACCAGAGACGTGAAGGAACGTCTCAGGAACAAACGAATCACAAGACAAGACACGACGGGTTTCGACCTCTTAGGTCTTCTTCAGGCAAGATAAACAAACATTCAGGACAACGAAAATGAAGAACGAGCAATCACTTATTGAATTCGGCGCAAGATGGACGTTGCCACACACACACACAACACACACAGTCACACGCACGCACACACACACACACACACACACACACACCACGCACACAAATCGAAGGCAAATACCAAAATTTCGCCACTATTTTTTTTACTTAATGTATCTTTCACACAATCTGGCTGTCCCAACAAGATTTAATTCATTTTATAACTTTTAAGGTATTTATTGACGAAAGATGGGAAAGAATACAGTAAATATGCAAGAATGCGAAATAAGAGCAAAAATGAAATCAAATCAACAAGAAAAGCTTATGAACGTAAAATAGCAGAACAATGTAAAAAAAATCCCAAATGTTTTTGGAAATACGTGCAAGAACGTACAAAAGTAAACGCAGGGGTAAATACTCTAAATGATGGTAAAGGAGGGTTGGCCGAGTCAGATATGGAGAAAGCTGAAGTTTTAAATGAGTTCTTCGCAAGTGTCTTTGCTAATGAAGATACAAATAACATACCTGATCTTAAAGAATGTAGTAAATCTAATGGAATTTCAGTTACAGATATAATAATTACTTCAGCTGCAGTAGAGAAGAAGTTGTTTGAATTGAATCAGTCTAAAGCGCAGGGACCTGATTTAATACCACCTAAAGTTCTAAAAGAATTAAGTAAGGAGTTAGCTGTACCGCTCAGTAAGATTTATAATAAATCATTAGAGACAGGAAAATTACCCCTCGACTGGAAATCGGCAGAAGTTACTGCTATTTTTAAAAAAGGGTCAAAATCTGAGCCAGGCAACTATCGTCCGGTAAGCTTAACCTGCATTGCATGCAAAGTGCTAGAATCCATTATAAGAGATGTCATAGTATCTCACTTCACTGATAATAATTTGTTTGCAGTATGCCAGCATGGCTTTCGTAAAAAAAGGTCTTGCATATCACAACTACTTGAAGTTATGGAAGATTTAGTTAACATGCTAGAGAATAAGTACTCTGTTGATATAATTTACCTTGATTTCCGTAAAGCTTTTGATACGGTTCCGCATGAGAGATTGTTGAAAAAATGGAAGCATACGGTATAGTAGGTAAGTTGCTAAACTGGATTAGAGATTTTTTGTCAAATAGAAAACAAAGAGTAAGAGTGGGTAACTGTATGTCAACAGAGAAAGATGTTATGAGTGGTATTCCCCAAGGGAGCATTTTAGGACCTGTACTGTTTACTATTTTTATAAATGACCTTCCAGATGAGGTAAATAGTTTTTGTAAAATTTTTGCTGATGATACAAAAATATATGACAAATCAGATAACTATAGTAGTCTGCAAGAAAATTTAAATTGCCTCCAAAACTGGTCAGACAAGTGGAATCTATATTTTAATGTTGAAAAATGTAAAGTTTTGCATGTTGGCAAAAACAATCCAGAACATGAATACAACATGAAAATAGATGGTGGAAATAGGCTGGTACAGAAATGTGAGGAAGAAAAGGATCTGGGTGTAATCTTTGATAAAGATTTACTTTTTGATACTCACATTCAAAAGTGTATAAATAAAGCAAACCAAATGATTGGATTAATAAAAAGAACTTTTATTTACCTAAATAAAGAAACGTTTTTAAAGTTATATAAAGCTATGGTTAGACCGCATCTTGAATATGGCAATATAATCTGGTACCCACACTTGAAAAGACAGTCAATAGCAATCGAAAGAGTACAGAGAAGAGCTACTAAAATCTTGCAAGAATGTACAAACATGTCTTATACAGATAGATTAAATTACTTAAATTTGCACTCTTTAAAAGGCAGACGTGTTAGAGGGGATTTGATTGAAGTGTTCAAAATATTTCACCAGCAAACGGACATACAGTGGGACTATTTTTTTGAGACTGTTAAAACAGATAGAACAAGAAATTCGGAAGGCAAAATATTTGTTAAGCAGTTTCATACTAATATGGGGAGATTCAAGTTCAGTAACAGAGTTATTGCTAACTGGAACAGTTTGCCAACTGCACTTAAATTTGCTAAAAATACTAACGTTTTTAAGAATTTGCTGGATGAAGACTTGAAATTTAAAGTACAGTTTAGAAGCTTTGATGAATAAGAAGGAAAATTTATATTGCATGCATTTTCAACCCTGTCATAAAAGTAAAATAACACGAGGGGACATTGAAAGGCTTAACGGCCTATGTATTGATTACGTCCCTACACACTACTACTACTACTACTACTACTATGCAAATGTATTCTGCATGTGCATACAATGCATCTTGACTTTTTTTTTTT
>CM031613.1:5464941-5484941 GCA_018398815.1 Conus ventricosus
TGACATTTCTCTTGAAGGTCTGCTTCAACATTGGGAGCCACTTGAAGGCACCATAGCAAGCTATCTTAAGGCATGGCAACGGGCCAAGTACCATCCGCAAATCAGAAAACATGCAAACCAGGTACATAGCTGTATTCGTTGTTTCCATTTTCATTTGTTCGTTACCTATTATTCTTATCAATTGTTATGGTAGAATGTTGTTGTGTGTGTTATTGTTCTTTTCTTTTTTTACAGTTGTTTATGAGGCATCATGAAGAATCTATTCATATGGCATCGGTGTTTTTGCTTATATTTATAAAATTGGCATTTGAATCTTTTTTGTTGTTGGTTGGTTGGTTGTTGTTTTTTAACAAGTTAAGACTTTTTTTTACCAACTCACCTTCTGAGTTTATGGAAGCAGTTTCCCCACACACTTGGCCAGTGCATCCATTTTAACAAGAGGTCGCCTCTCTTTTACAATTTTGTGCATTTTCGTAGGCATGGTGAGAGCCGTGGGGTTTTTGTTCAGTTGTTTGTCTTTCAACATTTCACATGTTCAGATGTATTATTCAGTCCCAGTTTGTTTCTGCTATAAAAGAAGACATAGCAACAACAACAACAACAACAAAAAAGGTCAAAGTGCAGGGTCTGTAAGAGATCAAACAGTAAACTCAAATTTTTTTTTTTTTTTAAAGGAAAAAAAAGAAGAAAAAGAGTAAAGTACTGAATCGAATTATTTTCATTTCAGTTAGATTCATTTATTTGATTTGGCACAGGAAGAGAGAGAAAGAGAGAGTTGACGACTGGAGAGACTGTTCTCTTGCAGAGTGAGATGTAGTTGACAGTGAGAGTGATCTCTGTCTGATGAACCAAAGGTTGTGAGGGTTGGTAGGAGAGGAAGGCATGGAGATGGTGTGGAATGAGAGTACAGGATGAAGATGATGGATCCTCTCACTCTCGGGCCAGGCTGGGTCGCTGGTCACAGCTGTGGTGAAGCAGGTGGCTGCAAATTTTTATAGGTGTCTGCTGTGAGAGACTGTGGTGACCAGAGTGTGCTTGGTTACATATAATCGTATTCACTAAAGTTCCAAAGAAAGTTTACAACTGTCGAGACTGTTCTATAGCAACGTGTTATTAGAAGTTGACCACTAAACAGACTGTTTTATTGTAGAGTTTGAGATGGAGTTGGTAGCTGGAGAGATTGTTCTGTAGCAGAATCTGAGATTGACTGACAGCTGAAGAGACTGTTTAGCAGAGTTTCAGAGAGAAACTATCTTTCTGAACTTTTCCACATGTATACTCCTTCTTGCCAACTATCTGTCTGAACTATATGTATACTCCTTCTTGCCAACTATTTGTCTGAACTTTTCCACATTTATACTCCTTGCCAGCTATCTGTCTGAACTTTTCCACATTTATACTCCTTGCCAACTATCTGTCTGAACTTTTCCACATTTATGCTCCTTGCCAACTATCTGTCTGAACTTTTCCACATTTATACTCCTTGCCAACTATCTGTCTGAACGTTTCCATATTTATACTCCTTGCCAACTACCTGTCTGAACTTTTCCATATTTATACTCCTTGCCAACTATCTGTCTGAACTTTTCCATATTTACACTCCTTCTCGCCAACTATCTGTCTGAACATTTTCACATCTTTTACACTCCTTGCCAGCTATCTGAACTTTTCCACATTTATACTCCTTCTTGCCAACTATCTTTCTGAACTTTTCCACGTTTATTCTGTTTGCAAACTCTGCTCTTCCCCAGACACTGAGCTCTGAAAAAGAATTTCCTCTCGCAGAGCTAAGACTCACATTGAAAGATCTCTTACCTACAAAGCCCCAGCAGTCTGGAACAATCTACCTTTCATTCTTAGGAATCTTTGTCTTCCTTCGTGTCTCAGCTTACAGTCTATTAGTGTAGAACAATCTGACCATTTTTCCTCAAATACTCTTGCATCGTTGTTCCCCAAATTATGTATGTTTGGTTGGTTAGGTACATTGTAGTACGATTGTGTGTGTGTGTGTGTGTGTGTGTGTGTGTGTGTACGAGGGTGTGTGTGTGTGTGTGTGTATGTGTGTGTGTGAGTGCATGCGCTAGCGTGCATGTCTGTTTGAGTTATTAGATATAAGTGCAGGAACGTGTGTGTGCACACGTGTGCATGCCTGTATGTGTGCATGCACATGCATACAGTGAAACATATGAGCCTGCGAGTGTGTGGGTGTGGTAGGAGGGGTGGGGGATGGGGGGGGGGGGGGGGGCATATTGGAAGTGTTTCTTGGTTTGGTTGAGTTTTACTTTTGTTGTGTTTCATTTTTCTGTGTATTTGTATTGAGTGTTGTATTGATTGATTGTGTTTGCTTTGTATATTTTATTATCTTTTTTTTTCTATAGGTAGGTTACTTTGACTGTTCATCATTTTCTGTCACTGTTGTACACACTATGAGCGGGGTTCTGGAGCACAAGCAGACTAATATTCATGAATATTTTTACTACAGAGTTGGAAGGTGAAGAGGCTGTTCTGTTGCAGAGTTGGAGATGGAGGTGACAGTTGGAGAGATTCTCTAGAGCAGAGTTGGAGATGGAGTTGACAACTAGAGAGACTGTTTTATGGAATCTGTTCTGTAGCAAGGTGACAGATGGTGACTCTTCTTCCTAAAATACTGATTCACTCAAAAACGAGTAGGTCACCAGCGCGACTTTTTCACAGCAGACTAGGAAATGGAGCTGACAGCTGTTTAGACTGTTCTAGAGCTCAATATTCTTTCTCTTAAAATAGTTAAATGCCGCTGGGGACCCACAAAGGCCGTTCCTTTTCCTCAGGCCAATTGATGCAGGCTAGGACACCAAGGCTACATCAAAATGGTGTTATGCTCTGCATAGTTATGCGGGGATTGTCTTCAGTTGTGACAAGCTCCTAGCATAACATTATCAGTCTCCAAAATCCCCCGAAGTCGGAGTGTGGCTACCCAGGTAGCGGGGTAATCAAAAACGGTCACACACGTAATGTTCTCATCCCTAGCTACTGCATTTGTACCATAGTGTTCAAGTACTTCGGCTGTTCGGATGATCCCTGGAGTCTTTTAGCCAGGGTACGAGAACAACAAAGACACATGACATCATAAGCTGATCAGCCTTCAAACCCTCTTGCTCCAACTTCCATGGCAAGGATGTAGAAGCCAGATTCACTCTGGCTGCTTTCTAGACTGGCATGCTTCTCCATTGGGTAGCTGTGAGCTTCCTCCATTGGGTAGCTGTGGGCTTCCTCCATTGGGTAGCTGTGAGCTTCCTCCATTGGGTGGCTGTGGGCTTCCTCCATTGGGTAGCTGTGAGCTTCCTCCATTGGGTAGCTGTGAGCTGCCTCCATTGGGTAGATGTGAGCTTCCTCCATTGGGTAGCTGTGAGCTGCCTCCATTGGATAGCTGTGAGCTTCCTCCATTGGGTAGCTGTGAGCTTCCTCCATTGGGTAGCTGTGAGCTTCCTCCATTAGGTAGCTGTGAGCCTCCTCCATTAGGTAGCTGTGAGCCTCCTCCATTAGGTAGCTGTGAGCTGCCTCCATTAGGTAGCTGTGAGCCTCCTCCATTAGGTAGCTGTGAGCTTCCTCCATTAGGTAGCTGTGAGCCTCCTCCATTAGGTAGCTGTGAGCTTCCTCCATTGGGTAGCTGTGAGCTGCCTCCATTAGGTAGCTGTGAGCCTCCTCCATTAGGTAGCTGTGAGCTTCCTCCATTAGGTAGCTGTGAGCCTCCTCCATTAGGTAGCTGTGAGCTTCCTCCATTGGGTAGCTGTGAGCTTCCTCCATTAGGTAGCTGTGAGCTTCCTCCATTAGGTAGCTGTGAGCTGCCTCCATTAGGTAGCTGTGAGCCTCCTCCATTAGGTAGCTGTGAGCCTCCTCCATTAGGTAGCTGTGAGCTTCCTCCATTAGGTAGCTGTGAGCTTCCTCCATTAGGTAGCTGTGAGCTTCCTCCATTGGGTAGCTGTGAGCTTCCTCCATTAGGTAGCTGTGAGCTGCCTCCATTAGGTAGCTGTGAGCTTCCTCCATTGGGTCACTGTGGGCTTCCTCCATTGGGTAGCTGTGAGCTGCCTCCATTAGGTAGCTGTGAGCTTCCTCCATTGGGTCACTGTGGGCTTCCTCCATTGGGTAGCTGTGAGCTGCCTCCATTAGGTAGCTGTGAGCTGCCTCCATTAGGTAGCTGTGAGCTGCCTCCATTGGGTAGCTGTGAGCTGCCTCCATTAGGTAGCTGTGAGCTTCCTCCATTAGGTAGCTGTGAGCTGCCTCCATTAGGTAGCTGTGAGCTTCCTCCATTGGGTCACTGTGGGCTTCCTCCATTGGGTAGCTGTGAGCTGCCTCCATTAGGTAGCTGTGAGCTTCCTCCATTGGGTCACTGTGGGCTTCCTCCATTGGGTAGCTGTGAGCTGCCTCCATTAGGTAGCTGTGAGCTGCCTCCATTAGGTAGCTGTGAGCTGCCTCCATTGGGTAGCTGTGAGCTGCCTCCATTAGGTAGCTGTGAGCTTCCTCCATTAGGTAGCTGTGAGCTGCCTCCATTAGGTAGCTGTGAGCTGCCTCCATTGGGTCACTGTGGGCTTCCTCCATTAGGTAGCTCTGAGCTGCCTCCATTGGGTAGCTGTGAGCTGCCTCCATTCTGCCTTCATGCAGCACAGTGAGTTCAGTCAGAATCATTTGTTTTGATGAGTGGAGTACTATGTCTGCCTCACCTTCCCCCTTCACCCCATCTTCCCTCCTCACCTTCCCTTGTCCTCCCCCCTCCCCCTTTCACCCCTCAGTCCTCCCTCCCCTTGCCGTATCCCCAGTCCCCCTTTCCCCTCCCCCTTTCTTCTTCCCTTTCACCCCCCCCCCTCCTCTGTCTCTCTGTCTGTCTCTCTGTCTGTCTGTCTGTCTGTCTCTCTCTCTCTCTCTCTCTCTCTCTCTCTCTCTCTCTCTCTCTCTCTCTCTCTCTCTCTCTCTCCCTCTTTGCCTTACACTTTAGACCACTTTTGACCCCCCTCAAAAACGTGTCAGAATTCAGGATTATACCAGGGACAGTTAGATCATCAGTTTTATGCTCTCCTAACTGAGGTATTTCAGCAGACAATTATCATGGTGTTTTTAAATATCTACATACCATTGGCAAGGTTGTGCGACACTACCGCGAGCATCATTAACGCGTGTAACACTACCGCGTGTAACACTATCACGAGTGTAACACTACCGCGAGTAACACTACCGCATGTAACAGTTCTGCGTGTGTAACACTATCGCGTGTGTAAGACTACCACGAGTAGCACTACCGCGTGTAACACTTTCGCGTGTGTAACACTAACGCAAGTACCGCATCTGCGTGTAACAATACTGTGATTTTTCTGTCATTCTGCAGTACTGTCAGTACGAATATGATTTGTAATGTTATTCTGAGAAAGAGAGAGAGAGAAAGAGAGACAGACAGACAGACCAACAGACAGACAGAGAAAGAGAGTAAAAGATGCTGAACAATTAAGTAGTGGGGGAAAACAAGTGCAGGCTAACAATTCTTCTGTCATTATAATAATGACTTTGCAAAGATTTGAACTTTTAGAGAAAAAAAAAAATTGAAGATGAAGAAAATGGGGGAAATATATTATAAATATGAAAAACCCTTCACTAGCTGCCTGAGAGAACCATCGTGATCCCTTCTTAAGGCAGATCTATTTGTATAGAGAGTAAAAGAGGCAGACTGACACAAGGAATGAGAGAGAGAGAGACAGACAGACAGACAGACAGACAGACAGACAAGCAGAGAGACAGAGAGACGGACAGAGAGAGACAGACAGAGAGAGACAAACAAACAGACAGACCGACAGAGAGGCAGAGAGAGAGATAGAGAGAGAGAGAGACAGACAGACAGACAGACAAAGAGACAGAGAGAGACAGACAGACAGATGGACACACACGCATGCACGCACGCACGCGCGCGCGCGCGCGCGCACGCGCACGCACGCACGCACGCTCACACACACACACACACACACACACACACACACACACACACACAGAATGCATAGAATTTTCGAGGATTTTTAATTTACAAAACATATTTGTATTAAAAGCAATACTGAATTACAGAAAAAAGGAATGGCCACACTAAAAGCAGGTGTCAAGTGTCACGATTGGTTCAGCACACATTGAATTCAATGTTTCTGGCCACTGACCGTAAGAAAGGCACCTTGTCGTTTTCATCGTCATCCTCGTCCTCGTTGTCTTCAGCCCGTTCGTACAACTGGATGAGCGTCTGGAGTCGTTTATTGATGGCCGAGAAATGTTTCTTTGGGGTTGGGCCAGGGTGACCTCCTTCCATTTGAATTTTAACACCGTGCTGCAGACTTTGTTCCTTTTGGATTCCGGCGATGAATTTCCAGATGGATGGATTCGGGCCGTCAAACATGGATTGCAAGCGCCTGTGCCACCCTTCCAGTTTATTATTTGTACGCGGGAGATCGACTTGGTTCCTGTCGCGAACTGACCAAAACTCGAGAGCAAAACGTGGAGGGGCCCGCGTGGGATTTGCGTCCCGTCTTCTCCCACGGCGGAGTCTTCCAACATAATTGTCCTCAAAGTAGTCATAGAGTTCACCCAAGCGTGGGTCCATGTCTCTTTCACTCATGTCTTCCTGCAGTTTCTCGAAATGCCCTGTGATCTTCTCTGGTGACAAAAATGCCAATGATGCGAGCATGCGGCAGAACAGCCGTGTGTCTTCGTCGTCGGTATAGGTGACTCGCAACCCAAGATCCTGGATCTTTCTCCAGATTGACTGGCATAAGTGGAAGAAGCATCCTCTGACCTCAATGTGTGGAAAACGCCGAGATGATTGCAGCTTTGGCTGTCAATTCAAAATCAAGGATGCAAAACCGTGGGTTCAGATATTGGTGCGTACATTTTGATAAGGCACCACATTTCCTCGTATGTCCGTCTGTTCTTTCCTGCCAGAAGAGCATACAAGCATGGGAAGACATGGTTGTCTTTAATGACATGACTGGTGTAAGCTTACAGCTGAAAAAAAACAGTTGTGGTGCTACTTTGAACGTGCCGTCGGCCATCCAGTTAGAGTTTGCAGTCATAAACCGCAACAATTCGTCGGTTCCGAAGAGAATAATGCGTTTCAACCGGTTTTCTTCCTCTTCAGCAGCATTATCAGCGTCACCTGTATCGTGCAATAGAAACCTGACTTGAGTGCCTCCAACTAGAACTTCTCTGAATTGTTCCGGAATTTCGATGTCTTCCAAATTTAGTGGAAGAGGGGGAAAGGCATCATCTCTTTTCCGTTTTCTCTGAATTGTGCGCCTGAGTGCTGATCTCTGTGGCAAATTGGTCAGCGTCTCATCAGTCAAATTTGCCCTCATTTCTCCAATTAATCTTCGAGGTGGTGCATCTGCAGCAGCAGCTCTTTCTTTCATCTCAGCAATACTTTTCTGCTTCTGGACGTCCGCTGGGTTGGCAGGGTGGTTGTGGTCATTCTTTGCATTGGGGATGGCACCATTGCGGTAGTCAAGCGGAGTGCTGATTCTCCCTTTACATTTGTCCTGTACGCAGCGCCAGTTGACCGTTGTTTTATTTACACGGTCTCGACGGTAAAGATACCAGTTGTAGAGGATCTTGTCATTGGAGCAACGAGACTGTATTACCTCCATGGCCAAAGTTTGAAATGTTTGTTTGGACCGCAAATGATCGACATAAAACAAAATGCCTGTTCGACATAAGAATACTCTCCCTGAACACTAACTCAATGCTTGTGCTAACCAAACTCACAAGATAAAAAGAAAGTTTGCACGCGTTCACTTATACACACACACACACACTCTCTCTCTCTCTCTCTCTCTCTCTCTCTCTCTCTCTCTCTCTCTCTCTCTCTCATCATCACATGGAAGTGTTACACGCGGTAGTGCTACTCTCGGTAGTCTTACACACTCGATAGTGTTACACACGCGGAAGTGTTACACGCGGTAGTATTACTCGCGGTAGTTTTACACACGCGATAGTGTTACACACGTGGAAGTGTTACACGCGGTAGTGTTACTCGCGATAGTGTTACACTCGTGATAGTGTTACACGCAGTAGTGTTACACGCGGTAGTGACGCTCGCGGTAGTGACCTGCACCCCATTGGCAAAGCATGTTTCACCTTGCTTCACTTCACCATAATGGTCACATCAAACTGTGGTTAATGCAACTTTTCTAGCACAAAAAGAGATTCACTCTTGATGTCCCATGTGCCCGGTGTACTAATGAATCACCATGCCAACTGTGGAGAAGGTCAGATGAAAAAAACAGTGTGGTTGCAGGGCCAGCTACAAAGACAGACTGCAGTGGACAAAGACACACAGACAGACACTGAGACAGACAAACAGAGGGTGCTTTCTGTATTAGATTGCTATCATTGTTTTGTGTTGCCTGTGTTGAAGAACCCCAGGTCCCAAAGATGATACAGCCCCTGGCCTGGATACTGGGCAAATGGAGGGGAACTGGTGAAGGGTATTATCCCACGATCAAGGACTTTAAATATGTGGAGGAGGCAGAATTCTTCACTTTTGGCCAGCCCAACATTCAGTTCAGGTGAGAAACATGGTTTTGAAATAGATACCAGTTAGGTGTGTGTGTGTGTGTGTGTGTGTGTGTGTGTGTGTGTGTGTGTGTGTGTGTGTGTGTGTGTGTGTGTGTGTGTGTGTGTGTGTGTGTGTGTGTGTGTGTGTGTGTGTGTGTTAGAAAGAGAGAGAGAAAGCCCTATACCATGTAGCACATTGTGGACAGCAACCACCACAGATCAAATTCATACCCTGTTTACTTATCTTTTACAAATGTTTACTTTTTCTTTATTTAAACTTGAACATTTGTATATGTGTATGTGTGTAAGAGAGGTATTATTTGTTCTTAATGTGATCTTGTACTCGACATTCCCAGCATATCTTTTGTTTCTGTAAGATGCCATCATTTGGGCTTAGTGAATCTACCTTAATGTATTTTGTCTTTGGTTTCAATACTGATAAGTACAGTAAGACAATAAATGATTGAATGAGTGTTGAAATGTTTGGGATGTGGAATTTTACTTTGGGAATATGTCAAGTATCTGTCATACCGATACCTATTAAATCCCCCCTCCCTCTCCGTGTTAGTAAATAAGTCTTCAGGTGAGCTTTTAGATGGTCAGAATCTTTGCTGTTTTGGTAGGTCAGGATTTAACATTGACCGCTCTCATCAACATTTTGCAGTTTATACTCATGGCATCCTGAAACCAACCAGCCTTTACATCGAGAAGTTGGATTCATTCGGATCAAACCAGGAACCAACAAAATTGCTTTTTGACAGCGCATAACAATGGTGAGTCATCCATTTTCTGCCCATAGGAATTATAGTAACATGGACAGAGACACTTGCACAGTGGAATCCACTTAACTTAAAACATCCAGGGAAAGGAAAATGTGACAATTTTAACCAGTGATGGCTTTAAACAATAAAGTCTTAAGTGTGTCAGAGCTGGAACAATGGATGTATATATAAATGTATATGAGAGGAAGCCACCAGGACGAGACAGTAAATTTGCAGTCACCTGACAAATATGCAGTCACCTGACAAATCTGCAGTCACCTGATCAACTTTTCAACAGTTGTATTCATTTTGCCTGAAAGCCTGGTTTAAAAAAAGTTCCAAGGAAGTTCATACAAAAACTTAAAGCTAAATCAGACCCAAAAATAGTCATGGAAACTGGGTACCACACATGAGCAGTCTGTTTGACAGTAGCATGCTTGACTTCTGATATTTTTGGAATGAATACCTTGTTTGTTCAGTTTGAGGGTATTTGCATCCAGTATAACATCAGCGCTGACTATTTTCAAGATCAGCAAGGATTTTGTTTCCCAAAATTTTGCACAGACTGAAGTTGCTATTCGTTTGATGCCATCGCAAGGCTGATGGCATGCTCTTTGAATAGCCTGTGTGCAGTCTTCAGACCAAACAAACAGTGATAGTTCTGTAGCCATTTGGAAAGGAACCAGTCATAAAATAGAAAACTCCATGATGGCATCTGATGGTTGATATTCTCAGGAAAGGCATTATGTTGTATGGCAAAATGCAAGAAAATTTAGACTGCCATTTATCTTTTTCTGTTCAGTAGGTTCATGATACAACACATTGCCTGTCCACTATGGAAACGTGTTTTGTCATAAGCAAATGTTTATTACACTCGCTAGACCAAGGAATTTAAAGAGTGAAAAGCTTTACGTTGGGAATACAGAATTTGCTCAAACCAACCAAGTTATCATATTATCAGTACATGCTGACTCCACTCTAGGCATGTTTCCCATAGTTGCATGGACTCAAGAATATATATTCAAACTTTGTCACAGAGGACTCAAGATGACATGTGCATTCTCTCTTTTCCTTGTCTCTGTCTCAGACACAAACAAAAACGCACACCCATACAAAATATCTCGCACAGTCACATATGAACACGGAAACACGCACATACACAAAACACACACACACTTGCACACACACACACATATGCACGCACGCACGCACGCACGCACACGTGCACTCACGCACAGCCACATACACACACACAAACACACACACACACACACACACACACACACACACACACGCACACACATACAGATTCTCTTTCTCTCTCTCACACACATACACACATGCATAAACGCTCTCACACACACATACACACACACTCTCTCGCTCTCTCTCTCTCTCTCTCTCTCTCTCTCTCTCTCTCTCTCTCTCTCTCAAGCACACACGTGCGCGTGCGCACACACACACTCTCTCTCTCGCTCTCTCTCTCTGTGTCTCTCACATACACATTTGCACGTGTGCGCGCATACATACACACACACACACACACACACACACACACACACACACACACACACACACACACACACACACACACACACACACTGACAGTTACATGTATGTCATTTAACTCGTTATTTTTTGAAACCCCAAGCCCAAACCCCTTCAAGTCAGAGCGTTTTTTGCAGATTAATGAACCAACTTGCTAATAAAATGACAAAACACTATGTGATCATTTGTTTGAATGAATGTTACAACCAGTCACAGAAACAATTCTTGGATTTTAAAAAAAACAACGAAAAAACTGTGTATCTTTCACAAACAATGATTCATTGGCAGAAGGAATGACAAAGTGACCAACGGAACTTCCTGACTGACTGAAAATCAACGGAAACGGTAATGGAAGCATCATTATTGTTATTCTTGGAGTTGGGGACAAAAAAAAGTTGTGGAATTGTTTCAGGTGTGACCGACCTGCGAGAAGGGGAGGTCACTGATAAGGCATTGAGAGTGGAAACCACCGCGATTCATCGCATGACCTTCTCCAAAGAACCTGAAACTAAGAAGGTAAACCTCCTTCGAGCTGACAGTTGAACAAAACTTTGATTGGTCTGTTTAGAGAGAAACAGTTCAGTTCATTTGCAGCAGAATGCATCACTCTGGATGTGTGTGTGTGTGGGGGGGGGGGGGGGGGGGGGTGTGGAAGGGGGGGTGTAACATTATTTTGGGGAGAGGAGGTGTGTGGAAAGTGGCCTTAGAAGTGTCGTATACAGTACAAAGAGAGTTCCACAGGTACCTGTTCTGTGGCAAAAGGAGTCAACCGAAGAAGGATTTTGATTATCTCCCTTAACTTGCCATGGGATTTGGCTAAAAAAACTGAACTCATTTGCCAATGAAAAACGGATGGATGCTGAAAACAAATATTGTTGACACGATGCTGAACTAATGTACATGAAAGTATATATTTTCTGAAAGGATCATGAATGGACAATAACAGAAGAAAAAAATGTTTTGTCATGTTGTCTATGAGTTTATGTGACCAGTACAATTTTGTAAAATAAGTCATTTGAAAACGTGGAACATATTTTCTGAGACTGGTCTGTGTTCAGTTTCGGCTTTGCAGGCCGAACTTTCTGATGAGTGACTTATTTCGGCTACAGCATCGAACTGGGCGTTGAAGTCAGCTCTTTCCTCTGGGTGGATCACTTGAGGCTGAGAATCCTCGTCTTCTTCACCTTCATCTTCCTGAGAATCATCAGATTGTAGTTGATCACCACTCGCTTCATCTTATAGCCGTTCTAATTCATGCTGAGCTCCAGCTAACTCCGTGACTTGTGGACGTGTGGCTCTGCTGCCGCTCGTGTTCGGACCTGGCATCACAATTGTGCTTGCCTTGCATTGATAATGAGCTCATTGTCACTTCAATCACCCACTTAGATCACTTGAAAGTCATTTCTGGGTGTTGAAAGGGGAGTTTCCCGTTATTTTCAGATTGTACAGACCTTCACAATTCTGATGCTGTTGTACTCATACTTCCTGAACACAGTCCGAATATACAAGAGGCCAAAATGAGTGCCCGCTATTCCTGAACAGCGATCGTGGCAGTGATGCGGCGTGAGTTATCTTCCATTACGGAACAGCTTTGTGGCAGACTAAAGGTTAAAGTTGTTGAGCAGGATACCCTGCCAGTTCAGGGCAAGGCTTGCAGCAGCTCCATCTGCACTTCTGAGCTCACAGTATTGATACAGGTACTTCAAGTTCAAATGGTCTCTAAATCAAAGCATTTTCAAAGACTTTCGTATTCAAAGACTTTTGTATTCTTGCTGACCTCCTTTCTGATTTGGAAGCTGTTACTATCTTTGACACAAGCCTCCTCTACTCCTTAATATCTTTTTTTGTAGCTGTACATTTCTCTGAAATCTGATGGTTACAGCCAAGTTTCAAAGCAGATCAGATGTTTACGTTCATGGAGAGTATTCCATGGTCAAAGATTATGTTTGCAGTGGGATCATATTCTTTTCTACAGGGCAGCGATATAGTTTCTGTGATGGAACACTTGAAACATGACAAGCTGTATATTTCAGTATTTACAGACTGCAAATGCGTTAACCATCTTTTCTGTTTCTGTGTTTCTTGGGTTGATCCATGAGAGATATATATGGCAGCTCATGTATATACTCTATACATAATAATTCATACTGAACAGCGTTTTATGCTTTTTCGTCTAACGTTTTGCTTTGATGTGTCTGGAAGTTGTTAAAAATCTTGTTTTTTGTTTGTTTGTTTGTAGTTGGTGCAGACTTTCCACAGAAAGGGAGATGAACTGGAACAAGTGATTCTCATGGAGACCTCGCGGACTCGCATGACTGAACATCTCAGAATCACTTACAAGAAAGTGGAATCTGAGCATGAGGTGTAACATTCTTCCACCTGTGATGAAAATCCCACCAATTTTTTTTTTTTCATTTAATCCACACTCCACATTCCCACCCAACCCCCCTCTCCCCTGTCCGTCTAAAAAGCTAATATTTTTGTGTCATGGAAATCGGCATCAATTCACTCAAAATTCACAAGCTTATGTTGTAATGATTAATTCAGATTAGTGTAAAGTCTCTTGTAGATTTGTAAACCTAAAATGCATTGTTCAGAACTGCATGAGGGGATGTTTCAGCAATCAGAACTCAGAAGATTTTTGGTGTGTCACACCATTGAAACCTGATTAATCTCTTCAGATAGTGCTTCAGAAATTTCTCCGGTTCTTCATCTTAATGTTATATGACATTTACCACTTTCATGCCTGGAACATAATGATTTGGATTTTCTTTATGAATAGAGGAGAAAAATTAGACACGGAAAAAAAAAAGAAAAGTGTATATCGATATGAATACAAGGGTGTTTTATAGCAAAGAGTAAAATAAAGCGTTTCCTCATTTAATAGTGACTGCTTTGAAAATGACAGAAGTTTGTTTTTTCTGATTTTCAGGGATTCGAAATGCTCAAGAGTAATCTCTTATGCAATATGCTATGTGGTGGTGTTTCTCCACATCACTTTTATACTTGCCATCGAACATCAAGCATTCAGTGTATGTGTGTGTGTATCTGGCTGGCTGGGTGTGTGTGTGTGTGTGCGTGTGTGTGTATATGTGTGTGTGTGTATACACGTTTGTTCTTTTCTGTCACATACTTCCTTTGCTCCGTTAGTGAACATAACTCATGCAGTACTTGTCCCAGGTGTTGTTGCACAGTAAAGCAAATACAGGTGTTGTGCAACAAATCAAGTACAGGTGTTGTGCAACAAATCAAATACTGGGGGTTCGCAACAGCTCAAATACAGATGTTGCGCAACAAATCAAATACAGGTGTTGCGCAACAAATCAAATACAGGGTGTTGTGCAACAAATCAAATACAGGTGTTGCGCAACAAATCAAATACAGGTGTTGTGCAACAAATCAAATACAGGTGTTGTGCAACAAATCAAATACAGATGTTGCGCAACAAATCAAATACAGGTGTTGTGCAACAAATTAAATACAGGTGTTGTGCAACAAATCAAATACAGGTGTTGCGCAACAAATCAAATACAGGTGTTGTGTAACAGCTCTCAGAGTGAGCTGATCCTGGGCTCTGCCAGCTACCTGACGAGCTTTGTGCTGAGTCGGGATGAACAAGTATATCCTGTGATGTACAGACCTCCAGTGTGTCAGGTTTGCCCATCAAATCCGACCAAGTAGCTAGCTTACCAATAAAACGTCTCCAGTAAAATTTGTGGGGTTTTCACGCTGTCAGGTACAAGTCTGGGAAAGTTCATGTGTGTGAAGAAAGCAGAGTTTGGAAGTTTTTGTGCTTAAAAAGAAACACTGAGTGTATCATTTTGTTTAAAAAATTATCTACTTCTGTTTAATTTAGAGTTGGGAAGTTTTTGTGCTTGAAAAAAGGAACACTGAGTGTATCATTTTGTTCAAAAAATTATCTACTTTTGTTTAATTTTAATTTATACATAATTGCCCCTTTTTTTTTAGAGCGTTACATGAACTTATTAAACTGGTGTGCTGTATAAGAAAAGCTACCCAACAATAATTTAAGTTGAAATCACACCACATTGTGCACAAAAGGCTAGAAGTTGATGTAGTTTGTTGAATCACACCACATTGTGCACAAAAGGCTAGAAGTTGGTGTAGTTTGTTGAATCACACCACATTGTGCACAAAAGGCTAGAAGTTGGTGTAGTTTGTTATCCATATGTTTAGCTGTGTGTTGCCGATGTTTTAAACTGACCATAGTGGACGCCTACCTGCTTGTCAAACGTTCAGAATCTACCCCTAAGACAACACATGACTCCCTTTTCCTTGGTCATCAGAAAACTGCCACTGAAATTTTACCTGAGAGCAAACACACCCATACATACTTTCAGGGCTGTTGTTACTGGTCTAGCAGCACTTGGGCACTTTAATTGAACTAAATTGATGGTCGTCTGACGCTGTCATACTTAATACAACCTGACAAATAATTCTGTATAACATTTAGGACACGAATCGAAGCAGAAAAAAATGGCAGCTACTTTCACTTTGGCAGCACTGTCAAAGGGTGTGTCTAAATGCTCAAAGCATCCTGAACTTGGCAGGAAACGTTGGGTCACCCTTAACCGGCAGGTCATGTGTTACTGGTGCCGGTGAATCAGTGGTTTAAAGGTTAATGTACAGAATGTGCTCGCAAGCAGAAATGATATGTTTGTTACTGACAAGTTGCCTGTATTCTGAGTTCCTGAGATTACAAGTTAGAACAGCATCAATACCAGTACAGGATGTCACTGAATACAGAGGTGGGGTAAAAATGATCGCTCATAATTACAATAGACTTCAAGTCTGATTTTCAGACATTGAAGACTGCATGAACCTTCTTCTTCTTGGAGATCAGGTGGATTATAAGTGGAAATAAGTTGAATACGAGACTGAGTTGTGTAAACTCTTGAAATTGGTTATAATTAGTAGGAATCCCCTTGCTGATTTGGCAGGTGAAGAGGGCTCTTTGCAACAGAGAGAGCTGAAGTTGAAGCACTGTTCTACCACTCCAGGTCAACATGAAACCAACATTTCTTTTCTGTGATGACATTGCTGACCTGTCTGTAGCTGAACGTAGTTTGTGGAGCAAGACCTTTTCCAGAAGATTCTATGTTTAATCACACCCTTTATGATTTCCCCAAAACGACGCATGATATATAAGTCCAGTGCAATTTGCTTCAAAAATTGACAAACCACATTTGATTTGACTGGTCCCAACATTATAAGGCTGTTGAGAAATTTGGTGAACACCGAGATCCAGCTTACCCAATAAGAAAGTGTCAGTCCCTTCAAATTGAGGTGAGATGTATTTTACTGATTATACCCCCAGTCATGCATGTTGTGAGACTCTGCCATACATATCCAGTGATGACTGATTATACCCCCAGTCATGCATGTTGTGAGACTCTGCCATACATATCCAGTGATGACTGATTATACCCCCAGTCATGCATGTTGTGAGACTCTGCCATACATATCCAGTGATGACTGATTATACCCCCAGTCATGCATGTTGTGAGACTCTGCCATACATGTCCAGTGATGACTGATTATACCCCAGTCATGCATGTTGTGAGACTCTGCCATACATGTCCAGTGATGACTGATTATACCCCCAGTCATGCATGTTGTGAGACTCTGCCATACATGTCCAGTGATGACTGATTATACCCCCAGTCATGCATGTTGTGAGACTCTGCCATACATGTCCAGTGATGACTGATTATACCCCCAGTCATGCATGTTGTGAGACTCTGCCATACATGTCCAGTGATGACTGATTATACCCCCAGTCCTGCATGTTGTGAGACTCTGCCATACATGTCCAGTGATGACTGATTATACCCCCAGTCATGCATGTTGTGAGACTCTGCCATACATGTCCAGTGATGACTGATTATACCCCCAGTCATGCATGTTGTGAGACTCTGCCATACATATCCAGTGATGACTGATTATACCCCCAGTCATGCATGTTGTGAGACTCTGCCATACATGTCCAGTGATGACTGATTATACCCCCAGTCATGCATGTTGTGAGACTCTGCCATACATGTCCAGTGATGACTGATTATACCCCCAGTCATGCATGTTGTGAGACTCTGCCATACATATCCAGTGATGACCCTCATGTACCGGTGAACATAGAACATCATTCCATGCATTCCTCTTGTGGAGCTTGTGAATGTTTCGACAAGAAGATTTGAAAGTAACAATAATAGAAATTTAAACATGCACGCATACACCACACACACACACACACACACACACACGCATGAGACTTCAAAGAAAGGAGGTGGGAAGCAATGGACTTTTTTTTTTCTTTTTTTTTTTTTTGAGAATGGTAGTGATGTTGATGACACTTTGAAAGGTATTCCGTTTTATATGACTGCATCATAGGGCTGCACATCTTGATTGTTTTATGACGTGTACACATATTCAGCATTAAGGCCAGACCGGTGCCACAATGGTAAGGTAATCTGAAGCAGCATTTCAAAACAGGCATTAGCAGAGTGCGACTGTCTAGTCACATTCTGCCCTGTGGAGCCTGTCGCAGAGCTGAAGCCATCCAGGAGGTTAATGTGGAAGAATGGTCTGCTCTTCTGGGGTTCCAATCTGACAAAATTCCAATCAGTGCATGAACAATCTTTCTATTGGTGTTTGATGTTCGTTTTGTTGTTGGTGTTCTCGTTCAGTAGTTGTGCTTTTGATAACAAAAATTGTGTTCAAAATCATGATAGTGTAGCAGAAAGTGAGATTAACATGCCATCAAGATTTTTTTGTTTGTTTTGTTTTTGTTGCTGGAAGTTGGCATTCCCAAAATCTAGTGCAGATCAGCCTGATTTTTGTCCATCCACCCCTACCCCCACCACACTTCCTCCCTTCTCTCCCCCACTTCCAGCTCCATCCCTCCATCCCTTTCTCCCCCTCCTCTAAAAACACTTTTGAAGATTTTTGTGAAAAAAAACGTCATAGACAGCTTTGGTGATATGTATTTTGGAACAGCTGTATTGTCATGTGGAGTAAATGAAAAGATCTGAAGCTGCAGTTCATTACTGTTGAAGGGTTTGTTTTAGATGCAAGGACATGAAACCGATGGTCCACCCCGCCCCGCCTCCCCCCCTTCCCCCGTCCCCCTCCCCCTCCTTTCCTTTCCTCCCCCATCACCTCTCCACGGAATCGTTTCTGAATCACAGCACCTTTATAGTTTACTGCATTGCATGCTATGAATTCTCGTTTATCCCTAATTCCCAATCCTTCCCTTCTTCAGGGTTCCCGCAGGTTGGGAATAGTGGGGAAGGTTTGGGAAAAACGGATGGTCCTTTTCCCAGTTGTGAAAGTTTGGGAAAAATGGCATTTGGTGACTGTGGGTTGGGAAGGTTTGGAAAAAATTGAACAAGCATCTTCAAAAACTCAAACAAGCATCTTCAAAACCAAAGAGATAGAAAACCAAACAACACAGGCACAAACAAATAAATTCTGATTGTCCGAAAATCGAGACTGGTGAGTTTCTTCATTTCTTTTAATTCAGGCTAGTGTATAGAAAATGAAAATTTACCTGCCGTTACCATAATGTGTATGAGATGTAACTTGGTTGGGAAAAACCGGTGCTGGGGTTGGGAATTTTGTTTCTCCAAGTCTGTATGAACCCTGCATCTTGCTCTTGTCCTTGGGGAGTCAGGTGTTTTCCACTGTCTTAAAATGATTAAGATGGGTTTGTTCATCCTTCAAAAGCATGATTTATTGCACCCTGAATGGAAGGTAAACAGATCTGACAGGTTTTTTTTTTAATTCCACTAGTGGACGCCATCTCCACAGCAGTTTCCAAATTACTATCATTTTCTGTTAACTTCTAATTCCTTCCTGAATTTTAGTGAGCATTTGAAGTGCCATACAGTATGATTTTACAGATCTGTCTTGGAAAAATACCTTCTTAAATTCACTGATAACAATTCTATAGTTTGCTTTGTTTTTTTTCTGAACTATCTGTTTCTATCCGTATTGATGATGTAATTCCATATCAAAAATTTTGTAAAGGAGCTGATATCAGATGATTTATGGATACTTACTTTCAGATTGTATTGTTGTTAAATCTTGCTATAGTTTTGTTTCCTGATTGCTTACAGTATAAGCTGTGTATGGAAATAATTAACTTTCACTTTTTTTCAGAAAGAAAAATGAAAGTTTTTTTTTTTTTTTAAATGTAGCTCATCATCAACAATATTGACAAAAAAAATGACCGTTTTACTGACCTCAGGCTGGATGGTCTGTTAACCACCTTTTGTTCAATATCTTTGTTGATATCTTTTGTTGATTTCTTTTGTCATTGCTGTGTGCACAGAGTATATATATACGCAAGCATGGAATTTCGTTTTATTCAGGATGTTTCCTTTGCTGGATCTGTGTGTCTTGGGTCTGCATCTGCACTGGGTGATTTGGTGCTGGTGATCTGGTGCATCTGCACTGGGTGATCTGGTGCTGGTGATCTGGTGCTGGTGATCTGGTGCATCTGCACTGGGTGATCTGGTGCTGAAAGTCAGCGTTCGTTTGGAGTTGTGGGCATGTCATTGTCTGACAGTCGGAGCAGGATGCAACAATGGGCATGTCATTGTCTCACAGTCGGAGCAGGATGCAACAATGGGCATGTCATTGTCTCACAGTCGGAGCAGGATGCAACAATGGGCATGTCATTGTCTGACAGTCGGAGCAGGATACAACAATGGGCATGTCATTGTCTGACAGTCGGAGCAGGATGCAACAATGGGCATGTCATTGTCTCACAGTCGGAGCAGGATGCAACAGTGGGCATGTCATTGTCTCACAGTCGGAGCAGGATGCAACAGTGGGCATGCCATTGTCTGACAGTCGGAGCAGGATGCAACAATGGGCATGTCATTGTCTCAGTCGGAGCAGGATGCAACAATGGGCATGTCATTGTCTGACAGTCGGAGCAGGATGCAACAATGGGCATGCCATTGTCTCACAGTCGGAGCAGGATGCAACAATGGGCATGCCATTGTCTGACAGTCGGAGCAGGATGCAACAATGGGCATGCCATTGTCTCACAGTCGGAGCAGGATGCAACAATGGGCATGCCATTGTCTGACAGTCGGAGCAGGATGCAACAAT
>CM031613.1:5489941-5492441 GCA_018398815.1 Conus ventricosus
CACACACACACACACACACACACACACACCTTCCTTCTATTTCTTTTATTCATTCATCATTCGTTCTTCCATGAATGCAATCATGTGTCCCTCAAAGGCCTGAACATCAGCCTCAACACCTATAGGAGTCACTTGCCCTGGACCGCCCGGCCTAGCGAAGCAGCCTCACAAAGGGTGCATGTACATCAGAGAAGAGACGCACAGCAGAAGCTGAGAGAAAGCGAGCCGCGCGCAAGGCCAGAGCTACCTCCACCTCCACTGTAGCACCCACCCACATGTGTCCCACATTTGGGCGTTCCTTCCGGGCCCAGATCGGCCTCACCAGCCACCTGCGGACCCACACTCGGCGATCTTCCGTCTGAGATTAAGTCATGGTCATCTTCGAAATCGAAGGATGAACAACACACACAATCATGTATTTATTTGTTTCATTTTCAAACTCATTCATTCATCGCTTCTTTTCTTTTCATTCTTTTCTATATTTGAAGAATGTTGTGCAGATTTTTTTTTTATTTTATTTTTTTTTTTGTGTGTGTGTGTGTCTAGCCTACATCATTTTCTATAAAATTGCCTCGCCTCATTTTCAATGTCTTATTAGTCATCTAGCATTTTTCGCTTTTCATTCACAAACGATATGCTTAGCAAGCATCTTGACTACGGTTCTCTGTTTTCTGAGCGACTATAATGTGTGTGTTTCATTTCTTTGCCAATACACCAGACACATTTCTAAATTTGCAAAGGATATTAATTCCTTGTTATTGCCATTCTTAAACGTGTTCATCTGCTTGTTGGGGCATTCTGTGCTCGATTCCTGTAATGCTTACTTTTTTGCCTACCATTTCATTCTCTTATCATCGTTTGTAATATTTCTGCGCATAATACAAAAAAAAATATAAACAAATGGTGATACTAAATTTCCCTGTTTATAACAAAGCTCAACAGTCAACCAAAGCATTGTCTGGTTATTCAACATTAATATTTATTTGATACCTTCATAGAAATTTCCTACCCATATAGATACATCTTTTCCAAAGCGAAATGCTTCATACAACTTAAACATTAATATTTCCAGTCTCGTAAATCAAAGGCTTTTTTAAGGTCAAGATTTATGGGCATGCCGTGCACATTTGTTGTGTCTTGATACTGTATAAGGTCATATACCACTCTAATATTATCACTTATGTAATCTGTTGGAAATGAAACCTGTTTCATCCTCACAAATCAGTTTTGGCAACATTCTCTTTATTTTATGCATAGACGATTGGAATCAGTTTTATATGCTATACTAAGGCGTGAAATGGGCCTCCAGTTCCTGATAACTTCTTTATATTCATCAGGTTCGGGGAAAGATATCATAGTATCATCTTTCTTGACAGGCAGACAACTAATTCTCTCTCAACTTGTACTGAGCACCGTGACGGCATAGTCTTTTATTTGATTCTAAAAAAAAAGTATCTAACTATGCCATGTCCATTGGCACTGGGGCTTTCCCATTTTCATGTATTTTTGTGCAATGCAATGTTGTTGTTTTTCTAACGTAACTTCTGTTTTGAGTGATATTTTTAAATTCTCTCTTCTGATAATTTTATCATTTGTATCATCAGAACCTACATTTCATGTTCTTCTGCATTGTTATGTTCATACATTTTGCACGACATTGGTTCAGTCCATTTTCCGTATATAATTGGTCACCTGGCATCCCGTACATTATTGGTCCTCTAAAATCCCGTTTATCATTGGTCATTTAAAACCCAGCATATTCTTGGTCATCTAGCACCCCGTATATTATTGGTCATCTAACATCCCGTACATTATTGGTCCTCTAAAATCCCGTTTATCATTGGTCATTTAAAACCCAGCATATTATTGGTCATCTAGCACCCCGTATATTATTGGTCATCTAACATCCCGTACATTATTGGTCATCTAAAATCCCGTACATAATTGGTCATCTAAAATCCCGCATAATACCATTGGTCACCTAGCATCCCGTATATTATTGGTCATTCAACATCCCGTATATTATTGGTCATTCAACATCCCGTATATTATTGGTCATTCAACATCCCGTATTTTACTGGTCATCTGGCATCCCGTACATAATTGATAATTTAGCATCTCGTATATTATTGATCATCTACTATCCTGTATATTATTGGTAATCTAGAATCCCGTCATCTATTGGTCATCTAGCATCATATTATTGGGCATCTAGCATCCCGTATATTATTGGTCATCTAGCATCCCGTCATCTATTATCATTGGTCAGCTAGCATCCTGTGTATTATTGGTCATCTAACATCCCGTGTATTATTGGTCATCTAACATCCCGTGTATTATTGGTCACCTATCATTCTATAAATTGTCGGTCATCTAGCATCTGTCCCTTTTCACTCACTAAAGGTATGTGCTTTCATGTGACAAATGAACTGATATATGCCACCAAAATATATCCAGTAAATCTGACATCTGCTTTGCTCTGAATTCTTTGTCAGCCGAA
>CM031613.1:5497441-5509941 GCA_018398815.1 Conus ventricosus
ACATAAAAAAGATGAAATAAGACTTATGAATTCTGGAGTCAGTTTGTAAAGTTCAAGTTTACGGCACAACAAAGAATGGTTGATGACATCAAATGCTTTTTCAAAGTCTACGAAAAGAATACCTGCAAATTTATTCTCGTTTATGCTGCAAAGAAGACTGTCGATAAGCTGTATGAGGGCTGTGTGGCAAGAATGATGTTTTCGAAAGCCGACTGACTTTCGTGGAGAAGTTTGTTATCAGCAAAATAAGAATACAAAGACTTATGCATGTGCTTTTCGATCGGTTTTGCTATGGCTGATAAAATGGATATCGGTCTGTAATTTGATGGGTTTGAAGAATCTCCGGTTTTATACAGAGGAATAACTTTAGCTTCCTTAAATTTTAGAGGAAAAGTTTGTTTATCTATGCATAAATTGTATAAATATGTCAAAGCATCTGTGATAACAGGACATGACAACTTAAGTATTTTTGTCTCGATACCATCTAAATCACGAGTATTTGATTGGGTTGAAGTAGACAAGGCTTTACTAACATCTAAAACGGTCATGGGTTTCAGACTAAATGGAACACGAATATCCTTAGAATGGATGTATTGTTCTAAATAATTGAGATCATTTTTACTAGATTTATCATTTAAAATGATTCTATCTGCTATGTGTGTGTGTGTGTGGGGGGGGGGGGGGGGAGGGGGGGTGCGGGGGGGGGGGGGGGGAGGGGAGTGTGCGTGGGAAGAGTGTTTGTGCTTGCATGAAGATATTTTACTGATGGGATTGATTTACTATTGATTCTTACACAGGCAGTTTACGCCTTTTTTGTGTTTGTGTATTGTCCTGGTATATGGTTACTGTGCTGTCGAAAATGAATTTTCCATCTTTTGGACAAATGAAATTGTTATCCTGTTATGTCAGAAACATCAAAACCTGTTATTCCATCAATCAGGAAGGTTATTCAGCTTAATTCCAGTCACAAGCTTTAAGAGTGAGGGGGATTCCGGGACTGGCGCTTTCTCCACTCAGGCATCTGACAGTTGTGCACTTGGGCCTCAGCGACGCTCTGACCATGTTGCCAGGTAAATGTGACTCCATATTCCCTGTGAACTTTAAGATATGGTTATGAGGTTAGGACTCAGTCTAAGCGCGTTGCCATAGGATTGGGCTTGGCTAAAGAGACTGCTGTGTAGAAAGAAAATAGATGAATGCACGTGGATTCGTTTCTTGTGTTTCTGTTCAGAGTAACCTAGATATGCCCTTCTCTCTCTGCTCTCTATCTACCTGACTATCTGAACCACTCATGTGATATTCTCAACATCCCTAAACAAGTAAACACACAGAACAACCGGTGTGCTAGTAGCATGACTACCCTACACAAAGTGTGCCCTAGTTACATTCTGCTGGAAGAAGGCACGACATACTTCCGGTGCTGCGGCCAGTGGCATATGTCTCTCCTGTATGTCTCGTCTATGTCTCAGTATGCTGCACCCCTCTTTGGTGTGATGATGTCGGACAATGGAGTAGAAGCAAGCACTAGCCACAGATCATGGCCGCTGGTTATCCATCCAAACCTTCTGGCTCGGTACTACAGGTGTCAGGGTTCTAGTCCGGCGCTTTCTGTTGAAGCTGCGCCTGTGGCCTCCCTATGCCAACAGTAGAACTGTATGTATACAGCCGTCACAAATAGAGCATTTTGCGTCTATTGTCCATTACTCGCACTGTTGTCCATTAATCGCAAATATGTGCAAAATCCACCCAAGAGAAAGGATACTTAAAGAGAAAATACGATTTGGGTAGTGAAAAACGGTAATGCACCTTCCCCACCTAAAAAATGAATACACACCATAAAATCGTCTGCTGTATGCGCGTTCCAAAAGAACCGGGCCAGTGCCTGTGTCTGCACTATCTCTGGTCACCATGAGAGAGAGAGAGAGAGAGAGAGAGAGAGAGAGAGACTACGTGCCTGTAAGTTCGTACCTTCCTGTACGTGGGAAGGCGCGCGCTAGTTGGAACTGGCTCGATCTGTGACAAACACGCGCCCTGCACGCGGCGGCTGTGGGAAAGAAATAGCTGGCTACATGCTCAAGAAAGAGTATGCGCGTTGTTGTCAGCTTAGCGTCCGCTGGTAGCGGAAGGGGCCCACATGCGCTTCTGCCTGTTTGGCTTTTATTTTTTTTTTTCTTTTTCTTTTTTGTTTATGTTTTTGTTTTGTTCCGTTGTTGTTGTTTTTTATCATTTGAAAGGACATCTTAAATGAGAGAATAGCCAACAGTAAATAACGAACAAGTACAGTAACTCTTGCTGTCCTGATGAAATAATTACATGTTCGTAAGTCCAAGCTGCAGAAATGAACAAACACAAACTGACATTTCTTCAAGACTTGCACCACCTGAACATGATATATGGGTGAGCTTGGAGTATCCTTGGGTGGGGTGAGGGGGGGGGGGGGGTTGTCTGTTTGTTCTGTTTGCTGCATGTTGACTTTTCTGCTGGGTGATTTGGTGTCAGAAGCAGCATTCGGTTGGAGTTATAGGTATGTTAATATTTGATCATGGGATCAAGAGTTACTGCACATGTTCGTCATTTACTCTTTACTGTTCCCTGCCTCACTTCCATTTCCGTTCACACCAAACGACCAGAGCCTACCTGTCTTCATTGCTGTCTGTTCCTGTGTTGGACTCTATTCAGAATCAAAAAGGCTGTGCCAGTTTTGAAATAAATGTTGATTTGAATGTATCTTTTCACAAACAAGCGACTTTGTTGCGAGAACTATAATACAACGAGAAAGAACAAACACTATTAGAAAAGTAGTTAAGGACTCAAAATCAAAAACTTACTTGGAGAATATTTCGACAGGGTCGCGCCTGTCTTCATCAGCTCACTGTTGCTGTTGTGGCAGCGAGGCCTGGTGGGGCAACTGTTGTGTGGGGTGAACGGTTGTCAGGATCTGATTGTAGATGGGGGGAAGTTCAAAGCCTTGATCTCTGTTCAGGCTGGGGCGTCTGGTCTTGATTGTGATGGCTTCTTTAACTTAGTAGCAAACACTGTCTTTAAAAAAAAAAAGAAGAAAAAAAAAGGCAACAAGCACGTTGACATCAAACGTCACTAACTGCATTCCAATTCACTCACTGCGTTGAAGGCGGTGACACATGCTCTGTGCAAAGGAAATACCACACAAGCCTCCGTTTGTAGGGGCCTTTAAAAGAGGACAATATACCATGACAGCTGGAGAGTGAAGCGTGCACACAACCATTATCAGCAGCCATATAAGTGTTTGCTGATTTTTTTTAAAATTTTTTTTTTTTTTTTTTTTTGGGGGGGGAGTGGTTGGTGGCATGTGGGGGGGGGGGGGGGGGGGGGGGGCGGTAGATTGAGAAGGGAAGGGGCAGTGTGACGAGCTTTTTGCTCTTCATTGCTGTAGGGGTGGGGTGGGGGTGGGGGGGGGTTGGGGGGGGGGAGGAAAGGTTGCGTGGAGAGGGGATGGGGGAGTGTAGGGAGCTGCTTGCTTTTCGTTGCTGACAGAGAGAGAGAGAGAGAGACGCTTCAGATACGTTTTTATTGACAGTGACCTGCATGGACTTTATGTCAAGGGAGTGTACATTAATATTTGCAGCGCCGAAAAACAAGTTTATAATGCAAAGAAACATGAATTGTATCAGGTTACGTAAATGTTGAGGCTTCAAGCCATGTAGAAGAAATGGAAAATAATGACGTGCTTTTTCGTCACTCAAAATGAATATGTAGTTCTTTTTTTTTTAATTTTTTTTTTAGTAACAACATGATCACAGACACAAGTGCCTCACCCAGGCACACATATTCACTGTTATAAAACTTTCCTGCACTGTCACATCTATCATCACCGTCCGCCTCATCATTAGCTATACTAGTGAAGAAAACAAAACCATTTCTTACTAAGGCCATCAAGCTTGCGGAATACATGAAAACAAACTCAAACATTGATACGCAAATAGAACCAATGTTAACAGATGCAGCAGAAATAGGGGGACTTGAAGAAAATCTGCAGATGGAAAAAGTACATACTTCTGCGATTAAACGGTTTCTAAATATTCCATTGCATTCATCAAATACAATGGCATATGATGATTCTGGAAGACATCCTCTTTTCATTCGATCTTTTTGGAAATGCGTTAAATATTGGTTAAAACTTACCCAGCTACCTACAAGCAGATTATGTAGACAAGCATACGATATGTTACTACGGCAATTTGAGTTAGGAAAGCAGAACTGGGTTGTTACTATAAAGCAGGTTTTGAGAGTAAACGGGTTTGGTGTAGTATGGTTCAGTCACGGGGTTGGCGATGAAAGAACATTTATGTTGGAATTTAAAGACCGTCTCATCGCATGTTGTAAACAAAATTGGCATTCCAAGATGGAAGATGATATGAAGTTGAAGCGACACAAACTTCGTATGATACAGTTTCATTTGTTTAATGAACAACTGTCTGCTTTGCAGCCCATGGGTCAACTCAACTGAATTTTACAACCACTTCCGGGTCAAAATAATATATCAAACTAAAAACCGAAACTCCACCAAAATACTATGTGAACGCACAAAGCATAAGACGTTATAACAATAAGAATGCTACAAGGCTCCCCTCAGAACGTCACAATGCTTTAAGAAAAGAAAAGAAAAGCAAAATCCCAGTTATCACTCAGGAATGTCCAAGAATGACTTCAGGATGCCAAAACCAAAATAGGATTATCATTTTCAGGTAAGTGGATCAGTCATTTCAAAACCGACTCAGTTTATAGACTGTTCGATATCTCGTCGGTTTCTGCACCAGTCTACCAGAACGCTTTGTAACGATTGGTTCATAAGTGTCAGATTGCAAAGGATACTGGTCTTGCTGAACCTTGGCTGGAACACTTGCAGTGTCTTTGGCACCTGCTGGTTGTACAGGAGCATCACACTCAGAACGTGGACTGTCGGTCTTCAGCGGAGGTCTTGATGCAACTGGTGTCGAAGGCAGGACTTCTGAATGCGATGAGTAGGCTGGTTTGAGTCTGTCAATGGAAATTCGAGCTGATTTTCCATTTTTCAAAATGTCAAAGTATTTGTCCGAGCGTGCAAGAACACGAAATGGTCCATCATAGGGCCTTACCAAAGGCCCTCTGTGAGAGTCAACGCGAACGTACACTTGGTCAGCAAACTGTAAATTGCGGGGCACGTACGTAGTCGGCGAACCATGATGTCCAGGAGGCGGAGGAGCCAGCTTCTGTAAGTTCTCTTGGAGTTCCTGGACAAAAGCGCTGGTAGGAATCAGCTTATCTGCAGATGGGGAAGGGAGAAAATCACCAGGTACTCTGAGATTTGTGCCATAGGTGAAAAGAGCTGGAGCCGCATCCAGATCTTCTTTCCATGTTGTCCGAATACCTAGTAACACCACAGGTAATTCATCCATCCAGCGTGATCCATTCAGGCGAGACTTGAGAGCGGCTTTCAGACTGCGGTGAAACCGTTCTACCATTCCATTGGCCTGGGGGTGATAAGCAGTGGTGTTTCTGGGGTGAACGCCGAGTACCATGTGAAGCTCACGCCATAGCGTGCTGACAAACTGGCGGCCTTGGTCTGAGGTGATGGTGTCTGGGACTCCAAAACGTGCAATCCAAGAACGTAGCAGAGCTTTTGCGCAGGTGACGGCCTCGGCATTGGGGAGGGGAATGACCTCAGGCCATCGGGTGAATCTGTCCACAATAGTGAGCAGGTAGCTGTTGCCTTCTGAAGGGGGGAGGGGTCCGACCAGGTCAACGTGTATGTCGCCGAAACGTCTGTCAGGAGGTTCAAAGGGAGACAAAGGAGCCTTGGTGTGACGTCCAATTTTGCTTGCCTGGCATGAATGGCAGGTGCGTACCATGTTTCTCACGTCCTTTTTGAGGCCTGGCCAGACGTAACGAGCGGAAATGGCACGGATGGTAGGATTAGATCCAGGGTGGCAAAGGTTGTGAAAAGTGTCAAAGCCCGTCTTTGTCCATGAAGGTGGGACCACTGGACGTGGGCGGCTGGTGGAAAAATCACACAGGATTTGGACCCCATCCAGAGAGACATCCTGTAGTTCGAGGGATCCAGGGTTAGCACGCAGGTCGTTGATCTTGGGGTCAGTGACCTGGGCCGCAGCTAGCTGTGCAAGATCTACTGCAGGAACTGGTGAAGTGCAAGCGATCAGTGGCTCTGGGTCTGAAATCGCGGGTCTGTGCCTGCAACAGGGGCCCTGGAGAGAGTATCAGGTACAATGTTCTCCGACCCACTGATGTACCTGATGTCTGTAGTAAACTCAGCGATATAAGAAAGCTGTCGTTCTTGGCGTGGAGATCTGTCGGTGTCACTAGTGAGAGCATGAGTCAGCGGCTTGTGATCTGTGTATACGGAGAATGTGTTGCCTTCCAAAAAGTAGCGGAAATGTTTGATGGCGCTGTGCATGGCCAGCAACTCGCGATCAAAAGTGGAGTAGCGCCGCTGAGTAGGTGACAGTTTCCTGGAAAAGAAAGCGATGGGTCTCCAAATGTCCTCATGTCGTTGTGACAGCTCTGCTCCGATAGCAGAATCCGATGCATCCACAGAAAGCTTCGTCTCAGCCTGAGGATCTGGGTGATGAAGCATGACAGCCGAAGCCAAAGCAGACTTCGCCTCCTGAAAAGCCGAGTGACATTCAGCTGTCCAGATGAGTTTCTTAGATTTTCCTTTTGTTGCCTCAGTGAGTGGTAAAAGGCGTTTGGCGATTCCAGGCAGAAATCTGTGATAAAAATTCATCATCCCGAGAAATCGCTCAAGTGCTTTCTTGTCTGCGGGCGTTGGCATATCTGCAATCGCACGAACTTTGTCTGGTAGAGGCTGAATTCCAGCTGCTGAGATCATATGTCCCAGGAAATTCAAGGATGAGTGACCAAAGATGCATTTCTTGATGTTGACAACCAGACCGTTCAGAGTCAGTAAACTGAAAACAGTGCGCAGGTCTGTCTCGTGCTGCTCTGGAGTTATACTTGCCACCAAGATATCATCCAGGTAAACAAAACAGCAATCAACGCCTTGCAGGATTCCATCCATGAGCCGTTGGAAAGCTTGAGCTGCATTCTTCAAGCCAAAAGGCATTTTCAAGAACTCGTACAGGCCAAAAGGAGTTATCACTGCAGTTTTGGGTATATCTTCTGGGGCAACAGGTATCTGATTGTAACCACGCACCAAGTCAATCTTGGAGAAGACTGTTTTTCCATGAAGATGTGCATTGAGGTCTTGAATGTGGGGCAGGGGATAGCGGTCATCTCTGGTCATGTCATTGAGCCTGCGATAGTCACCACAAGGGCGCCAGCCACCACTACTCTTCTTGACCATGTGTAAGGGTGAAGACCAAGGAGAACGGGAGCGGCGAACAATACCGAGTTGCTCCATCTCATCAAATTCTGCTTTAGCCGCGGTGAACTTTTCCTGATCAAGGCGACGAGCTCGTGCATGCACTGGGGGGCCCGTGGTTGGAATGTGATGAACAACACCGTGTTTGTTGTCCTTGAAAGATGGAACTAACAGTTCAGGAAACTCCTCCACAATTGCTTCGTACCTGGAGTGGATTCTGTGTATGCGTGGAGTTTGTGAGCGAGTGAGTTGAGCATGAATCACAAATCTGCCATCAAGGGAGACCAGTCTTCTGTTAGTGAGGTCTATTGCCAGTTGATGAGAGGTGAAGAAATCTGCACCAAGAATGGGTTGAGTGACATCAGCGATCCAAAACTTTTGGGTGAAGTTGGCGTCTTTGCCAAATCCTAGCAGAATGTCTCGCTTTCCATAGGTAGGGATAGCTGAACCATTGGCAGCCACGAGGCTAGGTCCACGAGATTTTTTGCGATCCTGTAGCGTCGCTGGAGAAAAACAAGACTCTTCTGCCCCAGTGTCGACAAGGAAAGACCGTCCAGAAAGAAGATCAGCCACTGTAATGGTACCAGTGTTGCTTGTGTGGGCTCGAGTGTCTATGGTATCAGCAGCGTTTGAACTGACTGCAAAAGTCCGTGATGTTGAGCCTTCATGTCTGTTCTGGAGTTGTGGTTTCCTCTGAGTTTGTGATGGAGCCATAGCACAAGGCCTACCATTCACCGTGGTCTCACAGCGCCTAGCCATGCCACCAAACCTTGAATGATATTTACACAGGGTAAATGAAGGGGTGGTCATCTGTGTTTGATTGATTGTGTGCCGGTTCTTTGGTTTGAAATCTCGATTTAAGGCATTCAACTCGGCAGCAGATGAATTGTGAATGTTTGTGTATGGACACCACTGCATTTGCTGTTCGTCTCTATCCCGAGAGCAGGGTCAGCTTGTTGACAAGTTGCTGCCACAGAAGCTGGTGCTGGCAAATCCACTTCGAGAATACGATCTGCAGTTTTTGCAAGAGTGTCAAGATCAACCTCAGGAGTCTGTGCTAATATACGACGAACTTCAGGAGGAAGCTGGTTAAGAAAAAGGGCACGAAACAGGGTCTGGGGTTCAGAGTTGAGTGAACGCATGTATTGAAGTAGCTCTGTAGGACGTCTATCCCCTAAACATGCATATTCAACAGTGCAGTGTCTTTTTGAAACTGTGTTGCCTCGTATGCATCTAAAAGTGCTGCTTTGAGGGCCTTGTATTTCTCAGTAGCCGGGGGGTGTTCAATTACTGCTTGGACACGCCTGGAAGTAGCCGAGTCTAAAAGTTGAACCACATGATGGAATTTGGTAAGGTCATTTGTAATGGGCGGTGTGTGAGTGGCAAAGGAAGCTTCCAAGCGTAAAAACCATGCACTGGCATTAGTGTCCAAAAAGGTGGGGCTTTGAAAGCAACAGCGGCCACTGTAGGGGGTGGAGGGGCTGCTTGTGCTGCATGAGCGAGCGTTTGTTGACGAATGGCGTCAGCAAGTTGCTGGATAGCTTCTGACGTAGGCTCCATACTACGAGTGGTCGTAGCGTCTTCTTCTTTTTTCATAAGAAAGATGGAAGAGCTTGGTCACTCATAAAGAGCTTCTACTCACGTCGGGGTCACCAATGAAGCGACACAAACTTCGTATGATACAGTTTCATTTGTTTAATGAACAACTGTCTGCTTTGCAGCCCATGGGGTCAACTCAACTGAATTTTACAACCACTTCCGGGTCAAAATAATATATCAAACTAAAAACCGAAACTCCACCAAAATACTATGTGAACGCACAAAGCATAAGACGTTATAACAATAAGAATGCTACAAAGTATTCCTGGTTCCATTCGTCTAAAAGTATCTTACAACCTGAAAAATTTCTGACTGTAGTTACCAATAAATGGCACAGGGATATGCTTGCTAGATTTAGAAGTAGGACACTAGGACTAAATGCAAACAAAAGATGGTTTAATCCCGAAGGCATTGTACACGATTCGTGTGTAATGTGTCCAGATGGTATGAGAGAAATGAAGATCATTTAATATTCTATTGTGCAGCTTATAACGATATCAGAAGTCTCAACTTTACAATGTTATTGCGACAAAAAATCATAACATGTGTAGTTTGTTGTCCACGGACAATAATAGGATGATAACTCTACTGGCTAGGTATGTTGCAGAGGCATCAAATGTTAGGAAAAGAAATGCTCGGTAAGAACTTCTGATGAGAGAGAGAGAGAGAGAGAGAGAGAGAGAGAGAGAGAGAGAGAGAGAGGAGAGAGAGAGAGAGAGGAGAGAGAGAGAGAGAGAGTTGGCAATGGGTAGCTTGTACTCCACAGCCTGAAATGTTCTACACATTTCCCAATGTGCTTTATGGAACCGCGTGATACAGTGATACAAAGGTCTCTGAAAACTACAAAACTGTTACAATGTAGACGATCACATATACGTTCATTGTTCCATCCGAGAGCACTGGTGGTGCATGTCAAGTGGAAACAAAGGGAAACAAAATAATCCTGTACATTATTATCATATCTTAACATGTTTAACAGTTGTGCATCTACGTTTCAGCTTACTAAGTGATGCTTCAGTTAAAGGAACATATACAAATATGCGAGCGCGCATAGGTGTGTGTGTGTGTGTGTGTGTGTGTGTGTGTGTGTGTGTGTGTGTGTGTGTGTGTGTGTGTGTGTGTGTGTGTGTGTGTGAGTGTGTGTTTGTGTGTGAGTGTGTGTGTTTGTGTGTGTGTGTGTGTGTGTGTGTGTGTGTGTGTGTGTGTGTGTGTGTGTGGTACATGCGCTCTGATTCGATTGATGTATGTTGCTTTTTCTTATATATTACCTTTTACCCTTTGATATTGCTTTTAATCTGTTACAAAACCCTTTTTCAGATCAGTATGCTATTATCAACAACAAACAACAACAATAGTGATATACTAGTAGCAATAGTCGTAGTAATGATGATGATGATGATGATGATGATGGTGATGGTGATGATGATGATGATGATGATGATGGTGATGATGATATTGATGATGATGATGATATGATGATGATGATGATGATGATGATGATCATCATCATCATCATCATCATCATCATCATCATCATCATCATCATTATCATCATCATCATCATCACACGAACAACAGCTATATTAACACTACAGCCAGAATGTAATAGCTCTGTATACTGCATTCACAGCTGGGTCCTTGTGATGGTGTTTGGGGCGCTGGACGCTCGTCCCATTTAAATAGCAATGGTCATTAATCCCGGGGCGATCGCTAATTGCAACGGAACTCTCATCTGCAGCATGTGTGTGTGTGTGTGTCTCTCTCTCTCTCTCTCTCTCTCTCTCTCTCTCTCTCTCTCTCTCTCTCTCTCTCTCTCTTTTCTGTGTATACAGAGAGAGAGAGAGAGAGAGAGAGAGAGAGTGGTAGGTCATATTGTGTGTGTGTGTGTGTGTGTGTGTGTGTGTGTGTGTGTGTGTGTGTGTGTGTGTGTGTGTGTGTGTGTGTGTGTGTGTGCGTGCGTGTGCGTTCGTGCGCGCGTGTATGTGTGTGTGCGTGCACGTGTGTATGTGTGTGTGTGCGTGTATCTGTGTGTATGTGCGTGCGTGCGTATATGTGTGTGTGTGTGTGCGCGCGCGCGTGCGCGCGCGCGCGCGCGCGTGTGGTGTGTGTGTGTGTGTGTGTGTGTGTGTGTGTGTGTGTGTGTGTGTGTGTGTTTTCAAATAATACACATTTTCAGTTGACATCATATGAAACAGTTCAGTTTCAGGTTCATCAAGGAGGCGTCACTGTGTGCGTACTTGTCCATATACGCTACACTACATCCGCTAAGGTTTGAGACCACACTACGCATGATTTGAAGCTGATGGATAAATGAATTAGCAACTAAGATGAGACAAAATTGGAAATGAAATGAGGCGGGGAACAGTAAACTCTTCACTAGCTGCATAATCGCTATCCCTTTTGAAGGCAGATATATTTGTATTTGTATTGCCTGCTCGGAGGCAATACAAATATATCTGCCTTCAAAAGGGATTGCGATGGTTCCCTTAAGCAGCCAGTGAAGAGTTTTCATATCTGTAACATATTTTCTTAATTTCATGTTCCCAGTTTCTCCATCTTTAAACTCTCCCCCCCCCCCCTCCTTAAGTCCAAATCTTTGCCAAGTCATTACTATGAAGACAGTTGAGTTGTTAGCCCGCGCTTGTTTTTTCCCCCACCATTAGATTGTTCGTCTATGTATCTGTCTGACTTTATTCAAGGCTGTGCCAGTCTGGAATAAAAGTTACTCTGTGTTAGGTTTTCTTATGGGAGCAAAAAATACTCCACTTGTTTACTGTTTAAGATGAGACAGTTGAAGAAGAGGGTCTCGAGGCTACGACTCAGCGGATGTCTGACCTACGCATTAGCCCGACGCGCTGGTCAGACCTTGAGTGCCTATCTACCAGTATGTGTGTGTGTGTGTGTGTGTGTGTGTGTGTGTGTGTGTGTGTGTGTGTGTGTGTGTGTGTGTGTGTGTGTGTGTGTGTGTGTAGGAAGGAATTCTGTTTTACGTCTCGTCACACATATAGGTGATTGCAGACGTCTAAATAACATATTGTTTACAATTTTAGACTATTATCATAAAAGAAAAGAGGACGATGTGGTTACATGGAACAAAAATAAAGGATAGATGAATTGCAGGACAGTAACTATGAAAAATTAGATAAAAAATAACTAAAATAATCTAACTTACGATTATGATTATAACATGTTCCTTAATGGACTTCCCAAAAGGTTACTCGTTAATTTAACAAGAGAAACAACTGGCAACGAATCTAAAAAGTCAAACACATTAACATGCCCAGTGTCAGCACTTGGTATAACACCATTCAAAAAGGGTTTCGTTAGTTCACAATCAAAAATCACATGTTGAACTGAAAGATCCCCACGACATACGCACTTAACAGTCTGGCAATACTTGGTTCGTAGGGAATTACATAAAAGTCTAAAAGTCAGGCTAGAAACCGGTCGGCTAATCGACACAAGTTTGACAGAGTTTGCTGACGAGGTTTTGATGAGGAACTGTATTGACTCCAGAAATCCCTCTCGATTATATGACTAATTT
>CM031613.1:5517441-5522441 GCA_018398815.1 Conus ventricosus
CTCTGCTGTTGGCATCGACGGTATTTCATATCAATTGCTCTGCCATTTGCCTTTATCTTGGAAGCAATTACTTCTCTCATTTTACCAAAAATGTTGGTTAAATGGAACTCTCCCTACTATCTGGAAGAGGACGGTTGTAATACCAGTTCCAAAACAAGGTAAACGTAGATCCGAAATTGGCAGTTATCGTCCAATAGCTTTAACATCGCAAGTTGGTAAGATATTGGAAAAAATTGTTGAACGTCGTATTTTACATTTCTGCGAAAAGAACAATATTATTCCAAACAACCAAGCAGGTTTCAGGAAAGGAAGATGTACAACTGATCATCTGGTCAAAATTACGAATCAAGTTAAAAAACAGTTTTCCAGAAGAAAAAGTACACTTGCTACTTTTTTGATATTAGAAAAGCTTATGATAGTGTATGGCATGCTCGTCTGCTTTATAAGCTAAAACATATTGGAATTAGTGGAGCAATGTATCAATTTGTAAATGTTTCTTGTCTGGGAGATCTATTTGTACAAGAATTGGCACATGTTATTCGTCATTCAAGGATATTGATATTGGAATTCCTCAAGGATCTATCATTGCTCCATTCTTTTTACTATTCTTATTCATGATCTCCCAAACGTTCCATCTAACAATATTCATCTCGTTCAATATGCTGATGACATTGCTATATGGATGAATACAAACGTCAGAAAACAAACAAATAAGAGAGTTATAACACATGTTCAAACCTATACCAAGTTGAGCTAGATAAGTTAGATTTATACATGAAAGAAAATGGTTTAGAACTTTCCGGAGAAAAGACAAAATTAATGCTTTTTATTAATGGTGATACTCCAAAGCATCCTCCTCAGCTTGTTATAAAAGGCAACACTCTTAAATATTCAAAAGCTGTAAAATTTTTAGGAGTCTATTTAACCCCTAAGTTAAAGTGGCGATATCATATTGAACACATAATAAGTAAAGCTAGACAAAGATTAAATTTTCTCAAAATAATTAATGCTCAGTCATGGGGACAAGATACTCAAACACTTTTACACCTTGCTACCAGTTTAGTTCGATCGAAATTTAACTTATGGTCAAGAGGTTTATTTCTCAGCTCCACAGACGCTGCTAAAAAAATTACAAAGCGTAGATAGTAAGGCTGTTAAGTTGGCACTTGGTGTGCCAGTACACACAAATACGCTCAAAACATACAGAGCAGCTAATCTGTTAACTCTTGAGGACCAACGGAAGTTGGCCACCGCAAAGTATGTGACTAGATGTCTTTCAGTTTCTAATTCAGTGACAAATGACATTTTTTCTTGACTCAAGACAGGATTTCCCGAAAAGAGCGCAAAACATTTCCTATCTTCAACCTATTAGAAACTATACTGATGATCTTTTTAAGAGTTGTGATATTGATATTACATCAATTTCAAGTAGTCCCATAATACCCATTATTCCTCAATGGGAGCATATTTCTGCTAGATTTGATACAGATTATACAACTCTAAAAAAGAGGATAACATCAATCTTATATCCGTTGAAGCAAAAGAACATGTAGAAAATAAGTATCCGAATCATTTAAAGATTTTTTACAGATGGTTCAGTTTTGGAATCATACACAGGGGCTGGATTTGCTATTCCTGCTTTCAAGATAAGAAAGTCATTTTGTCTGGGAAAAGGTTTTTCTGTATTTACTGCAGAACTATATGCAATTCTTATGGCCTTATCCTTCATAGCTGATATTGATACTGCGATTTATAGCATTTTACTTTGTGTTGACTCAAAATCTGTTCTTTACAGTCTGCAAAACAGGAATGCAAAAGTTCGAAAAGATTTGATATTTGACGTAAAATACTTAATACATTCAATTATATGTAAAGGTATTAATGTGGAATTTTGTTGGATTCCATCTCACTGTGGTATTTGGGGGAATGAAATGGCTGATAGATCAGCGAAAGAAGGAGGTATTAGAAAATATCCTGATAGTCCACTAAATTAGAAAAACATGAAATAAATTCGATGTTAGAAAGTCGTATAATGACAGAAAAGCTTCCTTCAAAGTCAAAAATATTACCGTGTTCGAGATCCTTGTCTAGTCTCATTTATAAAATTCGATTAAATTCATGGAAGACTAAATTTTCAAAAAATGTAGAATGTGCTTGTGGTCATCCAATATCAATTGAACATATTCTTTTTGATTGCCCATTGCTATCCCTGTTATACAACATATCTGGGATAGACGTAGCAAAAATGGATCTTTAAATGATATAATCTACAGCGAAGAAATGATACAAATTGCATCAGTTTTATCCAGCACTATACTTGCAAATTTATTGTAAACATTAAATCATTTATAGTTATTGTATTAATGTTTATATGTAGCCTTTCACACATAAGTGCATATTCACACTAACACACACACGCACACACTCGCACGCACACACACACACACACACACACACACACCACACACACACACACACACACACACACACACACACACACACCACTCTACACACACATGCATACGCACAGTACACAAACACACGCACACACACACACACTCACACACACTCACACACACACACACACACACACACACACACACTCACACACATACACACAGACACGCGCGCGCGCGTGCGCAAACACAGGCACAAACTCTTACGCAGCCCGTTTTAATTTGTTGTTGTTGTGTGTGTGTATTTTTTTTTTTTTTTTTTTTTTGATTGGTTTATTTTTAGTCTAATATCACCATTGTTGTGAACAGACGTTAAATTAATCAATCAAATCAATCAAATCAAATCTGCAAGACAAAAGGGGCACACAAATTGCAAGACAAAACACGATGCGTTCCATTTCTTTGGTCTTCTTCAGGCAAGGGAAATAACATTTAGGACATGTTCAGCAACTCATCCTGTGCCCCCTTTGAGAAGATAAGTGACTGCTCGTTCTTCGTTTTCATTGTCCTTTATGGAGATTGTCTTGGTTGAAGAAGACCAAAGAGGTCGAAACGCGCGTCGCATTTTGTCTTGTAATTCGTTTGTGCCTTTTGGCTGGCGGATCTCTCTTCAGTTCTTTCCCTTGAATTTCGATCAAAGGTGATCGATGGTTTTCTTCCCCGGAATTATGGTATTTAAAACAACATTTTTGTTATCTGAAGCAATGTATCGTCTTAAAAAAAAAACCCGAAATAGACACATTCATCACAATAGTATTATTATTTTAGAAATAATGCGCAGAATGCTACGGAAAAAAAAACACACAAAAAAACATCCGTCATGCAAAATGCAAAAATCTCAAAAACTGTTGAGAGATAAAGCAATTAATTATACTACTGCGGTTCAGTTTCCGTCTATGTCGTTTCATCTTGAACCAGAGACCTGTCTGTCCGCTTTTTGTACTCCCAGTTCTTAAACAACAGGGAGTACTTTAGAATGGGAACGAAGAAATGCTGTGTGTGTCTGTCTGTCTATGTGTGTGTCCGTGGTCAAAATGTGTTCCACTCGCTCCAGACAAAACTACAGGGTCGATCTTTCTGAAAAATTGTAGGTATGTTCACTATGGGTCAAGGATGATGCCCGATGTTTTAGTGTACCGTTACAGCCGTTACCAACGGCCTGTAACGCTTTTTCTTCTCCATGGAATATCTCAGAAAGTACTTGGCTGATCTTTGTGAAAATTAGCAGGTATGTTCATTATGGGTCACGGATGATGCCCGATGTTTTAGTTTACCCGTTACTCAGGGCTGTAACAGCCTGTAACGGCTTTTCTTCTTTATGGAGTATCTCAAAAAGTACTTGGCCGATCTTTTTGAAAATTTGTAGGTATGTTCATTATGTGTTACGGATGATGCCCTATGTTTTAGTTTACCGTTACAACCGTCACTAACGGCTGTAACGGTCTGTAACGCTTTTTCTTCTTTATGGAATATCTCAGAAAGTACTTGGCCGATCTTTGTGAAAATTAGCAGGTATGTTCATTATGGGTCACAGATGATGCCCGATGTTTTAGTTTACCCCGTTAAAGCCGTTACTAACGGCTGTAACGGCCTGTAACGAGTTTTCTTCTTTATAGAATATCTCAAAAAGTACTTGGCCGATCTTTCTGAAAATTTGTAGGTATGTTCATTATGGGTCACGGATGATGCCCGATGTTTTAGTTTACCGTTACTAACGGCTGTAACGGCCTGTAACGGTTTTTCTTCTTTATAGAATATCTAAAAAAGTACTTGGCCGATCTTTGTGAAAATTAGCAGGTATCTTCATTATGGGTCACGAATAATGCCCGATGTTTTAGTTTAACCAATATACCGTTACTAACGGCTGTAACGCTTTTTCTTCTTCATGGAATATCTCCAAAAGTACTTGGCTGATCTTTGTTAACATTAGCAGGTATGTTCATTATGGGTCACGAATAATGCCCGATGTTTTAGTTTACCGTTATAGCCGTTACTGACGGCTGTAACGGCCTGTAACGGTTGTTTTTCTGTATGGAATATCTCAGAAAGTACTTGGCTGATCTTTGTGAACATTAGCAAGTATGTTTACTATGGGTTACGGATGATGCCCGATGTTTTAGTTTACCGTTATACCGTTACTAACGGCTGTAACGGCCTGTAACGGTTTTTCTTCTTTATGGAATATCTCAGAAAGTACGTGGCCGATATTTCTAAACATTTGTAGGTATGTTCATTATAGGTCACAGACGATGGCAGATGTTTACCAGAATAGCCATTACTAACGGTTACACCAGTCCAAGACGGTTTTTCCTCTTTATGGAATATTTCACGCGTATTCAGGATAAACTGGGAGTACGTTTATATGCTTTGCATCTTGTTTTTTTCTTTCTGTCTGTCCATCGGTGTTTCGGTTTGGAGACTAGTCAGTGGTCGGTCTACCGGTCTGGTGGTTAGGTGCATCGGTCTAATGGTTTGTCTGTCTGTCTGTCGGCCTTGTAGTTCATCTATCGGTTTAGTCATCTGTCCGTTGGTCACTTGGTCTGT